>CM029112.1:2667500-2757500 GCA_016859345.1 Istiophorus platypterus | reverse complement strand
GTAAGTCGCTGTATAATATGAAAAAATGACAACTATTGTAATGTGGGATAACTTCATGAAAAAACTGCAAAATACAGTGTTATGGAGAAAGTAACTATGGGAATATTTCTGATTGCAGAAAATTCATGGAATAAAAGTGTGTGAAAGCCAATGGGAAACCACTAAATCTCCAACATATGTTGCCAAGTCCCAATAGACATATTATAGGATCATTATACAGCGCATCGCGTGGTGAAGCAGGCGACCTTCGGCCCCCGTTGTTTTTGTTTTTGCAGGAGAGGGTTTATGAGGTTTGAGGTTCTCGACCGCTGCTTTCAGTTTTCATGGCATCTTGCTGAATTTCACAACACACATCTCCTGCTTTCTCTGTATATATGATACATATATATATGTATATACATAACCGACAGAAAGCTTCACGTTGGCCTCGGCACAGTTTTCACAGCCTCACGAAGTGGCGACAATGACGACGTCGTCAGCAACAACACCCCCCCACACACACACACACACACACACACACACACACACCAGGCTGACATAATTGCATTCAAATTAGCAGCGTATGCCGGAGTCAGTTCCAGTGTTGTTAATTAGGCAGGAGGAAGTCCAGTCCAGAGGGGTCCGCCTCATCCGAGTCCGGCTGCCGCATCTTAATGAATCCTCCCACGCTGTCTTGAAGGGTTTAGGGTCAGTTTTTCATGGGGGCGGGGGGTCTAAGGGCGTCCTAACAAACCCAGACCCTGAGGACAGTGTCTCCCGCCACACGTCAGGACTATTCCAGCCGGTTTAGTGCCGTGGTTGTCCCTTGCACTGCCCGCCTTTGGCTGCAAGAGAGAGAGAGAGAGAGAGAGAGAGAGACGACGGCTCCAAATCTCTTCCAATCAAGGCAACCACCTCATCTTCCACCTCTCCGCTAAATTGTTGCACCGTTGCCAGTCTACAAAACTGATTCCTGCCAATTTTCTGAATTCCATTTAATGCATTTAGAGGAGCTTAGACAAGGCCTGCATCCCAACGATGCTGCATAATGAAGCCTGTGTGCTGTTTAAAAAACGCCGTCTCTCTCCATTGGACTTACAGCTCAGAGGAATAAGAGGCTTGTGGACACATTTTCTTATTTTTAAGATGATGGACAAAATAAATCTCAGTTGTTGTTTTTTTTCTAGCAGGGGGCTTTAGATAAATATTTGTTCTTCCTGAATGGAGGCTGGCGGGGGCGATAAAGTTGTGTTAAAGTCTGTGACTGGATTCTGAGTCTGCATCTGTGCTATTGAGGCTCTGAGAGACAGTAAAAATCATTGTTAAAAATAAACATTTCAAGACAGATAAAAAAAAAAAAAAAAAAATTGACTCAGAATTGACTCGATAACACAGAGATTTGCTGAGAACAGAGTTGACACCCAATCTCCTCCAAAAAATAAAAAAAAAAAAAATTAAAAAATTCAACAACTGACAATTGCAACCATCAAGTGGGCATCACCCCCCCCATCCCCGAAAGCAATCTGCAGCCACAGTGGAGCTCAGAGCAGGGAACCACTCGCTCCTCCGGGGGCAGTTGGCAGATTTGGATTCTGATAGGCTGCAGGGCTGCAACAACCCCCCCCCCTTCATTTCATGCAGATCCGTCTCATATAGTGCTCCTCTGACAGCGCACAGCGTTTTTCGGTCGAGGCCTCAAATTCTGCTGGGCCTGATTACGTCCAAGGCAGAGAGGGACGGCCGCCAACCACTGGAGCTCTCAGCCGCAGAGAGAGCAAACAGGGAAGAGGGACCATAAAGTGTTGAGCTACATATAGCTGCTCCCACAGATGACAGACGAGAGGCTCGTCGTTTGGGAGAAATGTAATATTTCCTCTCATTTGATGAAATTATTACAGTATACCTATGTTGCAGACTGGGTTTGTGATTAGTGCTGGTGACGGTACCAAGATTTCTGGCTCTCAAATATTCGGAACTTTGGGAGAACAACGTCCTCCGTTCCTCCTTAGACAAACAAGAAATAAGAAAAATAAAACGAGACTGATTCCAGTCCTGAAATATTTCAGACAATGTCTCCTGATCCCCTGTGTGGGTTTTTTGTTTTGTTTTGTTTTGCTTTTTTCCCTCGCACAGCTTTTATGAATCAAACAATATTGGAGTTTCAGCAGTCAGCCTTACAAATTTCACCGGGAAGAATGATAAAAAAAAAAAACTCTGTTAACATCTCTGCCGGGAATTTGAAACATCTAAAATAAATTGGCGCTTGATTTATATTTCATGCATCTGTTCCTGCGTAAATGGTAAATATGGAAATAGCATCAGGAAAAAGATTTTCTTTAGGAACATGAACATGCTGCATAGTCAAGTCTGTTTTTATTTTTACTGTCGAATGCATCGTCTCGTGATAAATTTCTTTTTATGATTACTTGAGCTGCTTCCTACTCAAAGGTTCCATACGTTCTCTTTGGGAGACAGATTTATTGAAATCTTTGGTTTTACGGTCCCAGATCTCACGTCCACCTCCAGCTGACCGAAGACCAAAGATAGTTTCATGTCAAAAGTCCCTCTTTTTCATCACGTCACCATTGGAATAAGTCATAAAAATGACACCAAATACACTGCAGCCCTACATAGAAACATAAAAAGACACGTGTGTATATTGTTTTAGCAATCAATCGTTTTTCTTAATCCCAGCTCTGATGTCACAGCTACTTTCATTCTGCAATTTCAGTAGATTTATAAAACTAATAAAAGGACGCATATATGCATAAATCTGTGAGACCACTGTCATCACAGGGGCTTTAAGAAACAGAGGAGAAATCTGTTGACGACGAGGTCCGGGGATTATCCGGAGTTACAGGGACACTCTCCGAAGAAAGAGGACTTGCTGTTGAGTCCTTAATTTTTAATTTTTTCTTTTTCCCATGAGCGCGGTGATTGTATTGTGAGCGGAGGTGGAAAACCGAGAGATGAATATGTCAAAATCTGGACAAACAAAAAAAAATTCAACTGCACTGCTGGATACCACTAGAGGAAAATTATATATATATATATATATATATATATATATATATATATATATATATATATATATATGATTCTTTTTTTTTATATACTAATTCCAGTAAATTAGTCTTTTTAAAAACCACCGCCATCCCCCCTTCCCCCTCCCCACTGGGAACCTCATGTGGAGCTGCAGCAACATCTGATGTATTTATTTTTCATTATCCTTCCGATGCGTGAAAAAATGATGCGTCTCCCATAATAGGCGCTTCAAAAAGAATCTCAAGTAGGGAAAAAAATAAATTACCACGCACACAAAAAACCCGAGGTTGATACGTGTGTTCAACAGGTTAAATCACCCGAGCGCTCGGGCGGCGGCGATGGCGCCGAGGAAATCTGGTGAAGGACGAAGCGTAGATTGTGATTCATCGCAGGCCCTGGCTTCATCCCTGGCTTGGAGCCGGTAGACGGTTAAAACCGCCAATCCGGCAATTGAGCATCAAACGCACACTGTGCTAGACATCTGAGCAACAACAGCCGGGCACTGAGGGTTCGGCCGAGCTGGGATTTTTCAGAAGGAATGTCTACATGCAGGAGAGTGGAGAGGCAGTTCTTTAGCTTGGTTATTAGAGAAGGCGAAGGCCACATTTCCGAAAGGTCGTTAATCGTCTGTTGTCAAACTGAGGAGAGGGTTGGGCCCGACTTCAGCACCGTTCCGATCCGACTGTCTGGCTGGGACCGATTTGACTTCGATTGCGATTCAGTTCAGCTGTACGCCAGCGCGAAAGCAGCTTTAGATTCTCGTCGTATGCGAAAAAGCGGCTGGGCTCCGTCCAGCGTGGATCAAAGAACACGGCACAGTTCGGAAGTGATTCGGAACAACCTGTAGACAAAAGACGACATACGACAATGTTCTTAATATGTTCATTGTTATTGATAAGAAAATAGAAGAGATTTCACCCTGAAATGCTGTATTTCAGCCAAAGGTCTGAGAAGCGAAAAACTGACACACTCATCTATAACAAAGTACCTTTAATACGACAGTTTATTGATCTAATATTCTCATCTTGTGTCTCCATATTGAGTTTTTCCTCAGGCTGACAAACTGTGTGTTTGTGAAAAGATTGTGAAAACCTCTTGATTCTAGGTGATGCAAGTGAAACCGAGTAGATTTAAGCTCTTAGCAGGACGTCCTCAGTCATTTCCCAACTCCGTGTTCTTCGCTATTATGAGATTAATCAACCAGGGCCCGGTCCAAACCCCCAACGCCTCCGCCCTGACCAACCGTCCGTCTCCGACACCAACAATCCCCACGACCGAGCCCCTCCCCCGCCGGCACGGAGAGGTGTAGTTAATTATGATGATATACCGTCCGAAAAAAAAAACATTCTTGGCAGCGTCGACGCGCCGATGCTGTGGACTTCTTTTTTTTTTCTCAGACCTTTCTGTTGGGGAACAGCCTTCGCAAAGTGTCAAAAGATTTCCCAGCCGAGCTACGTTCGGCACCAGCGGCGGACTGTGCGTTTGACAGCTGCGCAGAGAGGACCGTGGTGGCGGGGGTTGGTGGCGGGGATGGGGGGGGGGCACTGCGGCTCCTGCAGCTGATTAACTCCCATTGAGGACTCATTAACATTCCTGCCGGATCATCACACGCACAGTTGTTGATGAAAATCAGTAGTGACAAGTCTATAATTACGGGACACTTCTGAATTGGTCTGGATGACCGACTCCTTTCAGGATGAGGGCGCGGGGGAGGGGAAAAAAACCACCGACTCGGCGAGACGGGGACGAAAAATGACGTGCGCAGGGCCCGGGCCGGTTTTCCATTGATTGCTTTGTCAACATGTAATCTCGGCATGGCATCGCGAGGGGAAGGTCGTCCGGGGGGGGGGGTCTGAATAATGCAGATAATGTAAGTGAAACGTAATGATGGCGGTGAATGGAGGGACGGAGGGAGGGAGGGAGTGAACCTACGATGCCTTTATGGGGGGCGCCCCCCCCCTCCCCCCCCGTCCTCCCTTCTCTTCGTGGTCCGGCTCCAGTGCCCTTGTCATCGTCTCTTCTCCGTCCCTGCTCCGGCATGTCCCAATTTCACAATGGGCAAGATTTACCACTCTGCAGACGAGGAGAGCGCACTTTCACTGAGACGAAGGCTATTTATTCACCCCCCAGCCCCACCACCCCCCCACTCCCCCCTTTCAGCGCGTGGCAGATTGAGAGCTTGATATACAGGTTATCACTGGTGTATCTAGGTTTCCTCCGCTGAGGATCACACTTGCAGCCACGTACTCTACTCTAGCCCAGTTCTATCTGGGGGTTGCACTGCCTGGTGCCTGTATTCTGGTGATCATCTGAGTTTATGTGTGTGTTTGTGTGTGTTTGTGTGTGCAGATGTGAGGCCAGAAATTAGGGACGTGGCAGGTGATAAAATATTCCACCGGCGTGATTAGAGGCAGCGTCAGACGCGTGCTGACTGCTCGCCGTGTGAGCTAAGTGGGGAGGAGATATTGTTCATTTGGAGCGTCGTGATGAACAGATGTCCACACGCTGCCTCCCTGGCAGCGGCCGCCGCAGTCGCCAGATGCCCCGGACCTTGTTTCCACCTCGGACGCCGCGATCAAAGCCACCTGTGCGAGCCTCGCCACTAATTGAACATCCGCCGCCCGCAAATGGCCTCCAACGGCGCCGTTAACCTCCTCCCGATGTCGAACAGGCGCCAAACCGGTGGGCCGGTCCGACTGCAGGAGATCATCTGCAGGAGAAGGGATGCCGTTCGGGTTTTGGCGTATGATGGCAGGGCTCCATGCTACACTTAGCAACCTACAGGATAAAGTACCACTGATGTGAGGCCTCTGTCAATAGCACCACGTGGTTGTCATTGCCTTGCAAAGCACATACGACCACTCTAATAAAGGCCCATAGGGACATTTGAGAGTGTCGTCCAAAGAAGAACGACAGCGCCCGTCGCTTCCCCAACCGCCCCCTAACCAACATGTGTTTACATTCAAATGAGAATACTTTTAATTGGATGACTTGCTGGACTGTTGTTTTTTTTTTTAGATTTGGAAAAGCTAGGGAAAGATTGACTGCGGGTCGGGTACGGGGAGCAGACTCCATCCCGGACTCCTTCCACCGAGGGTGTTTTTTAGCTTCGTCAGCGTCACCGTTGCTGCCTCTTCCTTCGCCCCAGAGAGTCACTTTATATACAGACACAGCTGGACTCGTCATAAACACAGGTTTGGACAAGAACGGCACTCAGCGGAGCGCATAGCTCTACCGGGGCCAAATATCGACAAAACCTGTCGAAAAGGACCCCGTCTTACGATATCGAGGATTTAAAAAAATCCCGGACCTGGCCCCTCTGACCGGATCGGCACCGAAATTTAATGGCTTCTTCCCCGGCCCATGTCCCCATCCCTCCACCGAGTCTGGTGCGAATTGGTTCACTACGTTTTGCATAATCCTGCTGACCTAGTGTATGGTGTTAAATATTGGATTTGGTGAGGCCCTGCGCTCCACTGAGCACATTTCTCTAGTCTTTCTCTGGTCTAACTTTATTAACTTAATATTCCCATTCAATTTCTCCATAGAGTCTTTTTACTGTTTTATTTTAGTTCTGTCTCTCTCTAATTTCTGGTCTCTCTCCCAAAAGAGGGATTCTTGACTCCCATTTGTTCCCAGTTGAAGGGCCTTTCTGCTGAGTTTTTCCTCATTGGAGCAAGAGTCAAAGGAGAGAAGGTGTTGTATGTTGCACAGATTCTCAAGCCATAGCAGGCAAACTTGATCTATAACTGAGTTTACGTCAGATCACCGAACAGGAGCCTGGATGTACCTTACTCTGGTCCATTCCTGATGGTTGCAATGGTGCTTTTCATCTGATCTAGTTATATAAATAAGATGCTGTGATATGATGAGCTTTTGCAATTGAAGCTCAGGGACAGTGTTTGCTTATTTGTGCTCCCCCAACAAATGTCTTTGGTCTGAAGAGGAGCCGCTGCCATGCTGGTTGCAAGATGTTTATTTTCTAACAACACTATTAAGGGCACGTTGCATTTAATATAGTGACTCCTCAGTTCAGAGTCAGTGTGCTGCTTGTTATTTTTGGTCTATAAAACTACTCGATTAACAGTGCGTTGTTTGACTTCCTATTCAGCAGCAAAAGGCATCATTTTTAAGTAAAAATTCATCTGCCTTGATTAAGAAAAAGGGAGTGAAATTCAAATCTGCCATCTGAACCTGCTCACATGAAGTTTGCTGCAGCTCTTGTTTTCACCAGATGCTACCTTTCAGTTAGTGACTGTCCATCACAGAGAGAGAGAGAGACATGGCAGGAGCCCAAGACTTGGCGTGATGCGGTATTTCATCAGGCGATTCGGTGGCAGTGTGTGCAGCTCTTAAGGAGGAAACGGCGGGGTTTTGTCAGAGGTGGTACCTTGGGGTGATCTTGTGCTCCTGGCAGATCGGCTCCGAGGCGGCCGGGTAGAAATATGAGTGTCGTCGTCGGTGGTTGTGCAGCATATCACATTAATAAACCACTTCGATGCATCATTCTCCAGCCCCCTGGCCTGGACCGCTGCCCAGAACAAAGAGATTGAAAGTCATTTGAATCAGGGCTGCACTGCAGAACTTGCGTGGAATGAAAGCTACCGACTGCACAGCCGCTGAATACCAATCAGGCAACGAAGGCGACCGGTTGAAAGAGACGGGAGATGCTGAGAGGCAACTCCTTCAAATCTAGATAAAAAAAAATAAAACAGATCCAAAATTCATCCTCAGAGTTCAGGACTTTTTACACAGTCATATTACAAAGTTAGCTTACTAGAAAGTTTTCAGGGATATCATCCATGATCTCTTGAATATTAAGTGAAGCTCTTAAATTTCATGTACTTTAATAATGTTTTTCACCTTAACGTCTCTTTTTATCTTAGCTTTTATGATTTTAGACACAATGAGTAAATAAAGCCCTCTGTAAAACCTTTTATCAAACTTGTGAAGCATATTTCAGGAACTGACATCCAATGTAGAAGCAGGTCTCCCTTTTATTGGACCAGATTGACATCACTCATATGAAGACCTGAAACCATATGACTGAACCTCATCCATGTATGAATGGCCTTTTGGCTCTTCTGTGTTTGTATGTGATTGATTATGTTATATAATCATGCTCACTCTATTTAGATGTTATTTGTAATGTTATTTATTTATTTATTTTAACTCAGCCCGATCAGAGTCAGAAGCTAAAACTTTTTTTTTTGTTGTTATCAAAGTAGAATTAAAATCTACGAAACATATGAGGAAAGAAATAGGGTTTTAATATCTAGTTTTTAAAAAAAGTAATATTTTACAGTCATGAAGTGACTAACAGTTTGGGGTAATCGGGATGTTATTACACACCACTCGCCAATGCTCAAAGAAGTGGGAATCAAAAATTACCTGGTTGGTTGTCTGGAGCAGGAGTCCAGTAGTGGTCTGTGATTCGCCAGTTGTGGTCAGTAGACTAAAGCCAATTTGAAGGTGTATCCTTCCATACCTTATGACAGCGGTGAAGACGGGCCTGGATCAACGGCACTTCAGTCAGTCCCCTCATCCGGGGTCAGGTACAACATGGGGTTGATAGCCTCAGGAACATTTGAGAGGAGCCATACCAATGGCAGAGCTACCCAGTGAGTTCTTGCTGTATTCAATCCAGGGCAGGTGGGGGCTAAAGGATGATGGGTTGGTAGCAGAGATACAACAAAGAGCTGCCTCCAGATCCTCGTTGGCTTTTTCTGTCTAGTCATTGGTCTGGGGTTGGAAACCAGAAGAGAGGCTCTTAGATGGCCTGAGAGCCTGGCAGACGGCTCGCCAAACAGGGGCCTTGAAGTGGGGCCCTAGGTTAGAGACAATATCTCGAGGTATTTAATGAAGCCAAAGACATATTGTACTAAAAGGTCAACGGTTTCGTAGGTTATAGGGAGCTTAGAGAGAGGCACAAAATAAACTGCTTTGGAGAATCAATCCAGAGAGAGGCAGTCAAGTGACCAAGTCCAAGGCAATGTGAGTCCAAGAATGGCCAGGAACTGGAAAGGGGCAAAGTAGACCAGCTGGTGGCTGATAGGAGGCCTTGAGCACACACTAGTCAGGCTCCTACAGAAGCTCGTGCATCCCTGATGGGCCCCCAGAAGTGCATTCGAGAAGCCAGGGTATGGCCATCACCTGGATGGCAGGCAGACCAGGACATTTGACATAGACAATGGTGAAACCAAAGGAACTGCCATAGCCATTTTAGGGCACTGATCAACGGAAGATCATGAAGTTCCGCAGGTATATCTGACTGGAAGGCTGAGGTCTCGACCAGGCAGTTTTCATCAGCTCCGGAGGCAACTAGAAGTTATCCTTTTCAGTGCCGTTTGTTGACATTTGTACATGTGATGGCTCATATATTGTATGTTAAACCCCTAAAACACAAAATTGGAATACAATGATTATTTCTATGCCATCTCAGTTTTAAATGGGCTCTTTTTTGTACAGGAAGTTTTGCATTTTTTAAGATATACTTATGTGCACAGGCTCGGATGGGGCATTTTGCTGCTCATTCATTTCCTAAATGTACCTGATGTTGCTTTTCCTCATACATTCAGAACCGTATACACAAGGGCTGCTAATTTTAAACCAGGCCGGGAGCAGAGACGTGCATGCTTCGAGTTGCATCCAAAAAGGTTTGTTCATCGCGCTTCTCGAGCAGCTTTTATCTTATCTGTCGCGTCGTTGACTTTCCACAGCAGCGGCGGAGGAGTGCACTGGTGCCGTGTTTTTTTTTAATATACATATTCCGCGAGTACGCTGAAGAGTAACTAAGTCCTGCAGGCTAATTGCTCCGCGCGGCCCAAGGAATAATGACTGCTCCAACAGCGGGCTGCCTCTCCGGCTCTAATAGGCTCTTCTGACATGCATTAGAAACAAACACTGGCTTGGAGAGGAGCCACTGCATGTAGGTGGTGATGAATGTGTGTGTGTGAGTGTGTGTGTGTTTTGTTTTCTTTCTTTTTTTTCTATTTAACGAATCGCTCGATTATTTTCTCTTATCTGCTCATTATAAATTCGGCCCTCGCCGCAGTTTTATACTTAACGTTTTCCCCTTGAAGTCGGGCGGGTTCTTGATGACAGGGGCCACATATTTAATTTAGCGGCGGCCTCTGTGGAGCAGTTAAGAAAGGAGAAGAAAAAGGTGCTTGTTTACGCGTGCCGGGGACCGAAACAGCTGTTTGTCGAGTAAATCAAAGTGTCAGTAAACACTGATGACCTAATTCAAATAAGAAAGAGGGTAATTAAGCTAATGTAATTCCAATAGCTCAGCTGCTCCAGGTTTTAGTTGCTTTGCGATAAGTTTCCAACCCTGTTGAAATAACATGAACCCCGTTTGGAAAAAAAAAACCCTCTAATAATCAAACTAAATTAGCTTTTTCGGAATAGCCATTCATCTCAGAGTTAATTAGCAAACATTACATCGGCTTTCGCTTTGCGGTCGGTGGACTATTTATTATCGAAGGATTCAATCCAGAGAAATTAATTCCAGAGACTAAATGAAGGGGCTCGCGCTCCCACGCGGACACCAGAGATAAACATGTGCAAAACAAACACACACACACAAAAAAAAAAAACGTATCAGAAATTTTACACACCGCTTTATCTGGAACGTTCTTTAAACTTTTTCAGGGCTTTGGATTTTTTTTTTGTGGGGGGGGGGGTGTTCCAGTGTGATACAAGTCTCAAAATAGAGGAAAAAATAAAAGGAACACATTTTAGCGCAGATAAGACTACTGGCATCAGATCCGTTTTTTTTCCGGGGGGTTGTGCCGCCCCTCAACCCGGCATCGCCGAGAGAGAATCCCGAAATTACAAGAGCTTTTTATTTCTTTCTTTATCTATGTCTAAATTTGTTTATTTATTTCTCTCGCTCATTCTCTCTGCCCCCCCTTCTCCACGCTATTGCTTTGTTTCCCAAGACTGACAAACATATTAGAGCTAATTGACTATGACCCGCTGACAGCTGTCTGAAATAATGAAGCCTCTTTTCCCTCGCCCCCACCAACCCCCCAACTACGGCCTCTCTTCCCTGCACTCCGGTCCACATCAAAGTGCCTTTTCAGCTTGGAATCTGGGGCTGAAGGAATTATTGATCATGCTGAGAGCCCAGGCCGTCCATATTCACGGCCCCCGTGTCCAGGGAGGGAGACGGTATTACCGAGACAACAGCCGTGCTTTCAGAGTCCGGAGACGACATTACTGCGCTTAATGGTTCGTTTTTTGTTGGTTTGTTTTTCGTTATTTTAGATAATTTTATCTAAAACATCGGGGGTGCATGAAAGGGGCTCCGAAAGTAATCCAAAATCCGTGAGCAGTAATGGGATCTATTTTATGATATGTTTGCTTATTTGTCTCCAAAATGAGCCGAACTGAGACAATCATTTGCTCCAAAGTGGCAACAGCCCGTGACTAGATGAAAGTGCTATGAAACATGCTGCAAAAAAAAGAAGAAAAAAATGTTTGTACTATAAGTGCAAAGATTTTTTCCAGTTTATATTTTTTTTACATTGTCTCAATAATATCTGTAATTTCATTCATATATTCATGTACTTTTGGAGAATAAGCAGCAGAGGAGGAAGCCGTTATTAGTCGACGTCGGGGAGGAAGTCACCAAATGCATCGGACTCTAACGTGGGGGGGACTGCGAGCATAAAAGCATAAAAGTCCCTGAACCTTAGTTATGAAATTTATTTACATTTAGAAAACAATTTAAACTTCTTGTATGTAGACTGCATGGACAAACACCTTTGGAAGCTTTTTTGACGTCTCATCATGCTCAGCTCTTCGTGCTTTTGTCTCCCCTTAACCGAGTCTCTGCAGTTTGGATTCGACTGTCATCTATGCTTCCTTTTATAAGGATTTACCGTCTGTTGATCACTCTGCCATGGCTGCAACCCAGCTTACTTTTCCTTAATTACTTCCAACGTTCCAAATACCAAGAACTTCCCTCTGCGACTTCACGTCGAAAGATTTCCAAAGGCAACCCGGCTACGGGCTTAGCGGCTACAGGGAAATACAATGCAACTGTCACGGAGTCACTTTGTAACCCGAGCTACGCTGTCACCATTAACCAGCGGCCGGTTCCTGTGCCGTGGCCACTCGGCGTATTTTCCAGGGGCGGGTACGTTCGGTGCTATTCAGCAGCTCGCTTTTGGTCATTGTGGTTACTGTCGGCGGCGAGAGCTGCGGCGGACGGGCACCTTTACATGGGTGTGCTGCGAACCAGGGGACCCTTGGCATATGGTGGAGGGCTACCTCGCCATTCACGCCGCCATGCCTGCGCTGACACAGCGGTTGGAGCTGCTCGTTCCCTGAGCGTCCGCCGCTCGTAAAACCCATAACACAGACAGACTTACTAAAGAGTTAAAATGTTCCACTTGATGAACTCCTTGTGTCTTGAAAACAGAGAGCCGGATGGCTATTGCTATTGCAGTGAGTATGCGTGGTCCCCCAGGGATTGTCAATTGCTGGCCACCTATTTTTACCTTGCTATGTTTCGGTTTGTTGGTTTGTTTACTTGATTATTTGTCAGCAGCATCGCACAAAATGTAGCTGAACTGATTTGCACTAAACATGGGGGATGGATGGGGACATGGGCCATGGAAGAACCCACTTTGGTAAGGATCCAGTTAGAGGGTCCGGTCCCGGATATGGATTTTGAAATCTCTTTCCTTAGCATTGGGAGATTTTTGTCAGGTTTGTTGATTTTTGGCCTTGGCTGAGTCGTGAGCTCTACTGAGTGTTGTTCTATTTTATTATCTTATTTTTGACCCTCTCCCTTATCTTTATGGACCCCGACGTGCACACATATTTGTACTGTGTTCACAAAAAAAAAAAACAAAGAAAAAAAATTATATATATAAAAGAGACGAGCTCGTTATTCATTTGGCCAAAGTTTGTTATTCTGTTCCACTCGGTGTACCAAACCAGCGTTAGCACCAGGGTCAGCGGCCTGCCCGTACACTCTGGTTCACCAGTATATTTATAATGAGGCTGACGGATGCCGGCGTGCACGCCGGATTAACGCAGACCGGTGTCATTTGTTTATAAGTGGAGAGAAGCGGGAGGGGTCCTCCACGTATCTCACAGAGTAATGAAAGTGTAGCTGCACTGCTCAGCCGGGCGCTAATGGGGTTATGTTAATAGGCTGCAGCGTGGCGACGGCGGGGGGGGGGACATCCCTCACCCGTCATGTGATCCGTTTGACTCCAGGCCCTTCCTGCGATGGAGCAGATATCCCGACTGTACATTTCATCCTTAAAGATTTTGTGGCTTCCACCCAAGTTAATATCACAATTGTCTGGTTGTGTCTCCAACAAACGTGAATCCAGTTTGACGAGTGACGAGGGGAGTGATGTTTGACTCTGCACATATAAATCAAACGCCCGTATTGTTTGTGCTCAATGCCGCTCCGAATCCTCGGTGGTTATTTTAAGAAGACACCCCATCCCTCCACCCCCTCCACCCCCCTCCACCCCCTCCACCCAAACCTCCACCACCTAGTGACGAGCAGCTACAACAGCCAGATTTTCTAAATAAAAATTGACCTGTCATACAAAGATTTAAGGAAGAAAAAAAATTCAGGGGCAATCGAGGCAAACCATTATACATTCCAACCCTGACTGCCCCCCCCCCCCGACAACATGGCAGAGATGTATTCACAACGGCTGACTACAGGCCGCTGTTTGTTATGCAGGCTGCAGAACAGGCATCCCAGTGTCTAAGCAAATAGTTTTTCCTATCGTAGGGCATAACAAATAGAATCTGAAGATAATCACAGCAAATGAGATGTTCTGACAGTCTGCCACATCAAACAAACGTCGTGAAATGGTCACAACAAAAAAGGCTTATTACAGGTTATTAGCAGCAACAGTAACTGTCTCCTGAAATCCCAGCACAGGCGCAATTTAATTCAAAAATTTATTTATTTGTTTTTTTTAATTAAGAAAAGAATCATCAGGCTGATTCATAATCATATAGATACTTTTTTACTACAGTGGACAAGGACTCAAACTATGGAAAAGCTATCTTTCTTCTCATTAAGGGTTTCTGAGTTTGATATAGACATATTGATTTTGTACCATACAATGGGTTAAACTGTCAAGTAAGCATGATCGTTTTAGTGTCTGGCAACTCCGATGTACAAGGAGATGGAGGTAGATCAGACCGGGGATGACTTTGCAGAAAAATTCAGACGGGAGGAACAATTTTCCAAAAAGTTACGATTCGGCTGATGTTCTTATCTGAACGCCACATTTTCTGTGTTTTGTGTGAGACCTGATAAGGCTCAAAAAGCCCCGATATGTGAGCTGGTTAAAAAGCCCGACTGTAAAGAAGAGAAGGCTGTGGGTCAAACGCTGTTGTCGTCGTCCTTTAATATATAAATATGATTGATTTCTAGTATTAAAAAGACATTTTCGGCCTTGGAGGCAAACCAAAAAAACCAAGACACTTTTATGTTCATGGGTATTTATATCCGGATTTAATATGAAAATTTCCGCATGCATTTTATCTACTAACGCAGGTAGTTATGCGTTTCAGGGTTTCATTTCTAATGTATTTCCTGTGAGATTTATGTATTAATCATTTATTAACCGATTTCTTTCAATAATTATTACCAAAAATTTTTGTGTTTACTTTGAGGTTAAGGATCTAATTTTGTACCATTTAAACATTTCTTTTATTGTTGTATCTTGTGTTAAACTTGGGGCATTAGGATTTTATTTATTTATTTCTTGTTGCATATAATACACTGACATGTCATACACCTCTCTAACCCAAGGCCTCGACACTCTCACTTCCCACCTCGCTATTTCAGTGCCACGCCACCACCTGCCTCCTCTCGCTCTCTCTCTCTGTAGACAGAACATGTATTTGCATTTTGAGATGTGCTTATTCCATAAAAAATTCATGAGTCCAGACCAACTATTCACACTGAATTCAGGAGGACTTTGTAGCTGAGACATTCACAGACAGTCCCAGGCATTTTGTCCACATAGTGTTACCATTTTTTCTTTTTTTTCTTTTTTCAACAAAGGATGAGACCCAACCAGGAAACAGTGGATTTAGAGTTAGGAAGATAATATTGTGGTGGAAAAAAAAAGTATTTCTTTCGAACTGATCCAGAAAATGTCGTACATATTTTACCAGGTTTTTTCCCCCTCTGTTGTGTAGAAGTAGAAACACAAGACACACGACCCCATTCATCCCCCCGTAAGACTTGAGAAACGTCCCGGCCCCAGAGCGGAATTACTCAAAGGAAACCCCACCGAGCATGAACGGTATCGGAAGGAACGCTCACTCACTCACTCACACGGGGCACTTCCAAAGCACTGCATCTTACCGTATTGATTTACAATATCATTAGAAGATCAACCTGCCTTTCTGCCGCCTCCATGCCTCACGCACTCAACGGAACAAACCTTTCATCCGTCCAGACAGTTTCCACAAAATATCCTGACATTCACAAATGCAACTCACTTTCCTTTTCCTACACTATGGGTGGGGTGGGGGGGCATTCTCTGAAGCACATGTCTTCCAACATGGCAATGAACTTTAAAAGTCATTTATTCAGCAGTCAGGAGCTGAGAAAGATTGATGTTCATATTTCATCCATCAATGGTTTTCATAATCCACCGAGCCGGTGGACGGGTGCTAGTCAGAGCTTGTCAGGCAAACAATGGCAAGTACGTTCTCGGTGCGGCCGACGTATTGATAATCGAATCTCGCCAGCGAGCATGTCCACCGGTACGTCACGATTCGAGCAAACGACGGCATCCCGGGACTTCAGAGGGTGGGGTGGGGGGGGGGGTGGGTAACAACACTGCAGACAGTGACTCCACTGCAGTCTGAGAGGAAAGTCCAGGCGGACTCCGCTAACCCTGGCTGCCACAGTGTGTTGTCACATCCCGCCCCAAAGGCGACAAATGTCACCGACGATCAGTCAAAAATTTAACTGCAGCCATAAATAAACAATACAGTCAGTTAAATAATTCAAAGTGATTTAAAGGAAAAAGGACCCGATTTCCTCCCAACGTCTCCCGTTTTTTCTCTTGCTTATGTGATAGGTGTCCTTATATCTTTAGTGGTTTTCTGATTAGTTATTGCCTAGAATTTAATAGAATCTTAATTCGTGCACTACAACCTTCAAAGGACACAGCTGTGATAGGAGATGGAGTTTCAAATGAACTGTGCATCTACCCCAGAGTGTTTGGAAGTTGTTCCTCGATGAGTAAATTTAAAAATTCGAAAATCACCTGTTTTTTCTCCAGCAGGTCAAACTTGTCACCTATGAGAGACGGATTGGCCCAGGTGAGATGTGTTTGTTTCTGAGGGAACGGTCTTGACAGCTATCAGATGAAATATCTTAAAAAGTGTTTGCATTCATGTTCAACTCAGGAGGAACAGCAGTAACTTCGCTGACCCCCCGACTTTCCATTGCCACTATTGGGTCAAGTTTTCACTTTGGCCAATTCCTGCAGAACCGATGAAATTACAATGACACCCGCTTCATGTTACAAGCTAGGAACTGCTAGGAACACTGTAATGATACTGGTCATTATGGTCCAAACTGGTCTTCATCAAGATGTTTCCGTCCACAGAAGTGTTGCTCCCTGGATGTTTTTGGTTTTTCGCACCATTCTGAGTAAGTCATAGCTACTGTCGTGCATGAAAATCCCAGCAGAAACACTTAAACCAGCCTGTGTGTGACATTAACCGAAGCTCCCAACCCATATCTGCATTATTTTATGCATCGCACCGATGCCACGTGGCTGATTGGATAACTGCGTGAATAAGCAGGCGTTCCTAATAAAGTGCATGGTAAGTTTAGAGTCCTTAGGTCTTTCATCTGGGTGTCGGACTTCAAAATTCACCAGTGACTGAGCCCACAGCCTCAAAACCTCAATCTTCTAAAACCCTGAGCCGTGTGGTGCCTTTGATAATGGTGAGATGAGATACATCTGGGCTGTTTCCTACAGCGTTTGAATCATTCATCTGGGTGCTGGACATCAACATTCATTGAGCCTCATAAGGGCCGGACTCAAATTCTAAAAAGGACCAACCCCTCCTCTATGACACTGAGTGAGTTGTGAAATTACATTTCACAAATGTTTGTTAGAGCCTTTGGGTGTTGACTTTGGGAGGTGGACTTCACAGTTCTGCCAGCGACCCTAAGACTTCAAAACATAAAAAACGTCCCCGTAACAGCTGGACCTACTTACCAAGAAACCCTTGAGCTTCCTTTCTTAGAGCTTTTGATTTTTTTCCTTCTTGGACTAAAATTTTGTGAGCGTCACAATGATTGGACTGTTGACCTCAGTCCTTCGACTCCTTTTAAACTGTTCAGAAGTTTTGAGGTTGAGGGTTTAGGCAACCTGTTGTGCTTTGAAGTCCGACATCCAGAAGAAAAAGACTGAAAGACTACAGGAAGCTTTGCCGATGAGGTAACTCAGGGAGTTAGGGCACTGATTGATAGCTTTAGGGTGGCAGGTTTGATACCTGCAGGATGCTTTTTAATTTTTAAGTCTGTTTTACAATGGGAAGAGTCAAAAACTCTAGCAAACAGACCTCAGGTGTCTCTGACAGAGGTAGTGAGAGGAGTAGCCTGGACTTTTGAGGTCTTGGGTTAGATCCTAAGAACCTGGAGTGAATTTTGAAGTCACCCAAAGTAAACATTCAAAGGTTCCAGGAAACAGGGGTCCATTGTCAGACCAAAGCCCACAGTGTTAGAGGGCTGCCTGGAAGGATCGGCGTAGTGGAATTAGTCTAAAATGCTCAGAGAAGAGTTTGAAGTGTGAAATGGACTTTCACTGGGTTTCTCTGCAACCGTAAGGGACCGTTGGTACAGTGTCTTAATTCATCTCATCTCTGGTACCTGAGACATCAGAGCCAGACTCACTGCTGAAGGTTTGGGAGCTTTGGGGGCCTAATATTTTGCTGCTACATAAAAGGGCAAGAGTTTTGTACATGTGTATATATGTATAGCTCTGTGTATCTGTATTTATGCCTCCACCTTGCCCCAGATATTGCTAATATTCCTAGTGAGTTATAAAGCAAGTATAATCCTGGAAGCGCCTAATCGGTTGTTTTCCTGCTTTTCAATTTGCATCAATTGAAACACTCTTATTGACATTCTCCAGAGTGTCTTAACCTGTCAGTTCTATATAATTATATATAAAACAATAATCAAAATGCAAGGACGCCCAGGCCTGTCAGTTAATATTTAATGAGCAATATGCAGTTTGCGAAGAGGAAAATGGAATCGCTGATGGAATTGTTCTCCCCACTCTCTTAATTTGATAAAGGGCAATGAAAGCATTCAAGAGACGACTCCCCTCTCAACTAAACCCTCGATGTGGACAGAGGAAATGAGGAATCTTTGGGGGGAGAGTTGTTTTTTTTTTTGTTTTTTTACAGGGCTCACGGACACTCGGCAGTCACCGCCTGAATTCGAGCTGTCAGTGTTTCTGCCGCCGCTGCTGCAGCCGCCACCGAGGCGGTCTGGGTTTGAGTTTTTCCGCATGTTTGCCGGCAGCCTGTTTGTAAGAACCAGCAGGTTCCCAGCTACCCGGGGATTCTCGCACATAAAGGCGCCTTGATGCGATTCTCCTTGACGTTACATGACTAATTGCTTCCCAAATGTTCTGCCTAGGAGCTTGTTTTGATTTGTAACAAGGCCAATAAATTCTCCCCCTGTGGAAGGCTCAGACAGTGCGCTACCTCTGGATGACCATGGCTGACAGCTTATCATGGCTCACAAGTTTTGTTTTCTTCATTGCTTCAGAGTTTTGACAGGGATGGAAGTCTCAGTAAAGCATGGAAGACAAATGATGACAAATCCTGTCCAGAACACTGAATATCCCGGAGACTGTCAAAGATTTTTTTGGATTCCTCTCTTAGGAAATTTTATTTTCCAGTTGCAGAGGACAATTTTTAAAAAATTTCTTTTTTACCTCCTGCTTCATATTTTACTTCAAAAGGGCACATATGAATGGCAGCTTTTAAAGTTATCTATTGAATAGCAGTAAAGAAAGTATTCGAGCCCTTTGCTTAAGTGAAAGCACCAACACAACGATATAGAAATACTTTGTTACAAGTAATAGTTTGACATTCAAATGACTACTTATATAAAAATTATCAGCAAATTATCAAAAGCAAAAGTATATGTTTTACAAAGAAATGGCATCTGTCAAACATGTAATACATATTATATAATACGAGAAGCGTTTGAGTGTTGGTGCTGGTTGGGGTGAAGCTAATTTAAACTACATTACATAGAGTTAGGTATTTTAATTCACTGGTTTCTAAAGATTAGGGGTTGGGTCCTTCTAGAGCAGTCAGTTAGATGGGTTGTGAGATGATTATTGACAAGTTATTTCACATTTTCGTTTTTTTTCCGAAACATCTAGTCAAATTGATCCAAGGACTGAAACATTTTGCAAACAGAGAACAAGGGATCAACTGTGTCCGGTATTTCTGGGCTCTTTCAAAGTAAAACAACTAAACAATGTTCCTCATGATCTAATTGGCATTTGAAAACGCATTCACACCTACCAACTTTATCAACAACAAAATCATGACAACCTCCAGATTTTAGGCTATTCACTAAACTTAGGTTTTTTTTGGAAGCCTAAATCGTCTTCACTGGTAACGAGATGGCCTCCATGGACTGAGAGCCTCTGTTACACTGGGCACACGGGACCATTATGCGTTGGACCTGTGAACGAGACCTTCAGCTACTTCTCAAAGCTTAATTTGCACATTAATTCTCGCTGACAAGCGTACAGATAGCCAGCGAGGAATGGCTCCGAAAATTAACCCGGCGAAATTTCTTAATGGGCCTCCGGCATGTAAAGATATTACAAGTTAATGGGACATCGCCGCCGTATGTTTGTCCCTTTCATGCGGCACAGACGCTTTAGAGCCGATGTTAGTTCAACAGTCGGTGGCTGTGCAGGATGTCATCGGGGAGAATGTGAAAACAGGTGTATGTGCCAGATATGGGTGTATATTCGTTTAATCTGAAAAGCGAAAACATAAAAGGTCTTTCAGCTCTCTCTTACCTCATTGTGTGGCTGTGCGGTCCGAGACTTGTCTGAACTCCAGCTGGAACGAAACCTGGCCAAGTCTTCTGCTAACAGCGGCTACTTAAGACAGTTTTGTGGCTGTTGGAAGGTACAGTATATATTGTCACTTATGTAAACTTTTATGTGAACCTTTTTTTACTGACAAATTAGCTCATAGTTGCTTGGATGATATGACGATGCTACGTTTCTCAGAGTATCAGAAAACTTCTTGGTGGCGGAGGTCTATGTGTAAAGAAAGTTCTAATCTTTGACACACATCCTTTATTTTTTTAGTTTTAACAATGGCTGCAATATCTCCCAAACCTTTTACAATTTAGTTTTGATTTCCTAAACCACATTTTATCTGATTCATTGGCTGATCAGAAAACGCTCACATGAACGTCGATTTTAAACGATTATTTATAACGGATTTGGACAAAAATGTCAGAAAACACTCATATTGGTCTTTTTGAAAGATAAACATGGGGTTTAAGGCACTTAAGTTGAATCACTCTGCATTTTGATAACGGATTCAGGAAGATGCGGTTTTTAATAAATTACTGTCGAACCCCCAACTCCAAACCCTTCAGTTGCCGCAGTCGCTTGTACTTGTGAACCAGACTCCATTTCAGTGCCTGTGAAAGACCAACCTGTGACCTGCAGCAATACAATGTAATTATTTCCTCTTAATTAAAGTGTAATGTCGTGTGTTTCCCTTTTTCTTTTTAAACTGGCACTAATTTATACACCGAGGCACACATTGTGCAAAGAGCCATTGTATTAGCCGAGCTTATTACGCCCACACATAGCTCATTCATAATTAAGCCGCATATCTTAATAGCTGCAGTTGAATTGTCTCACTTTACTGTGTCTATTTTTTTTCCTTTTTTAATAGGGGCTGGGTGGAGGTTGAGTGGGTCTTCCTTTATGTTTAATCAACATTAGCGTGTCTGATGACTTTTAGTGGCCTGAATGCGGGTGAAAAATCACACTGTCAACAAAATGTCAAAAAAAAAAAAATTGAGGACAAAAGAGCGATAGCTTTTCAGAAATAAAGGAGAAATGTGTGCAACATGACAAATAAATCATTTTAGTTATTCAAAACACGAGTTAATCTTCCACCTGTCAGTTGAACACAGGCTGCTGTTAAATAAACCAAGGTGTTTTCCTGCCTGCTGCCTCGGGACATGTGTGGCACACTAATACAAAACCTCCACTGTAAACACGGGACACCTGAGACCTCCTCCTTCGTTTTCCTACGGTTAAAAATCGATTCGTTTTTCTTTTCTTTTTTTTTGTGCTTTGACCTGCAAAAATCACGCTTAGCAGGCCCTTCCCTCAGCCTGGCAGCCCCCGGCGCATCAAGGCGGCAGCAGTGGCGGCAGCGTCGGCATACCCGTACACAAATACATGAATACTATGAATGAAATTGGGAATGGGGTAAATGGTGTGTGTGTGTGTTGGGGGGGGGGCGTCCCACATCCCCTGCATTCATCTCCCTGCTATCAGCCTGAGGAGGCCGCCCTTCAGAGCTCCCGGAAGGTGAGGTGGAGGAGACGCACCGTTAGATAAAGCCGGGAGCTCTACTGCGCCTTTCACCTGACGCCCGTCACCGTGTGCTTCCCTGAGCGTCGATAAAGACGGATGAGTCGACCACGCAGGATCCCGGGCCGAATGACGCGTCAGCCTGACGCTGACGGAGGCCTTGTGGAAGGCAGACGGGGGGCTGTCCATCTCCTGCAGGTGTGTTTACTCCCATTGTTTTCCACATGGACGCTTCACCGGACGGACGCATTAGTACTTAGTTGGCGGCGTCTCTTTGATCCAAAAGGGTCTAACTGCCAGACCTGCAAGTAAATTGGCTCTCTGCACCGGGTGCCGATATAATGATGTCATTTTGGAGTTGTTAGGTCTCGAAGACTTCTTGCCGCCAAAGGCCCCGTCTGTGCAAATTAGGCGAATCCGCGCAATCTTGGCGCGAGAAAATGAGACGCACCTCCCTGTCGTGGCTCCAATTGGAGGTGTAATGTTACAGAAATCATCCTGCATGGGGCACCGGTGAAACGGCCACAGTGCCCCCCCCCAACACAAGGTAGTAGCTTTGATTTTTACAAGTGTTTCCCTGCCTCCAATCCAGCCACCGGGTTCCTCAGACTTTTACACCTTTCTGGAGCTCAAGGTGGGAAACAACGCTGGGCCCAGACAGATAATCCATCGCGGCAAACGTTGGGGGGGTGGGGCCCATCGTTCTCAAGCAAGTTACTTCCCTGACGACAGCCGGACTCACCCTGATTTGTGGCCCAATGTCGGTAGCCCCCGACTAAGTTTAGAATTGGGCTGAATTTCCTGGCATGTCAGCCGTGGTTTGGGGGGTTGGGGGTGTCACGGCGCCTGATTAATTGCCTCAACGATCGACGATCGGGCTGTTGGACGATTGGTTGGATTCCTGGCCCGAGCAGGAATTTAAGTCATCCATCCTGCGGTCTGAGCAGTGCCACAGTCCAATTTCCCACATGGCTGCCATCAAAGTGGCTGTAATAAACTGTAGTGAGCTTGATTTAATAGTAGCGGAGTAGTGCTTTACATGTTGTTGCTCACGCTGTAGTCTATGCACAGACTCTGATCGGATTCTTTGATTTTGAGATATATGTCTTCCGCCAATATCCTTTCTTCTTGTGCTCTCATTTCCAGAGCTTTCAGCTGCCCCTCGTGGTCCGTATTTGAGAAGCTGCTATTTTAATCGCCCGAAGTTCTCGCCACGAAAACCGACCGAACTCCACCCGCTGAGGAAAACCATAAGATGCCGTCCGAACATCCAGAAAGAGACAGTGAGTAGACCTTGAGTTAAAGGTTTTCTGAGGTCAAACCACGATGGCGCGCTAAAAACTAAAGGCCAAATGGGAAAAATAATATTCACCTTAATGGTGGCGACGGTATTATGTAAACTGGTCATCTTACCAATAATTCACTTTTCACACTGTGGCTCCTTCCTCGGCTTCTTGGTCTAAATCTTGAGTCGGTGCGCTGATTAATTGAGATGCAGGACCGGCAGTAATTTACCACTTTATCATAGTTACATCTGCATTAATTAACTCTTGGAAATTCCACCCATTTGATTTGATGCTGCCCGGGGCCGAATTAGACAATAAACTGGTTTTAACCAAAAGCAGCAAGCAGGTTCAGAAGAACTAAAAAGCAGCTGTTTATGGAGTCTGATAATGGTCTTTGATAAAAACCATTAAAAACAGCAATTATGGTAATTTTTTTTCTTCATGGCAGTTGTAGAATTATGAGAAAGATTTAATTTCTCATGACCTAATTTAACCAGATATTTCTAAGCTACTAAGCTGCTTTTTTTTCCAAGCTCACGCCTTCTCAAAACAGGAGGCTGCTCATTTCAGTCAGTGCCTAATGTGCTGGACAGTGAGTGGCTCCACTGTGCCGCTTTGCCCAAGGGCAACTTGGCAGCAGTAAAGAGGAGAGGGTGAGCACTTCCACGCTTCCGTTATCCGGGTTTCTACCTGCCGGTTTCGGGGACCGAACGGGCCAAATCGCCTGACCCCTCAGACCACTACCCAAACCAGGGACGCAGATTGTGGAGTCTTGCACCGGCAGGTGTCGCCACAATTGCCCTCTTCAGACTGTAGATTTTTTTTTTTTTTTTTTTTTTTGCGTGTGTGTTAAATTATTTTTCCCACTTTGTTGTGACAATTGCAATTATCCCCAACGACCTGAGCAGCTGTTTGCTCCAAAATGAATAGGAACAGAATAAAGTTTGCTAATTGGAATTAGACGATTAATCAAAGATGTTTTTTTTTTTGTAAATACTGTTCTAATGCCAGAGATGAGTTAATTGTTTTTCTGGAAACAAAGGAAAAAGAATGAGCAAATAAAGTTTTTATATTGAGCCTGTTGTCTGAGAGCTGGCGCTGTATACACACTGTGTGTGCGCAACACAACACCGCACCACCACCACCACCACCACCACCAATAATGAGAACGCGACACAATTGATAAGCCGCGTTCTGTCCACAGAACATCTGGCCTGACCTTGTATTACAGAGCCAACCAAATAAGACTGAATGATAATGATGTTTTTACTGGCCCCAGAGTCCACATTAATCTCCGGGAGCAGGTGTTCGCACAGGCAGGCCCTGTGTTTACCCCTCGGTCTGTGCTCGTCCTAACTGCTGTCTTGGGGCAGCGTTGTTTGTTCTGCCCACATAAATGCAGTGTGTAAGCAGCGCGGCAGCAGAATTTACAGGCCAATACTTGAGACAGATAACAGAGAAACGCCGATCCTTTTTTCTTTTTTTCAGTCTCCTGTGCAGGCATGTGGTTCGCTCTAAGGCTTTTACAAAACGTGAGTTATAAGACCTTTATACGTTGGATTTTTACGAACGGCTGGTAAAATGGAGTCCACATCTGGGCCACCGTCACTGTGAACCCACTTCATTTGCAGCGGGATTGTGCTCGTGGTGTCTCCAGATTGACACCTCTTACTCCCCCAAGCCCCCATGGATGGTGGAAGAAGAACTGATGAAAACTTTGAAATGGACACAGGCCGACAGGGTCCAGTTGCACCGTTCCTTGCTTCCTGAATGAAAGCGGGCTCCGTAGAAGATGATCTACCCCCCCCAGGAGTGGAGAATAGAGGAATCTCAGTTGCCCAGATGTTGTCATTCTTTTCTTTGTTTCTATCATCGTGACAAAAACAAAAGACGAAAGGTGTACGCTCATTGGAGAACAAATAATGGGCCGGATCTCTGCAGTCCATCCTGGTTCTGCCGGCTCACCGTGACAAGGAGACCCATCAATCAACCCCATCAGGCGGGGGGGGTCCAAAATGAAAGCGTCACCGAGCTAGATTGATTTTGACGACTGCCCCCTCCAAAGGAATACCCTGGCCTGAATACCCCGTCCCTGTCCCTCATCCCCAGTCCCCGTCCCCCGTCCCCCATCCCCCTGAAGAGATGCAGAGATCCTTCACCAGCACTAAAGGTCAAAGTAATATAAAAACAATTTGGCTACAAGAGATTCTGGCAGCATTATTGTTTGGGTTAAGTTAAATACAAAATGTATTACTGAGCATTTACTATTGCAAGAAGGTCAAAATAATCTATCACATAAGGCTAATTAAACAGACACCAGCCCGTGATGGCTCCCAGTTTGACCATCGGATCGCCGCGGGGCAGCAGAGGCCGGGCCCCTCTGTGGAAAACAGCCTCTTTTCACACAAGGATACAATGGACCTCACAGTATTGATCCGGTATCGACTCAAGGTTCAAGACACAAAAAGATCTCCATCATTAGCTGCGTGCTTTTTTTTTCTGGGACACTATTCCAGCGAATCACATAACACTGTTAGAGATAGAGATGGTACGATAACCCAGTTAGGAGGCGGCGGGGGGCTTTGGTGATCCGGCTCTCGTCTTGCGGGGCCCCCTGCCTCACATGCCACCAGCCCGACGCGAGGTGTAATTTGGTCACGCCAGATTGAGCAGCTCTCTGCCAGCCCTGCGGGCGGCCCCGGCACTCCGTTAGCCGTTGGTGACAGCGAGCAGCGGCCATTTATCAGCCAAGGCGATTTTCTTAAATGAGGACACTGTTGGCAGTCGCCAGGCAGCGTGAGATGGGGCGTGAGACGGGGCGGGGGGGGGGCTCTGCACCGACTGCAGCCGACATCACCGATGTGTCAGCGGGCGTCTTCTCCGTTTTCATTTTTTTTTTCTTCCTTTTTTAAATGGGAGGAAAAGGGAGCTTGGCATTGGCGGCCAAAGAGACAGAGAGACCTGGCAAACGTGCGCTCTCTGAAAAATAATCTGCATTCGCTGCGTTGTCGCAATGGCGCACGCCGGACGCATTTTAATTGGCCATGGACACGGGGCCCTCGAAAAGCAGACACTGTAGAAATACAAATGATAAACAAGAGCTGTCATGTAGAAATGTTCCTAGGCTCAAATATGATAACAGGGACGTTTTGGGTTTTTTTCCCCATGTATAAATCAATAAAGCTGCCCCTGATATCAATTATAATTCTTTTTGCTAAGGATGCGGTACAGCTGCAGTTGAACCAAAACCGCAGAGGCCACATAATGAGAAATGGGACAAGCTCCCTGATTAATTTATAACAAAAGAGTCAACAAAAGGAAAGGAGTATTGTATATCACCTGGCGGAGACAAGATAAGTATGGGGTCCAAATTATATTTGTTGAGATACAAACATAGATGGATTACCTCCATTCCCAAATGGTAAATTAAAATGCAGCATATTCACCTCAGCAGGTGCCTCCTCCTGCTTGAAAAAAAAAAAAAGAACAACTTTTTTTTTTTTTTTCTTCCTTTTTTAAATGAGAGGAAAAGGGAGCTTGGCATTGGCGGCCAAAGAGACAGAGAGACCTGGCAAACGTGCGCTCTCTGAAAAATAATCTGCATTCGCTGCGTTGTCGCAATGGCGACGCCGACGATTTTAATTGGCCATGGACACGGGGCCCTCGAAAAGCAGACACTGTAGAAATACAAATGATAAACAAGAGCTGTCATGTAGAAATGTTCCTAGGCTCAAATATGATAACAGGGACGTTTTGGGTTTTTTTCCCCATGTATAAATCAATAAAGCTGCCCCTGATATCAATTATAATTCTTTTTGCTAAGGATGCGGTACAGCTGCAGTTGAATCAAAACCGCAGAGGCCACATAATGAGAAATGGGACAAGCTCCCTGATTAATTTATAACAAAAGAGTCAACAAAAGGAAAGGAGTATTGTATATCACCTGGCGGAGACAAGATAAGTATGGGGTCCAAATTATATTTGTTGAGATACAAACATAGATGGATTACCTCCATTCCCAAATGGTAAATTAAAATGCAGCATATTCACCTCAGCAGGTGCCTCCTCCTGCTTGAAAAAAAAAAAAAGAACAACTTTTTTTTTTTTTGCCTTTTAATTTATTTGCTTATTTATTTATTTAATTATTTATTTAAGCAGGCAGCAGGGATGGAATAATAAATCGTCCTCTTTGGTGGTTGGTTAAGACTCATTAAAAATCTCTATAAAGCACTGGAGCCGACCGGGGCTGTGCACCATGTGAATAGCCTGTAAAATAAATATTGTGCCTCAGCCATATTTTCTTTTGGGGATTTACATTAATAAGATAGTGGGTGTGCAGTAATCAGCTAATGGCGAGCCCAGGCCACGGAGGACTAATAGCGGCGAGGTTGCGCCACAATTAGCCGGTGATTGCAGGCAGCAGCCGAGACACCGGGCTTCTCCGGAAGACTTTTCCTTAATGAGAAAACCATTTTTTTCCCGAGCATCGGTTTGTTTGAAGTGCAGTGTTATTTCCCAACTTGCAAGCAAACTGCAGCCCAAGGTTAAAATTTGCAAATGCTACACTCTGCAATCTCCGACATCTGTGTTTCACAAAAAATGACCGACTAAGCTGAAACCAAGACGTCTGAGGATCCATCTAACTCTGGGCGACAAACCAACAAAGACCGTACACGGGGTTCGTTTCGTGTATTAAAGTAAAAGCCGTTCATTTCTGGACCCGTCACTTAATTCTAGCTTATGCAGCCCTTTTTTTTTAATACAGCAGTTAAACAAAGAGGCCGACTGTGAGCAGAGGACCTGACCTCTATTCAGAAGGACATAATGTAAGACCTTGCAATAGAACAGCATGTAAAAATAGCAGCCTCCTGGTTTAGGAGGGTTTTTTTTTTTTCCTTTTTTTAGGAGTCCTTGCAACTCATCCCGCAGCACTTTCTCCAGCTTTCTACGCTTACAAGTCGTAGTTGGCGTCTGACGGAGAACAAGAGTACAATGTTGACCTAAAGCAATAAATGTAGTGGAGTAAAAAGTGCATCTGCCTCTTAAAAACAGTGGAGCAGAAGTATAAAGTAGCCTGAGTTGGAAGTAATCAAATAAAGTACCTTAAGAATTCCTCTTGGTGTATTTTACATGGTGGTTGATCAGGAAATATCTCCACAACTATCAGATTGCGTCTATTTTGCAATGGAAAATGTTCCGCAAATGGGAAAAACGACATTGTCATTACTCCATCATTCGGTCATGCAGGTTGAACCGTAATTACGAGCAGCTGAGAAGGAAAAAAAGGTTCGTGTCAGTCTCCGACTTTGAATTACAAGTCGGAGAAAGAGGGAATTCGTGACAGGGACGATATCTTCCGTCGAATAGGAAACACAGACATGTCAAAAAACTGTTGACAAAATGGCTGCTAAAACGCCACCGCTGGCCGTCGCATCAAAATAAACTTCAGTGTTGCTTAGAGCCAAATACGAATAATAGCACGATAACATTCCAAAATCATAAAAAAGGTGTCCTTGTGACAACGTTTGAATGCAGCATATGATTGTATATGCTAATATCAGCATTTAGGTGCTCTGTGATGCCTGTACTCAGGGGAAGTGTTGGTTAGATTTAAATTCTAACATTGGTAGGCTAGCGTTCCTAAATCAGAATAAGGGGTGTCCTTACGACACAGCCTGAATGTAGCATATGAGCATGCTGATATTAGCACTCAACTCAAACCAGCGCTGTGCCTCAGTAGGGCCTCACAGAGCCGCTAACACGTTGGTGGTATCTTAGTCTTGCTTGCTGCCCCGTTTTACAGTAGTAACTGCTTATTCGCCGACATAGCTCGTACCGAGACCTGCCTGCGAACGTACATCATCTCATGGTCCCGTTGGATTAACCACCGTTCTCCCTCTCACAGCTAGCGTTCCCTCATGGTGGTGGAAGTTGCATGTGTTTGTTTATTTGTCAATTAAGCGCGCCGGCGGCCATCAACACCTACGCTCCCCTGGTTCAAGGGAAAGATAAAAACAACCAACATCGAGACCTGCAGGTATGTGGATGTGAGCCGAGGAAAACATGAACAAGGAAAACCAGTAAGGATGCATCTGTTTTTGGAAGCATTTTCCGAGGATGTCGCTCCCTCTTCCGGTCAGTGTCCCCACCCCCACCCCATCCCCGTCCAAATCTTCAGTTTTGTTTTAAAGACCTTTTGGACCTGACCTCCTCAGACCCCCTGCATTAATGCTGATCATGAATACGGCTTAGAAACCCTCTTCAGGTAGCCTCTGTGGTCACGCTTTCGATTTAGCCATTAATACAATGAGTGCATAAGAGCGTGTCTTAATGACATTCTGGGCCGACGAAGTTATAGATTATACAAATTTATAACCTGGGCATCTGTGTCACTTCGGCTCTGATTCGGTGATCTTTATCCCCCCGCGGTAATTGAGGGCAGGACAAAGTCATTTAATGCCAGACCTCTAACTCAGTAGAGTAGAGCCTGGGAGGGAATTAAATCTATTAGCTTTGCATATATAAATTATTGAAGGATTAAGTTCCCTTTCTAGTGTTTTTTTTTTTTTTTAAGTTCAGATTATGTATTTTTATGTCCAAATAAAGCTCGGTTGGAAAACGACGCTTCTGCTTTTTTAAACTGACGCTCCCAGCGATGAATGAGGGGTCAGGGCAGGGTCGGGACGCAGCTGACCCCCAGCAGGGTTTTGCTTTTGGCCTCTCCTGGAGAGCCATCTCCGACATTTCAAAGACTTGTTGTTATCATTATTAATTTATTTTCAAATACCCATTTCAACCCTGTTCCTTTTATTTCGTTTCTCTCCATCTCCGGAGGGGGCTTCACCGAGGTGGCAGAGGTACAAGCCGTGGTGCCGTACATTCGCCTCACATTAAAAGATGGAGAGACACTGCCTTTCCTTCCCCCGGCCCCTTTACGGAGGATTAATGATTTATTTCTCTGGCTTCTCACTTCTTCTCATCTTACTTGGGGGGGGGGGGGTTAACAAGCACGCCTGTTTTCTCCCCCGGCCTTCAGATAGTTCTCGCTCACGGAGAACATGCTACGGTGCCACTGGGCACTGCACAGCTGTGACCCAGTTCAGAGACTTTTTTTTCACCAGATCAGCCTCAGCGGGGGAGCGGAGGAAAATCTATCAAAAGAGAAAAAAAAAAGAAAAAAGGAAAAAAACCCCAAACCCAAACCCAAGGGGCGCGGCTCGCCCTTCACGCTTCACGCTGCCCCGAAACCTCGGCGCCGCTGGTCTCCACGACGGCCTGCCATGTTCGCCGTACTGATGCTCACCCCAGGTAGATGCAACAGTGTCAGAAAAAAAGGACTCTGGAGTAACCTAACATCCGGGCGCTGCAACGAGTTGGGAAATTTTAAGGGCACATGCCAACGGAAAAGGAAAAAAAATTGTTAAATTCATTTGTTAAATGTTGCATAAATACTGAGTGAAGTTGTCTGTGATCCCATTGGTTCGTTTACATGCTACTTCTGTGTACAGGCTAACGGTGCTGACGTCAGTCATTACGAAAACTGCCTACTGAGAATGCCAGCTCTGCAGTTGCTGCTATTACTAATTCTTTGCTATCAACTACATTGTTGACTTTATCTTTGGCTCTGATAAACTGGCCGTTTAATGACTTGCATCAATAAACATCTGCATTTAGCTTCACAGGGCGTCTTTGACGACGGTATTCTAAAAATCTGAGGATCATCATTTCTCTTATTCCTATTCTTATTCCAGGGATCTCATGCATTTCCTTCCACTCTTCCACTGCAGTGCTCTTGTGACCACAGTCATGTAGCCACGGAGTCAAGCCCAAACTGCTCCGTGAAGGAGGGTGGAGTGTTCGACGGTCATCAGCCGAACACGGAGTCGTATTCGGTTCTTGCTTGGGCCCCGATTCGACTCCCACGGAGCTCGTTTGGTCGACGGCCGATGTAATTCTGACCCATCGATGGTCAGGTTTCCCAGACCTTTTGTAGCTGACGAGCTAGTGGGCATTGATCCGTGTATGACTCGCTTTTGTGCCGGAGTTATGATAATACCTGTAGCTCATGGTCACTCGCCGGGACCAAGATCAATCCTTCTCATCTGCTGTTTGTGTTCCTCAAACCTTCAGTCACTTCCACGCCGGGTTCTCCAGACCAGGATGAAGAGTCATGGTCCAGCCTCTCGCTCGTCCACCCAACTTTTCAGCTCATCCATTGAACTACTTAAGTTCAGCCACTGCTTAAGGTTCTTTTCCATGAGGCGTTTGCATGATTTTGTTCCTTCTCTTTGTATGGCAGACAATTATAGCCAAGCAAAATGATAGTGGTAATTTTTTGTAATTATCCTCTAGTGAAGCTCTAACGGTTATTGTGCCGACTGTTGAGTTGCCATGAAAGATTGTGTGTTACCTCCATCTTTGCTGCTGTTTGTCTGCAAGTTTGCAGGTTATTCAAAAATTGTGATGAAAAGATAAGTGATAATTATGTGATCATTTAAAAAGAACTCGTTTTTTTAATCACTCAAAATGGATTTTCCTTCTTCAACATTTATCTGTCCATTTGGGCCACACCCATTTCCGCCCTCAAAATCTTTGACATTTAGAGTTTCCTTTGAACTTTATCCATTTGTCATCAGATATGGTTTATATAAACATTATTTGACATTAAAAAAAAAACCTTAAAAATACCCATTTCTTTTGCATCTGCAGGTCAGTTTTGAGAAACCCTGCAATGTTTGATGGCATTTTACCAACAGGCAACACTACTTTCGAGATGAACAATCCATCTGTGAAAAATCCATCCGTATATAAAACATATGTAAAAGATTTAGGTCTAAAATTCACCCTGATCATCAATATGCTGATTTAATTTCCTAAACATTTATTAAATCAACAGATTTAAAGGATTGTGCAACCTTTGGGATTTTCTCTCCAGCTCCCTGCTGACTTGCCTATATGTTTTATTACATTTACTTTTAACTTTAGTTTTTTATGTTTACTGCTTGGGAGCAAAACTTTCCAGAGTACACACACAGGCTTTTGCAGCCATTGTATTAAAGCTGGAATAACCTTCAGGATGTTCGTGGTGATTATGGGTGCTTCGGCGCCGTACCAGCATCATAGCCATAATCCCAGGGAAGAACCCCCCCCCCGGGTATTTTTTTTTTTTTACTCAAGGCAATAACAAACGCATAATCAATACAGTTTGGGTTCACACCACTTATTTGCCTGCGAGGTGCTAATAGTAGCAGAAAAAAAGAAGAGTGTATGCATCTGCTTCCAGACATGGTGAGTGTTTATCTCTGTCTGACTCCTGCAACCGAATTTGCCGTGTTCATGGTTCAGTGTGATCTGTGACAGGACTTTCACCCACGTGTACCATTTTATTATAGAATGCTAAGCGGTCAGTTTCCTCTTCTGAGGAAAATAATGTCGCTGTAAAAGTCGAGAACGTTTTCTGGGCCCGTTCATTTAAAACTTTTTTTTTTTTTTTTGCACTGTTTATTTCGTCGTAGATTCATTGTTAATGTTAATGGTTAACTGACGTTTTTACCAATCAAACTACACCCAATAACCTATAGTTAAGGATCTCCTATTTAGAAAAGCATTCAGACCCTTTGCTGTGGCGCTCCGAGTCGTGGTCAGGTGAATCGTGTTTGAGTTAATTGTCTTTGTGCCGACAGCCTGAATGGGGCCCACCTGTGGCAAATTGACCTGATTGGACAGAGTTTAGAAAAGCAAGTACCTGTGTCCAAAAGGTCCCAGAGTCCTCTGTTCACGTTCAGAGAACCATCTCAGCAGTGCCTCGTCAATCAGGCTTTTATGCTAGAGAGACTGTATTTTTACTTTGTCATCATGGATCATGATGCAACAAACTGATGAGCAAAAGTGGCAGTTTTTTCCATTTCAAATTAAATCTACAACACAATAAACTGTGCAAAAAATGAATGTCTGAAGCCACTGTAGGCAAAATGATCTCTATGAAGATATGGAAATAGTGCTTGTGAAAACGAGGGGTAAAAAACCCTAATTTTATCCATTCATTCATAACTTTACCAAACAATAGCTGCCTAAACTTTTAGAATACAGCAGCTGATCGCCATCTTAATCTGAGGATCCGTATTAATTAGTTCTAAATGAGCCTTTTTCCGATGCTGCGGGTCATTTTATTCTCCTGGATATTTTACTCCCTGCTCCCTCCATAGAAATACAGATGGTTTTCCCTCCACTAATTCATAGTCAGCAGTGTCGGTCTCTGAAACAGCTGTGAAATGGTTTTTTATTAACTCGTTTTATCAACTTCGTTTTATTCACAGCCCCATCTATTCAACCTGCACAATAACCTCCAGTTCATACCACACTCCCTCCCCTGCTGGACTTCTTTTATTATATATCCACTTTGTGTGCATATCTCTCTATATATATATATCTATAGATATAGATATATATATATATCTATATCTATAGATAGATAGATAGATAGATAGATAGATATCTATATAAATGTGTGTATGTGTGTGTGTGTGTATGGTTGATTTTTTTTTTTTTTACTGCCTAGGCTTATTTCCCTTGATTTAGTGTTTTTACTTTAGACTTAGAGACTGAAATGTACCATCTGCATTCATAAAGGGGCTAAGCAACAGAAAACACAGTCAAGTTTTATTAAAGCCTCTAGTTTAAACACATGATCCAAAATAGTGGTTTCTAACCTTTTTGGCTGGCCGACCTTTTAAAAATCATGGCATGAGCCGTTAAACCCGGTGAGAGATTTTCTCCTCTCAACCTCTCGGATTGTTCCATTTTGTTACTGGGGAGGTCAAACTTCCCTTTTAACAGGACAAAAACAAAGATCTGGGAACTCTGGCAAAGCTCCTCGAATAGCTTTCTCTCCCCTGTCCCATCAATCATTCAACAACCCCTGGGTTTGTTTCGACACCCACAGTGTAGATTGGCTACTTGGTCTGAACCGAGGAAACGCTTTTTGTTTTTTCTTTTTAACAAGTAAAACAAGAGTTGAAAGACGGTACGTGGAGCGACAGGTCACTAGTTCGTTGGATGGTTTTATAACCTCAGCGCTGGACTTATGGCTAAATAGTGACGAATGGATGGAAAAGGGACCAAAGAAAAAGGCCATTTGTATGTTAACAGTGCAAGAAGTTGACTGTGTGGTCAATTTTTCTTTTTTTCTTTTTTTTAAGAGCAACTCCAAATATGCAACATAACCTTTAAAATCCTTTTCACTTTCTGATTTTGGGAGAATCCTTGAACTCACATGCTGAGGTACAAACGTTCTGGTTACTTTATGATTTGCACAAATACATATATTCAGTAGTTTGATTCTACAGATCGAAGTGAAGATGTTTACTTTGACATTTCAAAATCAGTAGATGGATTTGATAGAGGTTCACGCTCGTGGTTTGTCCGCAACCCTCCCTTTAAATCTGGGTTCTGTGTGGTGGTTTGATCCAAACCAGAATGCGAATTGCGGAAAGGAACCAAACTAAACCAGCAAACGCCCCGAGTCTGCTTGAACTGAGGGAAACGGGTCGGGGGTGAAGCCACCGTCAGATTTGTCCTGTGATCCGGAACCAACGATCTAAACCTTGGGGTTTTATTTTTTTTTTGGTGTCATAGTTCATTCTCCACCTGCTTTGCCAACAACCACTTACTGTCTTGTCATTTTGTCATTTCACACCAGGCCACTGCCACCTGCCCTGCAGTAACCCCCCCCACACACACACACACACACACACACACCTGCTCACTTTTACCTCATTCCCTCATTAGCTCCCCAGTGTGTGTGTGTGTGTGTGTGTGTGTGTGTGTGTGTGTGTGTGTGTGTGTGTGTGTGTGTGTCCAGGCAGAGACCTTCTGGTGGGTAGAAAATGTTAAAATTATCACTCAGATTGCCCATTGTCCGCTTGTTCATTAGATTCACCAGATCTACTTTCTAGTTCAGCTTTGACCCGACAGCTGTTTAACAATTCAACACACTAATGGCCAGTATTGGCATTAAACCCTTTCTGATTGTCAGTTTTGGCCACTGATAAAGTCTGTCAAGAGCTGGTCCCGGATCCATGTATCAGTCACAAAGCTGATGAGTATGTGACTATTAAAGTGAGAAAAATAAATTCCCAGGTTGAAAACTAAAATTTTTCCTTTTAATATTGAACTAAGCTGTTTTTTACTCAAAATGATTTTTGGTTGGATGTTTTTTTTTGTTTGTTTTTTTTTGGGATTCCCACCAGAGATGTGTGTTAGCTCAGCTGGACCAAGCTGGTCAAACACAGGATATTAAAAAAAAGAAAGAAAAAACCCCGACAACAACAACTCCCCCGGTGCTGATAGACCTGTTTATGTGACTGTCACACTTAACCGCCCACCCGGGGGGGTTGGCCATCAGCGTGGGATGTCCTGGTTGGGACCCTTGTTCAATCACCGCCTTTCTGGCTGCCGCTCATGTCGCCTGTGGCATTTTGATTGAATGTTTTCTATTCACACACGGAGCTCCCCTTTAATCCCCCCCCCACACACCACCCCCACCTTTTCATGTGACAGTGATCTATATGCAGGTAATTACAAGTGGCCATGATGGATAGTGCTGTCAGATTTACCATGATTATCCTGAGATTAAACATGTTTCAGAAATCCCAAATGTCGAAAACTATTACAAGGTCATGGGGAGAATCGGTTCCCTCCTCCGGTTCCTCAGATTATAATTTATCTGAAATGGTACGACGGTGGCGCTAAATGCTTTTTGCACTTGAACTCACCATGAGTCAATGAGTCTCTCCTCGCATTAGAGACGAACCGGGTCGCGTGATGTGTGTGAGGCCATTAAATGGGACGTATGTATTTACCCTTATAGACTGTGTGTGTGTGTTGGTTGTGATGATTAAATCTCTTAGTATGGTTGTCACGGCGCAGGGTGTGTGTGTGTGTGTGTGTGGGGGGGGGGGCACAGACACCCGTGTGATGTTTAGTCAGACATGTTTTCAGGCCCAGGTCTGGCTGAGTGATGCCTGCCAGCACCGTGACGGATGCTTTTATAGATACGGGGACTAAGCCGGGGATGGGGAGTCGTCTGTCAGAGTCTGTGGGGGGTGCTGCTGGGGAGAGGGGGTGGGTATGAAACACAGAAAATGGAGAGAGCATCACGAGCGTCCTTCTTCCGTCGGTGTCTCACTGACACGTACTTCAGTTGCGTGTTTTGGTTTTTTTAACTCGAGATCCTTTTTTCAGAGGCATTAATCTCAACCAACGTCATGAGCAACAAATCGCTCTTAATTGACCTCCCTTGTTAAGTAAAGGTTATGTAGAATATATAAAAATACAGAAAAAAGGCTCAAGGTCGTTCCCTGAAAGCTTGGCTGGACCAATGCCAGCCGGGGGGGGGGGTGCAGTAGGAAGCCAAAGTGTTTCCTGAACTAAGAGGACATCTGCCAGAAAGACAAGGCCCTAAAAGTCTAATTGGTCTGATTAGAGGGACACCCAGGCCAGCACTTCCGATTAAGCCTGAGTGATGGAGGTGATGAAGGCTGACTGGAAGGTGGTGTTAGACCATTAAATGGGGGGAAAATGGAGCAAAGTTCAGCCCGGGCTGAATGTTGGGGGGGGTTGGCAGGGGTCCTGCCTAACATTTTATCCTTCCTGGTCAGTGGTGAGTCGCGGCCGTATCCGCCACAATCTTGTCTTCCACGCCGCGGCCCTTCACTCAAAAGTGGGAACGAAAGCAGCCGAGACCCCGGAGAGTCGCGTTTTCCTCCTTTTTAATCGTCTCATTCTTTTTCATTCTTCTGTGTTTATGCTCCTGGACCAAGACAGTTTTTTTTTCCTGTGCCTTCTGCAATATGCACAATTCGATGTTTGTACTTATTGTGTGTGTATATCTATCTATCTATCTATATATATATATATATATATATATATACACACACATAATAAGCAGATTGGATTTCATTTCCCCTTGGAGACAAACCAACAAGCTGAAATTCGGTTTTAAAACAATAACTGGGAAAAGGAGAAAACAAAGACGGCCGTGTAGCTCCGCAGGGCTTGCGCCGTAACTGAGTTTACAAAAAGGCCGAAGAAACAAAAAAACTGTCTCCCAGTTATGGTGACGTGGGGGCTGGATTTATTTGTTTATTTGTTTTTTGTTTTTTGCTCTGACAGATGTGTCCCCGCCGCTTCAAAGTTCAGTTTGGCATTTTGAGCTGAAGCGCTTTAGCAACCTCAGCTCTCTGCAGAATACAGGCGCAGACACAAATAAAACCGGAACTGGAAAACCAAAAACACACCCAGGCGAACGCTCGGATACACACGGCACACACACCTCGGTGAACACACGTTCCTGCTAAACGCCCAGACCCGGTTGCTGCCAGCCTTTGCGGTGTAATGCTGGGACACGAGTTGCTGAGGGACAAGTGGGTTGTGGGTTGCTCAGCCAGTGTATCTGATCACGCCACTGCGCGTCGCACTGACACATTGGATGCATCTGCGGGAATCCGGTTCAGGTCCTGCTTTCTGGACTTTCTAGGATCAAACATGGCTTCGATCTGGATCTGCGAAAAAATAAACAAAAGCAAAACCAGAGTCTTCAAAAAAAAAAAAGGCCTGATGTCATTTTTCGTCTCTGGCAAATAAACTGAACTGGGGAAAATAAAGAGTCCTTCCCTGCACAGTGCCTCTTGAAACGCTCCGTATTAAAGACAGAATGAAACAACACTCTTTGAGCAGCGGCCCGATGAGGAAATCTTCAGACGACTGTGTCTAGACTCGTCGCAGCTTGGATCAAGTGTCTCTGAACGATGACGCTCAGTCTCTCTGAATCTCAGCATCAGCCCTTCTCCTCTTTTGTTTTTGTTTGTTTTGTTTTTGTTTTTTTAACAAATACCGTCAACCAACGATATGAGGAGGAGGAGGAAGGCGTAAGAGATTCCTCCTTTTCATAATACATGTCAAGTCCTTTCTACCTCTCGGGTTATTAAACGTAAATGTTATACATTGACATATATATATACAGTATATATTGCTTTTCTTTCGTGACGGCGAACGCTTGTATCTGAGGGAATTTTCCCGATGTGGATACATGCGAGGTTTCCGCTGCACGGTGCCAAGGTCACCTACGTTGTTTTTTTTCGGTGCCTGCACTAACCCTTCGTAAATTTTTTTGTTTTGTTTTGTTTTTTCACCGTTACAAAAAGGTTCTCGCGCTTTTAGCGTCTCCAGGGAGATAAGAGCGACCCGCTATGAAATGCACGCTCTAACACACACATACACATACACACACACACCATGTGGAGAAGTTCAACGCCACAACGAGGGCAGTGGGTTTTATTCCATTTCCTATTTTCTGCCTCTCCGTTGCATTATCCAAGTGTAAGACGATAGTTTAATTGGAAAAATGTCTTTTTTTCTTGTGTGCATTTATGAAACCCTCTGCATCTAAGCCATCCTTAATAACACCCCCCCCCCAGTTGCTCTCAGTCTCTGCCCGGTGACAGTTTCCAAAGCTCTGACATTTATATCCAAATGGTAATTGATTCAGAGGAGGCTGTTAGTATGCGGCTGCAATTTAACGACTCTCCTCTTGGGGAGGAGAAGGAGGGATCAAACCCTGGAGAGGAGAGATGAGATTTGTTGTCGTTGTTGTTGCTGTTGTTTTTTTAGGTGTTTTTAAGCAGCCCCACCTTTCCATCCACCCACCAACTTTATGATGGAAGATGATGGGGAAAAAGAGGGGTGGCTGGTTTTGCACATTTTGGTTCCTGCCTCCAAACACACACACACACACACACACACACACACGCGGACACTTGCACACACATGCACATACGCAGTGGGCTGCTATTGATCGGATGCCCACTGACAGAATGGACTCTGTCGAAGGCATAGTGCTGTTTGCTCCGGCTGCTGTGTTCACCGGTGGCGCCTCGACCGCACCTGCGCAAGGACAACAACAGCAACAACAGCAACAACAGATAGCGTCAGGCCTGCTGAACAGAAATAATGGCTTCGAAAAATTAGCCAGTGGGGTCGTCATCGTCATCGTCAGCAGCTCGGGCCACGGACCGTTACAGTCATGACACACTGAAACGAGGACAAATGGAGCAATGATTGGCCATTAAACGTGACCTCCATCTACCGCCAGCGAGGGGGGGGGCTATCACTGACACAGATGAAAGTAATCATCCCCCCCCCATCCATAATCCATAAAAAAGAGTATATAAAATTAAAAGAAGGAGCAAAAAAAAATATGATTCTCTCATAAGAAATATTCTCCATTTGAAAAAAAAAAAAACTGCTGCACTGGCAAGAAACAAATGCAGAAATGAATGGGGGGGGGGCTGGGGGGGGGGGGGGGGGGGGGGGGGGGGGGTGGGGGGGGGTGGGGGGGGGGGGGGGGTGGGCCTAGGGTCGGTGGGGTGAGTCACCACACCTTCTCATGAGTTTTTCACCGTGCCACCATCTCAGCTGCACAAGCATTATGATGGAGAGGAGGAGGGAGGAGGAGAGCGGGAGAGGGGAGGAGGAGGAGGAGGAGGAGGAGGAGGAGGAGGCGCTGCAGCTGAAAGGCTCTCTGCACATTTTTTCACTCCTCATTTTTTTTTATTTTTTATTTTATTGACACATTGAGGGAGGATTTTTTTTTTTTTTTTTTTCTTTTTCTTTTTTTTTTTTTTTTTTTTTTTTTTTTTTTTTTTTTTTTTTTTTTTTTTTTTTTATGCAGGGCAGGAATGTATCAGCCCTTTAAAACTGCACTTCATTTCCGCACCAACTCTGTCACCAATGCTCGTTTGTTTTGTCACCAAACACCTGTGACGGTGCAATACACCAAGACACGCACGCACGCACGCACGCAAGCACGCAAGCACATGCACACACACACACACACAGTCTGCTCCTCCACTGTTTTTGATATTTACTTTTGCAATCACCGGCCTCCCCTGAGAAAATCTCCGCCACTTTCCCTCCTCCCTTCGCCCACTGTGCTTTTACCCAACGTCTCAGAAACACGCACGGAAACAAACCAAGGGGCTGAAAGTTTTTAATTTCCCTTGGACAAACTCCGCATTCTTTATGAATTCATTAATATTCTCTGATGTGCGACCCATCCAATGACTCAACGAGATTTGTTGAATAGGAACGAAAGAGACAAACTCGCCAGCACTTCGCTCTGGCTTCACAGAGACGGGCCCCTGAAACTTGTCAATGTCAGGCTCGACATCTTTAAAAGAATGTTATTCAAAAGTCTGGTTTTGGTCCTTTTTAATCCAGTTTTTCCACAAAACCAGAACATTCAGCCTTTTAACAGCCGCTGTTCAGCCCGAGGGAACGTTATCGCCACGTGGGACGTTGGCCGGCTGATGAATGCGTTGATCAATCAGACCCTCATCATTTTAGTCATTTAAAAGGGAAAAAAAAATGAGCCAAGGCACGTAAAGAGACAGAAATATGTGCTTCAAGAATTCGCAGGCATTCGTTTTACAAGCTTCAAACTCTGTAGGAAGATCAACTCCCTTTTATTGACACGATTCCATCAGACCTTCACCTGGAAGCATCACTTTAACCTAATGAAGGACAGGATCTTTATTCCCATGTACCGTTCACACTTTGGCTCTTCTTTGTCCCCTCCACAGCCTCCCGTTTATGTCAGGTTTGTCCGGGCCAACCAACAACCCCCGCTGGCAGGTCTCTGGGACACAAGGTGCCCCCCTGACTCCACATCCAAGGCCCAGGTACCCCAGGATGGACAGGCGGCCCGGTTTGGCACCTGCAGTGCCCTCAGCCATGGTGATGAGCTCTGGGCTGCGACCAAAAGGAAAACAAACGTCCTTGGCAAAGAATTAAAATGGTTCATGTATGTGTTTATACACACCTGCTGCATCATGCAGACAAAGAAGACTTCAGCATCACTTTCTAAAAATGGACATATTCCCTGCAGGAAACTGGAGGGGGGGGCCAAGAATCTGAGGTTTTTCTCATCTACATAATGTTTGGTAAATAATTCATCAGCTCATCAGGATCCGTTCCGCACGGGCGTAAAAAGTCCTGGGTGGGTTGGTTGGTGGAGTAGAACAAGCTCCGGTCCCACCGCCGTCGCTTAAACTATCACCGCCTGCAGCGCCACGTTCTCCCTCGGGGGAGACTTGTCGACCGATTAATAAAATAACATCGTGGAAGTTAAACTGTCAATCAAAAGCCTTTTTTTTCTCTCCTGTCCGCTATGTAAAATGCGGCTCTAACTCGGGGATACGCGCATGTTTCATGAACTAAGCCACAGCTGAGTCTTTAGATTGACGTGTTTAGTGGTAAATAGAAAAGACATTATGGAATAAACGTATCAACAAATTGTGTAAAATACAGTAAACTCTATCAGAAAAAGTTACATTAAAGCCTACATTTTCTTTGTTCACATTTTGGTTTTTTATCATTTATATGAATAGATTTAAACTTTTACGAGTCTTTTATTACCATGAGCAAATAATAATTTGAATCCAAATTAAGTATTACATGTCCGGGAAAAAAATATTTATATTAAGTCAAGGGCAACTAGACTCTGTTGTGAATCTTGAAGACTTTCCACCTCTGATCCGAGAGGCTTCTCTGGTTCTGACTGACTGAGGGGAATCCAAGTATTTAGCCTTGGGGGGGAGTCATTATCAAGGCCATTAGTGCCACTTGATACTTGGTTCGTTAGTGCTCCTGGAGGTAATGACTGTCGTTAGAGTCGTTAAAGTCAACTGAGGCCAAGTGTGAATGTTTCTATAATCTCCTGGGAAGCGATGAAAGGACAGTATTCTAGGTGGTGGCGGCAGGTGGGGGGGTGGCCTTGTAGACCTCCTTCTTCTGTGTTGAGGGACAGTTTCTCTACTTTAATGTAGATCACCTCTTTCATTCCTCTTCCAAACCACCAATCAATCCCCTGATAACAACCCCACCAAGGCTAATTACCCCCCCCCCAGTCCTTCAGAATTGAACCTGGACAACTGGGAATCTTCACGGACAAAGTTTTAGAAGTGGAAGAGACAGTTTACTGTATGTATGCATATATACAGGTCTAACTTTTCATAAGTGGGGAAAAAAGCCCAAATGGGACAAAAAAAGTTGCCTATATTATCACAAAGAGCCGAAAATAAAAATTGTAAGTGTTTAGTATTGAACTTTTTGGGGCTCCCTACTTTTGACGGTGAAAGTATTGTCCTCTTCGTCCGCCGCTCTCACCCGTTTAAAGTTATAAGCGACGAAGATGGTGGAAATCTCTGCATACTTGGTTTTAAGGTAAATCCCTTGCAGCTGTAGGTGGAGAGGCCCAGGGGCAGAGCTTCAGACCTCCGCAAGGTTGCCAGGACAAGGGCCGCGTGGCCCCTTTCGACGAGGCACAACCGCAAGATCCCCTCTGCCTGGCCTGTTAACAAAGGAGCCAAAGCAGACCACTGGCCAGGGGGAGCAATTCCCCTCCGCAGCCAGAAGTGGGGCAGACATTTCATGTTGGCGCTCTGAGCGAAGCCCAAATCAAGACCCACATGAAAATCCCTGATTGAAAGCGAAAATATAGACCAACTTGATATTAGAGAGAGAGAGAGAGAGAGAGAATATGGGGCAAACATCCGTGATCCCAAACAACGTGACAACTCACAAGACGAGAGCTCGGTGATTGTTTTTTTTTGTTTGTTTGTTTTGTCCGGCAAAAGCCGACACCGGGCTCCAGATGCTCTTTCAGTGCCGTTCCGTTATTTTTTCATCCTCCCGTGGAAATGCAGTCTCATTACTCCTCAGCCGACGTCGACCCCGTCGTCACCTGTCAGCGGTTTTTCACTGAGCCTCGCGCACCCAGATCTGTTAAACACTAATGGACAACCCCCCCCCCCCAATTTTTGCTCAACATGCCATCGGAGGTGCCATTTTGACTGACAGGGGAACGGAGGGCCAATTTGCAAAAATGCCGTCCTCTGGAGCATCCGGTGCGGAAAGACATTCATCAAAAGCTCCGCGCACTTTTTCCTTGTCTCCTTGTCATATTATCTGTTACGGTGCTGTCAGGGGCGCTGTGGAGTTGATCACACTTTCTTTCTTTCTTTCTTTTTTTTCTTTTCCTCAAGGCCTGCATGGGTAGATCAATCACGTGACGGGCGGAAAAGTACGGGTGAGCAATTAAAGTCCACTTCTTCTGTCTGATGTGGAATAAGCAGCGTGGGATTAAGTGCTCTGGACAGCTGATAAGTGCAAGAGAACATGTATCTGACGAGGGTTCGCCATTAATGATACATTCAGATCCATCTGTACAGTACAGAGGGTTGAGGACGCCTGTGCTGATACCTGGTGAACGATCTATAATCCCTCCTGTGTCTACACTCTATTGATACAGCACCGGAGACGCTGACGGAAGACGGTTCCAATCCTTTTTTTTTTCTTGACCCTTTAAACACCAACAACCCAAACTCAACTACGACCACTTCTCAAAGGTTTCACATCACGTTTATCACATGTCAAAAGGGTAGATGGTGAGAGGGAGAGAGCCTAAATAGGTTTCAATCTGGCCCATCCAGGTAAACCACACCAGATCAGGTGGTTCCGCCCATCTCCAGCTGCAGGTGGCCTGCAAAGGGGAAAAAAGTACAGGACAGCAGGAATAGCAGTGGAGATCACAACACCCAAATCCATCTTGCAACAGCAAAGTCCTTAAGACCAGCGACATATTTGTGGACCAAGCCAGATCGGGCTTTAAGTGCGTGGCCCGGCAGGACTTTAAGTTCTGGTGCAGATCCAGATCCAAGGGATCCAAGCACGACCAAAAACACCAGGCTGAAATTTAAGGGAAATGTGTCTGAAATGATGCCGAGATGTCTAGAAAATGTCCAGTGTTGGAATAGAGCAGCCATAACACCATTAAGTCTAGGTTTTATTCCAATATTCGTCAGACAGACAAAGATGAACCAAGGCACAAAAATGAGTGAGCCCAAAATGAGCCCAAAACAGCTCCATGCGTCTGCGGTTCCACCTGATGATAAAGACTGGCTGGGGGGGTGGGGTGGCTATTTAGGATCAGTGTAATAACTTCATCACCGCTAAGTGTTGCAGAGGATCCCAATAAATACCCACCCCAGCGGAGGCGACGTCAAAACCGTCCCCGCTGTAAAAGGAGACCTTGGTCAAGCAGCGTTCACCTTGATCAAATAGCGCCCAGGCCCAGATAAAACAAATAAATCTTGTCAGCGGGTTTTAAGTCTGAACGGCAGATGGATGAGCTGTGACACGTCGGATAATAGCTTAGCGAACGGGGACGGCGGAGTTGGGCAATGACAGCGAAGTATTTGAAAGTCAATTTGACACGGCTTCCTGTCGCTGTCAAATTACCTGTCCGGGCGTTTTAATGTGGCCATTTTCACCATCTGGTGCTGCCACAGTTTTACCAGATTAAAAGACATCTATGAATATGATTATATCACCAGTGAATTGGGGGGAAATTTTTTTATTAATACTTTTAACTGTCTCCAACTCCAGGTATTTCTCCTTGTGACGCCCTTTTCTAAACATCAGGTTCTTGCTTCAGTAAATTAATGGATCTTTAATTACAATTAAAAAAAACTGCTATGTTGAAACAAGGAATCATATTTAATGTTTCTCTCTCTGGCCTTTAGAAGGAAATTAAGTGCAAGTTAAGTTTCTGATAATGGAAAAATCTGAGAATAATCCACATGGCGGTTTCATAAAGAAAAAGTCCAAAACTCTCTTATCAGAATTAAAATTTGACTTTAAAGATCCCAGAATTACATTTCAGAGTTGAATTAAACCATTTCAGAAATTTTGAGCCTTTTTCCATTCATCCAGTAGAGACAGGTTTTACTTTGAAAGTCAGAATAAAAAAAAGTTCCCCTTGTTGGCAGGTTTTTTTTTCCTTTTAAGCAGCCACACCCCCCCCACCCCACCCCTCCCTCCCCCGGCATGAGACTTGATTTATAATTCTGAAGTAAACCAGCACGGGCATGTTTTCACATTTCCCTGGACACACACGCACACACGCACACACACACGAGCGCTCCCGCGAAAGCCACGCGTCGTGCACAAAGAACAGGACGTGACCAGGCGACTCGCAAGCGGATGCAGCTTTTGCGCGCACTGGTGCGTGAATGCGCACCAGCAGCAGCTCAGCCTCGCCTCTTCCAGACAACTTCTAATACACTCTTATCTCTCTCTCTTTCATTTATTATATATATATATATATATATATATATATATATATATATATATATATATATATATATATAAATTTTTCCACACCACCACCGTCGCAGGTTATCGCGCAGAGCCCGCGGGCATGTGACCGAAGACGAAGGGGGGGCTGAGATGCCGATTGATAATTAACTGGAGGTACCTGAATCGGTGACGTGGGTGGAGGATGGAGGGGGAGCTCGGGGGGTGATGGAAGAGAGAGGAAGAGGGGCGGAGGGAGGCGGACCGAAGAGGAGAGAGAGCGAGAGAGAGAGAGAATGAGAGAGAGAGAGGGGGTCTTGCCTCTTGTGTTGCCGAGGCTCTTTGATTCAGCGGCAGCGGCTGAGACGAGCGCGTTACCGGCCACCGTTAAACCGGTAAGTCTTCCTCCTCTTTGTCTTCTCACGGAATCTTCATCATCGTCTCTTTTTCTTCTTTTATTTGTTCGTCACTCACTAGAAGAAAAAAAAGACAAAAGTTAATGGTCCGTCTCCACCGGAGAAAGTTTATGCGCAAAAAAGAGGCGAGAAAATATTTTTTCACTAATCCATGTGCAATTCATGAAAACGCGAAGTGTCTGTCTATTTTACTTAAATAACCATTTCTTATATTTTCAGTGGAAATATAATAGAATGACGTCGAGCTCGTTTACTTTTCTGGTGCTGAAACGCTCCAACAAGCCCAGGGGAAACTTGGGCGCTGTCCCTGGTGCTGAAAAGTGTCCACCGGTTCAGTTACTGCCAATTATCGATCCAGATTGCTTTTCCCCCCTCTTCTGTAATGTTTCCTTATCGATGAGGTTAGGTCAAGTATCCAGGAGAAACTTAAAGACCGATTAACCGACTAAAGCGCCCTCTCTTCTCCCAGTGCAGCCAACTACGCGACTCGGTCACACTCGAGATCAAGCGCTGATGGTAAAGAAAAAGGCGGATTCCGCCTCCCCGGCCCCCCACCCAGCTGGAGGACATCGGGTCTTTATCGCGTCTCCGCAGCCGAGAATCAGCGCAGACATCCGGCCAAAGCGAGTCCCGGCGAGAAGGCGAACTCCGCGCTGGACGACAGCTCAAGTCTGAAGATGCTCCGCGCGTCCAGCGAGCGCCGAAGCTGCCAGTCAAAGTCCGCCGCCGAGAGCCTGACGCGTAAAGGAGTAGCTGGCATGAAGAACCCCGCCAGAGGCTCCACTCGGTGAGAAGTGGGAGAGCGGGACCCGGAGAGAGGCAGCGAGCGGACGGAAGAGAGCGGGGGCCAGAGAGCGAACACCAGCGCGTCCTCGAACGATGGGGATAAAGCACCTCCTGCTTCTCTTCATGTACCTGGACCCGCTGAATGTCCTGTGCGCCGCCACCGCCAGCAAGAAGAGCAAAGCCCCGCAGCGGAGGAACCCAAAGGTGAAGGAGTTCAACGGCACCACCACCGCGGTCCCCGTGGCCGCGGCCGTCCCGGGCAAGATCACCCAGGTTCAGGCGCCTTCGGTCGGCGGCGTCCGCCACGACACCTGCCTGGGCTACTACGACGTGAGCGGGCAGTACGACAAGGAGTTCGCCTGCAACAACACCGACCACCGCTTCTGCTGCGGCAGCTGCTTCCTGCGCTTCTGCTGCGCGGACCGGGGGAAGCGGTTGGAGCAGAAGAGCTGCACCAACTACAACACGCCGGACTGGATCAAGACCCAGCCCCCGTCGCCGGCGCCCACCGGCGACACGTACGACCCGGAGTTGGACCAGACCAACACCACGGTGTACATCACCTGCGGGGTGATAGCGCTCATCATCGCCATTGGGATTTCTGCGAAAGTTGCCTATGATAAAGCCACCAAGCCTCAGGAAATGAATGTGCACAGGTAAGATCTTTTCACGACTGCTCATTCTGTAGATAATACATATGTATGTATTTAAATTTGTGAATTTTCACTGCAAAGGTTTATCTCAGTTTTAACTCTGGCTTTGGGGGGGGGGGTAAATCCACCCATATGCCCCTGGAGCTTCATTTCAAGTGTGTTCATTGCCTTTTACCGCCTTGTCATTTCAGTAAGAAAATGCCATATGTAGTTTTGCCTGTGGTCAGGCTGCATTCAACCATAGGGGAGAGCCTCTCGCAGCCCCTCGCATCAAACTACACATATCCGCGGTCTCGCACAATAATGAGACTTTTTTCTTTCTTTTTTCTAGTTCAATCCAGTAGCTTTTGAATAGGAAATCTGTGAACATCAGCCACTGTCCCGGTGACTCAGCTGATTTATGGCCGTCTACATAATTCACGGCCTCGGTATGATGTGTTCAATCTGGCCCATGACCTTTTAACACATGCCGTTACTCTCCTCCCCAGAGCTTGCCCGTCAAAAAATGTCATGACTGTATACCTTTCCATGGTACACATCCCATTCTGTGTCAATCCTCGGATCGGGGAGGGGGTGGTACTTTATGTCCGGGGGTTGGGGGGGGGGTAAAACAAATGCCAGTGAAAGCCATTATGAGTGATCACGTTCGCCCTGATGGGAGTGGTCTCCGCTACAGTGGTGATAATTTTAAATCCCCCAGGCACCAGCAGTGGTCACCGAATTGCTCAGTGAGCATTAAAGCAACATAAAAACATGTCCTGTGGCCAATTCCGCCACCAGCTGAACAAACGGCTTTATGGTGATGTCGAGAACAGTCCCCCAAGTGACTTTTTTCCTGCCGTCATCAGAAAAACAAACGACTTCTTAATGTTGGCAATTATGTTTTCTGTCGTTTTATTCCCCATAACGAAACCGCTGTTTTCTGCTCCTTGTCTGCTGAAACAAACGCCTTTCCAAGTCTTGATCTGACTCTGTCTCGATAGATTCACGCTCCATCTCCCTCGCTGCCCGACACCCTGCACAAATGGTCAAATTATTAAGCATTGAGCAGTTTAAAGACTGCTGGTCTCTTGATAAGCCACGTACTGGTGCAGAGTTTGTCATGGGCTGCAAATGGTGCAAGAGCGTCATGAGCCGGGCAGTTTTAATGGACTGCATGGAGACAGCTCTCTGTGAAACTTGAGATAACTTGAGTTGTTCAGTGTTGAACTCCTTATAAATGATGACCCGACTATGACTATGTGGCCGTGGGTTGATCAGATTTAATTGGCAATATAAGATTTGATTGAGCAAATAGCCCCAGAACTGTCAAAAGATTTTCATTTGAATGTTGCAGTTGCAATTGTGATTGTGGCACAGAAGCCCATAAGGTTATCCACCTTTTTTTCCAACTGAGCCACGCCCAGTTAAAATCAAATACTGTAAATATAATATGAAGAAAATTCAAAACTGTCTGTACTTTTTATTTCGTGTTCATGTGATCCATTGGCCCACGGAAAACAGCGTATTGAGAAAATATGTTGTCAGGGTCTTGAGAGGTGGATGAAACCCATTTCTAGAGCTAAAATTATTTGTAGATTAATCAATCATTTGATCAACACACAATTAATCCACAACTCTTCCGATCATGGATTCAGTTTGTCATTTTTCAACCAATAATTAAAAGGTTCTACTTTTCAATCATGAAAATTTCAGGCTTTTTCTTGGTCCTTCATTTTAGGAAAAGGGAAAGCAATTTGAAGACGTCATTTTGGGCTCCAGGAATTTATGAACATTGTTCAGTGTTTTCTATTTTCGATGCAATAAAATGTAACAAGAAAATGATTGACCAGCTAATCAATAATAAAAACTGAACAGGTGTAACCCTTATGGCACAAAGTTAAAGGCGCTGTAATCAGTATTTTTCCACACATCACCATGGAGCATAAGTGTCTTTCAGCCTGTTGTTTTGGTTTTCAGGCCCTGGTTCACATTCGCTGCTCTCGTATTGTCATCTTCAGACACGGAAGGCACATGGTTTTAGTGGAAAAGCTCCAAAAACCCATTGTGTTCTACCTGCCCAACACCAGTCAGCAGACTAACAGTTGGAGATGTAGCTGAAATTTTCCTTGAGTTGGTAGAGACCAAAAACAGAGCTAAAAGAGAGGGAATAATAGATAACGAAGACAAAAGCCATGGCTCCAAATGCATACTAATGTTTACCCCACAACTATTAAATTGGCAAGCTCGCTATATCAGCTTAAATGGCAATAAGTCAGTGTTGTGTTCACAGCTTGGTCGATGGTCAAGGGGTCTGGTTTGAAACTTGGCATCTACCTTTTTATACAAGGCATTTCCCTGTTTTTATCATGTTTAGATCAACACAAGACAGGCAGGAAAGGTGGAGCAGAATCCCTAAACTCAATTGTGTTTTTCTCATTCATAGACTGGCAACCAGTGCGCCATTTATCAAAAGCTTCAAAAACATCTGTCCTTTTGTGCAATGCATGCCGAGACACTCTGAACACCTGCTTCAGTGGAGATGGAAAATGTAGAAAGGGATAAATGGGTGTCAAATTGGGGTTAGGTGTGATTAAAATTGTATGTTTTCCACCACTCTTATCAGAGAGATACTCGACTCACCTACTATTATCCAGAGTTCGTTTTGGACAGTGCAGAGGACGAAATCCTGCTTCTCAGCCAGAGCCCCAGCGGTTGATTTAATGATATGGAGATAATTCAGTAATGTTATGCCTTGGTCATTAAACTTTGGTGCCTGCTGCTTTGAAAATGTCAAGGGAGATTACTCGGCTTTCTGCCTGGGAGAAAAGACAGTGACAAGTTCCTGATAAAAAATGTCCAAATTCAAGCCCTGCCAACGACACAAAGGAGCTCATTCAGTAGATCGGTTATATATTAAATTTAAGCTCCAGTGATCACTGGAAGTGTCTTTTCAAAAGTTGGCATCGTCAGCTTTTAATATCCATGGACTCACGAGGCTTTATAAATCAGTCTTTTTTTTTTTAAACAACAGACACAAAAAGAACAACAAATCTGTTGACGCAGCACTTTTATTTTCCATCTGTGCTCTGAGAATTGGGGAGATGGTGAAGTTTACGTCCTCTTACTGCTCTCATATCCTAGCCTTGGGCCATACTTTCAAGTGGTTCTGCTTAATGCCACCACTGCGATACGAGCTGTGGCCGTAAGAGTTTAGAGAGAGGACGATTATATGAGGAGGCATGGCTCCTTAATGCTCAACGGTGTTATTTCTTATTTTTATGATTTGTTTATTCTCACCAACCATTTGGCGCATTAAGCAATCATAATGATGTCTGCTGGAATAGACCTCAGAGGCTGGCAGTGGACATTCCCGCTGACAGCCGTGACTGAAACGGAGTAGCGGAACATGGGATTAGCTTTATATTTGGCAGTGGTCTGCTGCTCAAAAGTGGGAACTTCTCCGGTAATTTCCGGTGTCTCTTGGAAGTAATTTTGACTCCTACCTCTTTGACCGGGGGAGCACTGTGAGTTGAATACTGAGCTGTTGGCAGACCTTTGCTGTTTGGTCTGTGACCTTCACCGAAACACAAGAAATGCCAAGTGAGAGCTAAAGCCAATGATTTGAGCAGGCTGTATTGATCACCGCCTGCAGAGCAAACCAAGATGCAATTTATGCCAGCTAGGTGGTGAGAATAATGCTTTGGTCTCCGATTGCGAGACTTAGAAACTGAGTTAAAAGGCAGGACGACTGTGTGTGGACAAAAATAGCAGCGGAAACACTGGAAGTTCATTGTAAGTGTGTTGCAATATAAAAACAGACTACAGTACAGAAATGCCAAAGATGTTGGGGGTTACTGTCCTCATTAATAGCTTGTCCACTAGAGAGTTACAGTATTGTCCTGCTTTTAGTTCGTTTTAATTAAACTATGGTTGGTGTGTGGAAGTGAAAGTCCAGTGCAGCTCAAAGAAATTTTTTTAATAGTTTTTGGACAACAATGGATATCTATCTAATAAGATGTATCAGGATTTGGCTTTACATGTACAAAAGGCTTGTTGGTAGGACCAATTCACTGTTGGGCTACATTTTTTAATAAAATTTGTGGGAAACAAGACAAATCTAGAATAACGGCAGTCATAAAGTATCTTGTCAGAATGCTGATTTAATACTGTAAAGTTCATATCTCTCTTTTAACAGTAGATTCCTGTTCCTTGATAAGTCCATTTAATTGTGGTGTTCCCCAAGGGTTGATTCTTGTCCCACTGTTGTCTTCATTTAACACGCGTCCTCTCGCTCAGTTTTTACAGAACCCAGTTAGGCAAATATATGGCCTTGCTCCAAAATCTGTCACTATTGGCATTTTTGATGCTTGTTTTGACTACTTGCATCCATTCAGACAGGGGTCTACTGGTTATTCCTAGGTCTCTGCTGGTGAATGAGGGTGGCTGGGCATTTGTGGTTTAAGATGCCAGACTTTGGAAACACTCTGCCTTTTGAGATCAAACATGCTTCGTCTCTCCTACATCTTCCTTAATATTACTTCTTAAAGCTTCTTAATATTGAATATGTCTTCTGGTTTTGCCACTCCAATTTAGCCATTTTATATTCCATGTATACTTTTATATGTAACTTACTTTTCTCAGTAAAGTACTTAAAAAAGAAAGGGGCACTATGCAGATGAAATTAATTATTCACAAGACTATAATAGTCATATTTAAACAAACATTTTAGGATATATAGTTTTTAAAAATATTAGTACAAACTCTCATATATAACAATGCTAGCATCAACCCCAAAAGTGTAGTATTGTTCGGGTTCATTTGGGATTATAAACACACAGCATTTGTGACACTGACAGTTGACAACAATGAAAAATATTTCTGCACTTCTTTGGTTAAATTTCCACTGCCAATGTTATTCCTTCTTACTAAAAGCAGTTTATAAAAGTTGGGTCTGTTCCTGCAAACTATTGCTCCCCCCTGCACACGACATAGCAGCCAATTGGGATAATGCAAAATCAGGTCGCCTGTCTGTGAAAACGAAACAGCTAACGTGTGCTCATCCTGGAAGGGAAATGCTATTAATACACTGTATATCTCCCAAAGTCACAGAGTTATAAAAAAGTGGACTGCGTGGTTGCTTTAGCTTGACATTGACACAGTTTAACTGCCCTTTCATTTCCTTTAAGAAAATGCAGTGCCGACACTCCAGCTTGCAGACTGACACTGTGCCTCCAAAATTTGTAAACGGTGCTGGTGGCCTTTATTGTGAGGCTTCAAAGAGGAGAGACTGAGTTAACTCTTAATAAATGGGCCTCGAGCTCTCAACCAGCACAAATAATAGAACACGTCAGTACCTTGTATACTATTGGAAAATCTAACTCACTCGTGACTGTGGGTATAATTAGAATTTCCTCTCTAGCTTGCTCCAAACCTCTAGGCCTTAAATTGGATGTGTAGTGAAATAAATGGGGAGGACCTTTAGGTGGATGGTAAGGAGAAAAAAATGTTGGTAATTGGAAAAAGGGAAACATTTCAGTTTAAGGATTTTTTTTTTGTCATTTTGTGTGATTTCCTTTCAGAGCCCTGGCAGACATTCTGAGGCAACAGGGACCAGTGCCGATATCTCAGTACGAACATGAAAACATTGCCGCGATCGACGGCTCACCCAAAGACGAGACGCCAGTCAGAACCTCCAAGAATCATTACACGCCTGTTCATACCAAGGCGTCAAACCACGGTAGGTGACACTGCTTTCATGCAGATCAATAGCTCAGACTGTGAGATAGGGTATGTTTGAAAGCCAAATAACTTGCCCTATATGCAACTTTCTCAGCATGCCCATTTATAAAATCCATTTTAATATTATTGCAATAGTTACAGTATGTGTTGCAAAGAGAGACCCTCTTTTGCTCCCTATAATCTGCCACAACATCCCATGATTGGCATCCTCTGAAATAGATGGATGGGGTGTGAGTCTTAAGCTTTCCCCTCAATCTTTCTTAAGAGGAACCACATAAGAAAATATAGAACGAATTAAATGCAAGGCCCTGGATGAGTTCTACTCTCCCTCACGCTGTGGTCCCATAAGCCTACTCAGCACTGGCTCAAAATTGAGATGCAAATTACCATCTTCTGCGGGAGGCGCAAGTTTTCTCGCCCAGAGATAATTCTGCCTTGCGAACGCTGTTCCTCCTACTTTTATCCGGTCGGTCTCCAGATCCCTGCTCCAGGGATCAGCCTCGTTTGCAGAGTGCCCCAGTATGGTGTCCCAGATCCTCAACGGTGTTACGTTACGTTTTCACTCTTGTGTCACTCTGCCTCCACCCTCCTCTCCAATGGCACCGCCACCCAATGTGGAGGGGATGTGTCAGAGGAGAGTTAATATAGACCGAACTGCAGGTTGTGAGCTGCTTTTCTCACTTCATTGCAGCAGAATGGCTATATTTTACAGATGTATATGATTGAAATGGGACTTCCAGGCCATTTCACCCAACTTCTTGCTCTACCACAAGTAGATTACTAGATGCTTGGTCACGAGTCTTGAATTAGTCTTAAATTACCTTCTCTTTGTCTTCCCCCTGCAGTGGTGAAAGTAGCATCATCTGTTCCCCCCTCTGGTCTTTATTGACTCAACTCCCTTTCTCCATATTTTTTGAGACTCAATGCACAAAATCCATTATAAACAAAAGTTTTTTGCAATCTGGGAAAAACCAGAAGCTGGGGAAGGAAAAAAAGTCACCATAGCCAAACAAACAGAAAAATGCTGCCACTGAGACTGAATTATCAACCAGGCAAAATGGGCAACAACTCCAGGGGCCCAAAAACCTGGGCTATAAATTGGTGGTAATTAAATTGATTGCAAATTTGTTTGATAATCCTGCTTGCACAATTAAAGCACGCTGGCACCACCTGCATTATTACTTGTTAACTTGTTGTTAAGGCACTAGAAAGACCCTGAATCTAAGGGCTTTATTTTGCCGGTATATAATAATTATTTTGTGCATTTTACTGAATAAACCACAATTACTAATTACTAGGTGGAGAAAACAGGGGCTCAATGCGAGGCCACAGTTCATTTTTGCCCCAAGGCCCACTAGTGTCTGAATGATTTTCCGCCCCTCTGAACCATCCACCTGAAACCCTCAGTAGCCCAATTTGCCCATTAAACCTTTTTCATGCAAAAAGAATATAACATTACGGAAAATACCCATCTGACAAATACTACATTTTATCTCTTTGAGCAGTGTAAGAGCCAGAATGCGTCGGCATGACTTGTGTCTGAATCATGAATGCGTGTCTAAAAAGGTATGAGATATAAAACGAATAAAGAGGATTCAAACTTATTACATGGCCTTTGAAATATTTTAAAATAGTACTTCAAAAGAAAACTAGTCGGCAATATGCACATATGCAACAGTCAGCGCTAATAGAGGTTTGGCCCAGTGCTAATTCCTGTGCATTCTTTTTTTTTTTCTTTGTGGTGCACTGCCTTTCTGTGTAAATGCAAACATCGAATGTGAATTAATCCTTTGTGTGATTCACAAAGACACACAGTGCTGTTTTGTTCATGATGTGCAAACACCCACAGAAAAGATGTTAGCAATTGTCCTGACTGTGTCATGTCAGCCTGCTATTGTTTGCTGCGAGAACAGTGCCAGGACGTCACATTGCAGGGGTGAATGCTTTTTGAATGGAGAAGTAATCAGAGAGGCGGATGGAGGGAGTCCAAGCAGGGATGGATGCACTCAAGGGAAGACATGAGTCAGATTTTATGACATATTTGTGACAACAGTGATGTGAATTTAAAAAACAAAACAAAACATGTTTTTATTCCTTTTTCAGTGCAGAAAGGCCAAATATTTTATACCTTTATTTGTTGTTGAGCTTCTCTTACTAGATTTCACTGTTATTTTCAGACCATACAGCTATTACTACAACAGAACTATATATGCGTATGTGTGACTGTATTGTGTGTCCCTGTGGTTCTGCTTGTAGATGCATCGGTAAGCAGGTAAATATTTCTGTCTGTGTCAGGGGTCCACTGTTCTGAGCACACATTTTGAGTTTGACACCTCGAGTATGAGGGTATTTTTGGACATTTTCTCTGGCCTTTGCTTCTTGTGAGGGCTGTTTAAAAGTTAAAATTTGGTTTATAGGGTTAAAATTATGATTAGATTTAGGTTAAGGTAAGGTTATGGTAAGGTTAAGGTAAGAGCTTGTAACAAAGGGAAAAGAAAAGAACAAGGTTCTTATCATTCTGATAACATACCCAGAGCGAAATTGTTGAAACACCCTCCCATTTAGATAATTACTGTAGAAAGTTACGATATGCAGATGACCTCTTTGTTTTTATCAATGTTTGGTGGGCTAGATTAAAAAAATAAAGGACAAAGTTCTTTTGTTTTTTATCTTTGGGCCCATGCATGTAGTATGTTGGGGGTTTTTTGTTTGTTTTTTGGGCTTTTAATTACTTTATACATTTAAGCTAGATATTTGACCAATTAGTACTGAGAAAAATAGACCTTTTGTACCTCAAGACATCAAGTTCAATTCATGGTTTCACTCTTTCAGTATTTACTTTGCCCTTGAGGTCTTCAATAAATAAATGTTTTTATTAAAGAGAAAGTTTCTAATCAATGCTACTTGTTTACCTCCCTGATGCACTGATTGCCTATGTGGGAACAGTAGTTGTCTTTTTCTTCCTCAGTAATTCTCCTTTCCACCGTTCTTTGACCTGTTTTATATTTCTGATCGAGGTCAAGGATAAATGGTTGGGAGAAGAAAATGGATTCTGAAAATGCTTTGACTACAGAGATCCACTGCAGGTTTATGAAATGACCCTTATTATGGCAGCCAGCAGCTACGGCACTTCCCCGGTCTCAAACCATCTCCTGGGTCACCGAGACAGATCAGAGTTAATGGGTAGAGAGAACAAAGATAGATCTGAATAGATTTTTGTAGGACACTGAGATTTAAGGCTATGAAACATACTGGTGCTATCACGGGCCTAACTCAGTTGATGGTGTCCTATATGTAGCTCGGTTCCTTTTTTTTTTAGTCACTTTTTTTTTATATATATATATACATTATAAACACTGCCCTTCAAATAATTACAAGGAGCAATTTCATAGCACTCTTAGCAATAAGGAAAGTATTTGCACAAGGAAAAAAAACAAAGAGGCTGATGATGTGCTGCAACGGTTGGTTTCTGGATTTGAGCTCAAACCATCAGCAGTTTGTGAAGTGAACTCACCCCACTTGCTGTTCCAGAGGCGATATTATACTTAGATGTAATGCTGATAGAGTGTGTCTTCTAGTTGTGGATATTACTCCTCCAGAGCTGTCCTAGAGCGAGCCTTATCACTTCAATTTCCCAGAGTTCTGTTCTGTCCTCTCATTTCGTGCTCTAAAGTTTTCTATGATGCTGTGAAAATAGGCGACAAATGTCTTCCACACTTTGCAGCAATGGAATCATCTCTGTGGGACACTCACAGCGACTGGGTTCATTTTGAGTTTTAAAACCTTATTTCAGAAGTTGGCTCTAAAATGACACGACATCAACTCGGAGATGAAGTTTTCGAAGGCTGACGTCATGTTTCGGGCATGATGAGTCTGGATGTCTCAGCAGCAATTAGAGACCTTCTGTGTCTGTACCTATCTCCCTAGAAGGACTGTCTGAAAATGTCCACTGTTATAGCCATTTTTAAACATTATTGTTCCCCCTCCCCCGACTATTACAACAAGGTGTTCCCTCCACCTTCCAGATTGGAGGGACTGTGAACAATCATCTCATCTGACTCAACAAAAAGAGTTTGACATTTTTGGAAACAAAATGTTAATTCTTTTCTTTTAGGACTTCCCTCTACTGGAGCAAATAGGTCCCAACCAAATAAAAAGCAGGCCAGGATCAAATCTTCATGAATGTATGTACCTTTTGATCCTGGTGTTGTATAGTTTTATGCAACCATGCTTTCTGAAGATGAAGACTGTGAGATGTAGTTGAAAGCTCTCAAATTATAGCCAGCAGACCTTGAGTTATGATTGTTTATCAAGCCATTTCCAAGCCAGAGGTAAAGTTGTCCTGAGAGACTACAATGATTAAGGCAACAGCCATTTAAGATGAACCCTGAGTGTTTTAATACACAATCCCCTTTGACATTAACTCCTACCCTACGTGACTTGAGTCACTAATTTAATGATTATTTTCCTTTCCCTGAAGGCCTACTCAAACATTACTTCTAAAATTCCCCTTTTTATCAGGACATATTTGAGTTTTTATCTCTCAAATAAAACACTTTGCCCTTCATTCACAGACATAGGATGAAAAGTGTGGTTATTCTCCACAAGGGAGGTTAGACTTTTTTCTTTTTTTTTCATCATGGAGTGTAGATAAGGTAATTTTGAGCCACATTTCCAGAGATAATAAGGGGCTATAGGTTTGAACTGGCACATGGGAGCAATTTATATCACAGTCAGCATCTCCAGCTACCTGATTACAGCTCCGCGGTGCCGTCCTTGGAGCATGCAGAGGTTATGAATCATCAGCATTTCACCCTGGGAGGCATCTCACTGATACTCTACTATATCATCTACATAGATACATCACTATCACTGTGCTGTTAAAAGTCCCTGAACACAGGAAAATATACTAATTTCTTCTTTCTTCTTTGGATATTTACTGATTTCTTGGAAGGTCATAAATCAACAGTGATGGTCAGAGTGCGTCGGTAATCGGTTTACGGTCGTCCTCTGGGTCGGATATAAAGAAACAAACAAGCCGTGGGGCTGAGGCCTCGGTGCAAAACTTCGGTGTGATGAGGACCAGGCCCAAATGGTCCCAGGTGCTCCCTCTCATTATGATAATTCGAAATGCTGTTCGATCTCAGCTTCCCAAGGCCCAAAGGTCTGAGTGATGTTATTGACTTTGAAGTGGTTCCTCGGAGAAAGAGGAATTTAGCCGTTCGCTAGTTAATGTAGAGGAGGACCGGAGGGAAAGAGAGGGGGGAACGGAAGGAGGAGAGACAATTTGATAGGCCAGCGCTCCAGATTTGGGATTTTCTCAGTTCATCGGCACTATATCCTTTTTATTTCCTTTGAAGGCTTGTCCGTGATTGGCAGGACAATTTAATGGTGTCAGGGTGCTGGCAGGCACCTTGTCTGGCTCCATGTGTTCATGCTCTGCTCTCAATTACAGCTGGAGGTTCGGAGGAGTTAACAGCGATGTGGTACAAAATCGCATTATGGAGTGATCTCCGAACACCAGCGAAATCCGAAAAGGGTTGTATACCTGAGGTGCACTGCATTGCATCCTTAGAGATATCTCTCCAAATCTTACGCGGGGGGGGGGGGGGGGTTACATCGATTCTAAAATCCAAGCGCACCCAAACCCGCAAAAGAGGAATGTTTGATAAATGGGCCCCGAAAACCTGCAGACTGCATCTCTGGAATCCTTGAACAATACATATTGACATATCGACGAGCTGATGATCCCACCTGAGAGCAGCTTTCGTCAGTTGTGCCATTTTAGCACTGTTTAGTATTCTTGTCATCCGTGGCTGCTCTTTTATAAAATGACTGGCAAAAATGACTGGGGAATTGACTAAAGATACATCTCAGTATAAAAATCCCAATTCCACCATCGGCTTTTAAAAACAGCAGAGTTTTACAGTGAAATCGGTTCATTTAAACGCAGTTGCCTCCAACAGTGGATTCTCTCCTTCGGGGCAAAGTCAACTGGGGTGAAATCCTCATGTTGAGTGCAACTTTTGTGAACTTGGACAAGCAGATTTGACCACTAACAAACTATATTCACAGCGAAACCCTTTGAGGGATCACAGGACTTGAGAGTCCAAGATGGCAGACGCTGCCGTAGAGCTTCCAAAGCAGGGAAGAGCCACTGTTTTCCTATCAGCAATACTCCTCGTTTAGTCACGGGACTCGACAGGGATCACGCCACCACCCCATAGGTTTATGTCATGTCAGGCCTCAGCCTTGTTGCTATGGAGAATAGAGAGAGAGCGAGTGAGAAGAGAGAAGTCAGAGGCGCTAATTAGAGCTGCAGCAAATACAAAATGTTTCATGTTGCTGAACTTTAATCTTGGTGATTGGATGTTTCTTGCTCGAAAGCACCTCAGGAGCCTTGGTTAACTTCTCCCTTGAAGTATTTTTAATGTACACAGGCTTGTAGCTCCGACAGTTATGAGACATGCGACAATGGTACAAATACGTCTCTCGCATTAGATTACGTGAACTTATGGCCCCGGTAGCGACCCAACTTACAAGCTTGATAAATGACAGTTTCAGGAAACTTGTTAGTGTGGGGAAGTTTCTTTAATTTTTTTTTCTTCTTCAGCAACTCTTTATTAAATAAAATGATGTACAGTCCTGAGAACAAAATGCAATGGGTTGAATAAATTGGGCGTCGCAGGGAACATGACAGAAGCTCATGGGGCTATTGCTACTCACCAGCTCTATCATGTTCGTAGCATGTTAACCGTTTATATTTTAACCGACTGGCCCTTTATGCAGAGTGAATCACTAAGCATCTATTCTCTTTGTGATGAATTTCTCTGTGCCACATTCTGGTCTGACCATGCCTTTAAGCTAAATGAACACCAAGGCATTTCAGCCCTAAAATACTTTGCTGAAATTTTCCACCATTTTCTTCTCTTTCTCTCTTTTTTTTTGTTTGCCTCAACCAGGGCACTATGGGAAAGAAAACCTGCGGAGTGGAGGCCAAGACATGCACAACTTCATCTCCTCCGGCTTTGTGACACTTGCGCGTGGCCAGCTGAAAGGTAAAGTCCATCCTCATTATCTGTTCCTCGCTTCACGGCGCCACGAAAACCCTGTTCGGGATAATGACTTTGCGAAGCCCCTGTGTCACGCTGTCATCCTCTGCCTGCTAAACGAGTGCTCACAAATGTGAATGTGAAGTAGAAAAGAGAAAGGATCGAATAATGTGGCTTTTGTCTCGGCCCGGTGGGAGCTGGACATTGCGGCGCGCGATGGCTCGAAGAGACATCTTGCCACGTCCAAGTGCACATTTATCATCTGTGGTTAAATTCCAGGCTTTTTTTTTTTTTTTTGCAATGACGCAGTAACACTTACGCACTTGATGGGCAGCTGGTGCGAGTGCAGCACTGGGCACAGGGGTAGATTTCCGTGCTTTTGTCTTCCTTTGGAGATCTAATGAATCGGAAGCAGTTTTGGAGTGAGAATGAGCTGTAAACAAGAGGCTTGTTGTTTTTTTTTTGTGTTTTTGTTTTTGTTTTTTTTTACAGCGCAGCACTCCATAGACGAATCAGGGCAGATGTCCTGGCAGGCCGATCTGGACATCCCCATCTCCTACGGTACGTTCTCCAAATGTTCCGCTTCCCTGCCGGAGAGAAAGCCACACAACCTGCTTTCTGCTCGCGCCTGATAAGAAAAGTCGCTCGCACTTCACACACACACAGACACACACACACTAACACAGACCATTTGAGTGCCCTTGGCTGATAATCACAGCACAGTCACTGGGTGCAGAGAGCCAGAGTCATAATATTTTATTTATTTCCTACAATGGGCGTTTTTTTATTCCCTTGAGCCAAAATATCTCCACTGCTGTTTTTTTTGACAGCGGGTTTGAACGAATGCAACGGCGGCACAGTTATGGGTTTATTTAGGTGACGTCCACGGGTGCGGGGGTGTCAGGCAACAACCGGGGCTGCTCTGATGATGAACAGCATGAGTCCAGCCGGTTGATAAACACCTTCTTTTTTTTTTTTTTTCTCTTTTAGGTGTCTGCGAGGTAAGTAAAAGTTTGATTCAGACGCTCATCCTCGGAGCATCTGCTCTGATTGAGAGCGACAATCTGGGGGATCTCATTTATTCATTCATTTGTGGAGGTTTCGCTCTGCAGTTTGCAGCCACCGTCGGTCACGGTGCCGGTCAGGTGCTGACTGCTCTTTCCTTGGTGGTGTTTCTGTCCGGCTCCAGTGACTGGGCTGCTCACGCCGACTGCCCGGTTCTCCTGTGTGTCGTTAAGGTCTTAGGAACCGCTGATGCTCGAGAGCATTTTACCGAAACCTGAATCCAGCTTTAACCCACTCATTGAATCCAAATGATTTTGAATCCCTCATTGTATCCATGGATACAGCCAGAAAATGAGCTGAGGGGCAGGAGGTGTGAGGTATTGATTAAATATGTATCTGATACCTTTGAAGAAAAACAGTTGCAGCCCTCTTGCCCTGAAACACCTTATTTTTTACAAGCTACTCACCTCAAATACTCGAGGTCCTGATCCAGAACTACTACACCGATCATCCTAAATATTGACATTATATGTATGGATGCTTAGCTGCAATAATCCAAGGCCTTGTTGGACTACGAAAACACAAACTATCCATAGTCAATTTAAGAGAAAAAGCCAAACAGTCTGTCTGACCTCTTTTGACTGCGCCTCTGGTGTCTTTTTTGAAAATGTATTCACACAGTACCATAGATCTGGCGACACTGTCAATCAGATTCATTGAGTTATTATTGGAAGGTGCAGGAAACGCCATTCTGGATCGTTCTGGCTCACATTAACCTTTACTTACCAGCATCAATCTTCATCCCTCTACTCACCAAGATCTGTCTCCAGCGGTGGAAAGCTACACCAATGTTAACTCTGGTTTTGCTTCGGTTTTTAATCTCTTCCTACCTCTGCTGAAGTTAGCATGCTAACCAGTTAGCTCTAGCCTGTCTCCAAATACCAGTTCGTGAAAGCGACTCACTTGAATGTCCAGTCTGTCCTCATTCCAACATGAGAGGATGAAGAAGTAGCTCTGCCCGGATGACGTTTTCTAACCTCCTGTCTCGCAAATGCGACGACGGATGTAAAACAGCTGTTAATGCTAAAGTAAGCTATGTAGCGCTAGCAAAAACTTATATATAGAACTTTTTAAAGTGACCCCCCCAAAAAAGTATTTAGAGTTTCAAACTGCGGTGCCAAAAGGTGTCACTCTTCAGGAAATTGTTGTTGCAGGAGGTGTATTTTATCGAGCCGTTGAAAGTAACCAGTTTTATTTTAGTGTCCTTGTGATACAGGGAGCGGATCGCTGTCGGCAGGGGTTTTAGCAACGGAAATGGCTTCGCTAGACCGCAAAACATGTCTGGTGATACTGAAAACAAAAAGCCTCTCCACAGCTTTTCTCAACAAAAACTCACAAAAAACCAGCCCAAGCTGATGAATTACAGCTTTAGCTCCAACATGAAGTTAAATGAACAAACAGAGGAAATGCAGATCTTATTATTTGTAGAGTAAAAAATATTAAGCCTCTTTTTAAAAATCTGGTTAAATTACTTTGATATTACAGTTGCACTTAAATTAAAGGACCTCCTACAAATATGGTTTGGGTATACGAGAACTTACAGCATGTTATATATTTTTCTAATACAGAAATGAAACAAGTGGCAAATGGCCCAATTAGAGGCAACTCTGAGGAAATTTAACTCACCTTGATACACCTGCTGTCAAAGACTTGACGGTCACTGGTGACAGGTTTAAAAGAAACCCCAAACCTTAAGCTAAGTTAGCGTTGAAGCCAGCAACGGTATGAAATGATGTCAGTATTCTTCCCCTAGTGTCAGATTTAAGCTAACAAACGCACACCATCCCTAACCTGCACCTAAACCTGGCTCTAACCTGAACCCTGAAACCAGGTCTGAACCCTCAAACAGCCATTTGAAGTTGTGAGGTCCAGCCAAAATGTCCTCACAAGGATGGTTATCAACCCAAATATGTCCACGCAACCATAGAAAGACTTGTACGCAAACGCGTACAGACACACTCGCTCACCCCAACTCATGACACCAAACGTCGAAGCAAATACCCGACAACAGGTTTGAAGAAATGGTGAATGTCATCTTTGGCGGAGCCCAGTGAGCTGCAGGACGAGTCCCCCCGAACTAAGACTAACGTTTCGGCGTCGTCTGCGGCGGCGACTTTCCTCTGACTGTACCTGTCAGCCTCTCGCCGAACCTATTAGGTGACACGCTTTAGCGGCCTGATGGCGGTGGCTGTCACTTCAAAGCGGAGGTCCTGTCAGCCTCTATCGTACATGTCTGAGTTTAACAGCTGGCTGTCAGCAGGTTCCTTCACTGCCCCCCCCCCCCGACACACACACACAACCACACACACACACACACACACACGCAGACAGTGGCTAGCATAAGCCATCTGCGTGGGTCATCTGACTCACTCTGGGCTGGTTTCATACACAGAGATGGAAAAAATAGTTGATAACAAATACCCAGATACTTCATCGACATAAAGTACAGTTTTGAGGTACTTGTACTTTATTTCAGTCCTTTCATTTTGATGGAACTATTGAAATTTTTACCTCACGACAACTTGTTTGATATAATATTACTTTCCTCACATTTCTTTCTTCCATCCTTTCCTCATTTTTTCCCTCTGTCATTTCCTCCCTCCTTGCTTTCATTTCCTCCGTTCTCTTCACGTTTTTCTCCACTTTTTGAACCTTCCCTCTTCCCTTAAATGTTTTGCTGTTCACTACATTTATCGGTTGACTTTGAAAACAGAAAATGTCACGCATATCTTTCCATCTTTCTTTTTTCCTGTCTTTCCTCCTTATTACTTCAGTTTTCTTATGTCTTTCTTTGCTTCCTTCCTTTCTTACTTTCTTGTCTTTCTCTGCCTCCTTCCTTGTCCTTAACTCCCCATTTCTTTCTTCATCCTTCCTACATCTATAACTCAAAGCTCCTTTTTTGAACCCTTTCCCCTGTTTTTATTCATTTTTATCACCCTCCTTTCTTTTTCTCATGTCTTTCTTTGCTTCCCTCCTTCCTTACCTCCCTTTTTTCTTTCTTTCTTTCTTCCTTCCTATATCCTCACACATCCTTGGTTTCATCATTTTCCCCATTTTTACTCTTTTTGTTCTTCATTCCCTTGATTAAGTCCCATTTTTATCAGCCATCGTTCCTGAGATTCCATCCTTCCTTCCCTCTGTTCCTATCCTTTGCTTCTGTCCTTCCTTCCTCCTTTTCCTTATTCTCTTGCTGCTTCTTTCATTTCTCCTTCAATTGTTCTTTAAAAAATTAGAAAACCCAAAAGGTTTTGACACCAGCTTTTCACTGCATAATGAGCATGTTGGATTATTTCATGGACAAATATTAGCAATAAGACTTTATTCATAGGAGCAGTTTCCTTTTTTTTGAGCTCTGAGTGTGTCTTAAAACTTTTATTTGCTCCGCAACCTCTGGGCCCTTTAGACAAACATTACATTTATGGCTGTTCCTTTCAACTCTCCTGTTTCTCCAAGACAAGCATGAACGGCCTTGACTTCAAAGTCAGTCGTTTGGATGCGTGTGTGAGCGGCGTTTAGATTCGTACGCACGATTCATATGTCACGGCTAACGAGCTGATAAGCAAAGCTCCGAGTAATGTTGGGATTAACACTCACGTGTCCGTGACACAAACACGACGCCGTCACCGCCGCTGTATCAGCCCCACGGTTCACTTCACGCGGCAAAGCGCTCGGGTGCGAGGTCCCCTGCCGAGGCTATGAGCCTCTGGATTTATGCCCGAAATGAGCGAGCGCTGGGGGAGAACGGCGTGTTCGCCGACCCCGCTTGCCACCTCCTCCCCTGCCCCCCTCCTCCCAGTGATGGATTGTCTGTGGCGAGGCCGCCGTTGAGCGGCTCTGGTTTATTCTGAGGGAAGCAAAGCAGCTGCCATGGCGGATGTTTGAACCGAATGAGATTCCTGAACCTGAACGAGAGGCTGCGCGTTGATCAATAGCGGCTGAGTTGCTCTCGATTCATATCTGCCCCCTGACGCCGTACGAGAGGAATATTTTTTCTTTTTATCTCTCTGCATGTTCGATGGAGTTCGCGTTCGAGAGGATCAGGCTGCCATTTCTCAGGGTTTTTTTTTCTTTTTGGCAACAAATGGCACCAAAACCAATAGCAGCATCAGCAACAATACTTTCTGACTTCCACTGGCTCATTCTGCAGACTTGAATCTCTGAAAACAGCTCATCAATTTTTATAAAATGTTCCTAAAACAACCGGGGTTTGTAGTTTGTTTCTTTTTTTTAGTTTTTCACTTTAACCGTTTTTAACTTAGGCAAACAGGAGAAAATAGTAATTTTGGATGAAGCCGTTTTTCAGCCGTTTAATTACATGCATTTGATGATCTAAAGAGATTTTATGACTCCAAACTCATGTATGTGGGATTGGCCCAAAATAAAAAGTGCTGCAAAAGGGAAAATGTCACCATTAGTACTGAGTCTTAATTTTAATAAATGAAGCTAGAGCCAATTTGTCCAAACTGCTTTTCATAAGGGCTCCAACTATTGATTGTTTTGTTTGTTTTCTCTATCAAACCAACAGTTTTTTCTGTCCATGAAACAGCAAAAAAAAAAAAAAGTGTCACTTGAGATTTTCTACCGAGCCAACTTTGTGCCAAGACTCTTAAGCGACTGTTTTCCATGAGGAACAAAGATGGAAGTCGGCCGACATTGTTGTAGCACCGCAAACCTGCTTGTGTGTGTGTGTGGGGGGGGGGGATGCCCGCTGGATCTCTGCCCAGGCCGATGTCTTCACTCCTGCCTGTTGACATGATCTCGGTCTGCAGGCAGATGGTCCACACGCGTGGACAGGTGACGGGAAAATTTACATCCAGAGGACGCGTCGCATCTGTTGGGTCGTGAGACATATTTGTGCTGAACAAAGGGGAGATCAGGGGTGATGGTTATTATTGCACAAAGCGGCAGTTTCTCCTAACAGTAAATGTTCGTATCTATCAGCCACAACCACAATCTTTCCCTTAACCAAGTCGTTCTGGTTTGCAAAACTGAACAAAACCTTAAGCATGAGGCAGATCAGAAAATAGAAAAAGATCAGAAAATACTCCTATGATGTGCTTTTATAAGGATTACATTGGTTATTCTGAAAGGCACTGGCACATCACACAGTTTGACATTTTGGTATGTGACACCTGGGGGTGAGATCCTCAAATTGCTTGTTTTAGACCAACAGGTCCATCAAAATTAAACAAGTGTCCAATAGACAATGTTTTATTCTGAAAAAAAAGAAACAATCGCCTCAGGGAACTGGTTTAATTGTTGATGGGCTCGTGTCGAACCTCCCGCCGTCTCCTGCGCCTCGGGTCACGTCGGTCCCGCGTAAAAAGCTCAGATACACAGGGTCCACGTCAAAGGTTTTCAATGATTTAAAAAGACATTAAAAACCAGGGGAGCGCGGCGAGTTGTCCACAGACAAATGAGCATAGACTGATCCTGTGCAGTTTTTCCAAAGCAGACCTGTCGTATTCCCAAAAATGTCTGAGGTCAAAACAGTCCCTTTGTGCACGTTTAGTGATCTGTCATCTCCCAGATACCCCATGTACAAATACCCCCCCCCGCAACCACCACGTCCTCCAGGCTCATTCATCCCTCCCCTTGATTTCTCCGCCTGTGGCATCCACTGATGTGCATCCTGCTTAATTACTTTTTCATGAATTGCTCCCTGTTTTCGTCCTGAGGGAATTGCCCCCCCGCCCACACACACACACACCCTCACACACACACACACACACACACCCTCCAACATCCTCCCAATCCACTTAAGGTGACCTTGTCTTGTTGGGACACACTGCTGCAGTACCCCCACCTCCCTGCGCTGTAATCCCTGCTGGACCTACAGTGTAATTGTGTGCGGCTGAGAGTAAGTGGAAACGGGGGGGGGTGGGGGGGCAGGGGTTAAAGTGTCCCAAGTAGGTATCACTTTGCCCTGTTTGCCTCCATTACCTGGTCCTTACATTTCTCTGCCTCCACGCTGCCGCCGCCGCCCCCGGGGGCCCTGAACCGAACTCGGACAGATGGTAACTGAAAACTTTGAACTTGAGAATCGCTGGTCGATAAACGGTGCAACATGACATCACTGGCGCAATGCACACTCATGTTTACTCAACCTGACTACGAGGCTTTGCATTGATTCAAAAGAGACCGAGCGGCGGCGGTGGCGGCGGCGGCGGCGGGTCAGGCTCCTCCCAGATCGGGTTCCGGCTCGATGCTGCCGCCGCTGATGCTGCTTGCATCAGAGACCAACATTTCTCTTGTTAGAAACACGCCGTCATCCCAGGGGGGACCGGACGCTCGTCTCTTTCGCAGCCCTGGTTTGTGATCTTAATCCCATGTAGCGTAATTACTTTAATATCTGATCTCCCTCGCTTCTTCCTCTCTAGTTCAAATATTAACATGTTGCTGCTGTGGCTCTTGCACTGTTCGTGCAATGTCTCCAGAAACTATTCATAAAAGGATGATTGTTTTAGATCAATTTTTTTTTTTTTTTTTTTGCAGGATTTTAGAGGAATTAAAAGAGCGGGATGTAAAAATCATTAGATCTTTGGAAATGTTAAGTTTTGACACAAAATGAGTTTGGTTGTGCTATTTAAGGTGAAATCATGGCGGAAATGGATGTACAGGTACCCACAGATGGGTGGAAGTGCATGTTTATAGATATCTATAATCTTACTTGTTAGATTTCTGCCATCTTACTTTGGTGACATCTGCTGAAGGACACCAGTGGCGTCGACTGTAGAGCAGATACGAGAAAAAGACAGTGATGTCTCCCCTCGTAGCGGCCTCCACGCTGTTTTCAGTGAGTGATGTTGATTGGCTGGCGGGGCTGAAGTACGGAGGCGGCGGCAGCCAGACCAGCTTAACGAAGTCACGGTCGTAATCAGGGGCTGTGTTCGCCCGACAGCCCAGCGTCTGCATATGTCCGCCTTGGACGGCTCTGCTCCTCATAATTTGAGTCCGGTGCCAGCGTTCGGCGCCAACACAGGGAGGTGGTGTCGAGTTCGGGGGTGCGTGGGCCAGAGAGCCAACCCCAACACTGGCATGTATCTACTGTTCACCTTTTAATTAACTGCGACCATGATCTACCTCTCATCGTCGCTGTGCCTCAACCCAAGGTTATGCTCTATAATTACAGTCTTTCCCTGACGTTAACCCTACTGTAGATGCTATGAGCAGATTGTTTTATGTCTTTGTATGAAAGCTGATAATAGAGAGGCGAAAGGAAACAAGGGGGGGGGGGGCACACGCAGTTCCCAAGAACTATGGACACCAAGGTTCTTGGTCGACACCTTAACCTCTATCCCGCCTAGGTCATCGAATGTCAAGGTTCTCACCTTGCAGTGGGGCTGCTTTCAATGGGAGGCGCCCTTTTTGATTGACACGCTGTGTACACCTGAACCTCCACACCTGAACCTCTTTCCATCCTTGTCCCTGTACCTCTGCTTCAAATGATGCTGATACAGAGGAGTCACCGTGGTTCCTTCTCCCACCCCCTCATGACCTTTGTGCAGTAGCTTCAGTTTATTGAAGACCATCACTTGTTATTGGGGGAGATTTTGGACTTGAGAAGCCGTTCCTTGCGACCCTTTCTGGGTGCAATCAGTGTTAAAATGCAGAATTACAAAAAGGGAAAGCAGCCCCATAGTGTTCCACGACCAGGAGCAGTTCCTAAAACGCAGACTCACAGGACTGTCTTTGCCAGCCCTTCTGTGTCCAGCCCACTCAGACCAGTTCCCATCCCGACATGTATCTAAACAAGCAGCGCTGGACGTGGCATCTGTGGTAAAGTCTCCACAGGTGGCGAGGAACAGAAGACAACAAGCACAGCTGATCTGCTATAGGTCACGTCCTCTGGCTCCGGAGCCAGAGCTCACGTCCCAGCCAGCTATGTCCATGCAGCACGACACAAAACACAAAATGGCAGACACGTAGTGAGGAGTGAGACATGGACGCCGATCAATGCTTTCACAGGGCTGAGGCTCAAAAGACGAGGCATCGGATGGAGCCAAACGGCACCTAAAGCTTCAGCCCCGGCAGCCTCCTGCCGCTGGACTGAGCTCTTCATCCCGACGATCTGTTTGACAGTGGCCGGTGTCCGATACGCACCCAGACACACACATAGGCAAAAAAAAAGAAAATATAGAAATAATAAAACCCTCGTAAAGCCGAGCGCTTGGTACCAACTACATGAACCTCGGGTGTAGGCCGAGGAGGAGAGGCTGAAATATATTTATCACGTTGTCAGGGGTCGTACGGGATGTGGAAGCGTTCGTGCAGCCGCTTAAGATTAGAGACGCAGGTGATAATGAGGTTAAATGAGCCACTTTCCACTTCCAGGTCTCTAGCGTCTGTAGTTTGACTTCATGAATTATGTTTAAAATTAAATAAAAACAAAAAACAAAAACCTAATGAATAAAAGCAATTATTTGCATTTATGTGTTGGAAACAGGAAGAAAATAAATGATTGAATATGAATCAAGCATATTGGAAAAATCAGGTCGTGTGACGTAGGGTTAAGTGATACTGCTTGGAAAAATTGACACGATATTTTTAAGAATATTTCCACATTATAGTCAACAAAAAATGTATGCAAAAATTATATCAGAGATTTTAATTGCCTTTAGACGGCTTCAATAGGCCGCTCTGGTGATTTCCTCCTCCTGCTCGGTTTTCAGGGGAGCAGAGCGATGCTGGGTTTACGTGAGGCCACTCAGGGCTGTAAACAAATAAGGGAGATGAATGTTCGAGCCGCTCGGCCCCGACAGGTGCAAGGGAACAAAGAGAGTCGGGGAGAGAGAGGGGGGAGAGCGAGAGAGAGAGGGAGACGGTCTGCTCCCACCCGCACGGTCATGTTCGCCCTCGCTGTCACGCTCCTGGTCCCAACGCGGGGTCTGAGACGATGGCAGCGATAAATGCACGCCATGCAGGGCGGACTCAAGTCGTAGACGGCATCGACGTCGGCGGCGCCGCAGGCTGCCGTCTGTACGTGGCTCAGTAAACACCTCCGACCGCGGCGCAGCGGCGTCCCTGTCACTGGGTCTGAACACAAGCGAGCTCTGCAGCTCGGGGATTGAACCCGACCAAGAAACACGCGCATGAATTTTGTCTGTCTGTTGTGAGGATGAAAGCTGAAGTGAAACAGAAGATGGAGCTGATATTTGCAAGACAGATGTGCACCGTGACCACATCTGGGGGAGAGGTCTCATGAGCAAAAAGAAAAACAAAAACCCATTGGGCTATACTGTAATTTTTTAAATACGATTAACTGCAAATCACTGGTTTTGACAACAAATTTTTGTAAAACAAGAGCAAGATTGGACCTTTTTTTGCTACTTTTCTTTCCAATTGTAGAATTAAATTCTGTATTGTGGTTTTTGACACTGAGAGAGAAAGAAGAGGTTTGAAGAAACACCAAAAAGACAAAAAACAGGTTGAGGGAGGGAAATTAAGTGGATTTGGATGAAGTATTCAATCCTGGATGAAATATCCAAATCCTTGGTTTCTTTTCATTCTAGTGAAGAATTACGTTGACATTTTAGAGAATAGAGAGAAAATCTAACGCTGTTCATGGACCAGTTTCAGTACGACTTAAAACAAGGTTCTGCATCCTCTAGTCTCCAGACAAACATGAGAAGTTAAACCTAACTGGTGGCCTTTTTTAAGCTGTTAAAAACTGTGTAAACCCTCAAATCTTCATGCTGCCGCTGGACAGTTTTCAGGCAGCAGCTGAGACTGTGATTGGTCCTTTGCCATGTCATTTGAAGTCAGCTGAAGTGGTAATTTCCTCCTCTTTCTCAACCAGAGTGATTCAGAACAGCGGGGGGGATGGCGGCGTCTTGCAGCGCAGAGATCTGCCACCGCCAAAATGCACAATGTGAATTGATTCCTCCCCTCATCTCACATGTCCATTAAATAGGAAGCTAATGAAGCTGATTAGCTTGGCGAGATGAAACTCACACTCTGAGGATCCCACAAGCCTTTTCCCACCGCACAGCCGAGAGCGAACACCGCGATTCATACTTTGGGCCCTGGCACACACACACACATACCCGCACGCACACACACACACACACACACACACACACACACACACACACACACACACACACACACACACACACAGATAGCCTCTTAGTGCCTCTCCTCATGCATTATGTAGTGCATGTTTGCACACGGAAATCACATCTGAAGAGTGGACTGGAACTGGAAGGTCAACCCGCGCACATTAAAAGCGCAACCTACCTTTTCCAAACACTCTTTATCTCAAATTGGTAAGATATGAATGCCCCCCCGCCCATTTTCATATCAAGACTTTCATATATATATATATATATATATATATATAATATTCATATATTCGAAGCACAGATCAGCAACGGTCAGAAAAGACAACCAGGTCCAAGGGGGCAAGAATGTAGAGAGCTACAGTGACGGCTCATGGATGATCCGTCAGTAGATAAAGGGCGGCCGGGGGGTGGGGGGATTGGGAGCGTCGGGCAGGAGGGCGTGAAAGTCAGGTGATGTGGAAAGGCGGGAACACACTGAGGACCATTGGACGTGGTGGCATTAGTGACTGACAGGCTGGAAAACAGGAAATTTATAGACTTCATAGTGAAAACATCCTTTTTTTAATGCTCTGTCAGAACTGATGAATCCGGGGCAAAATATATATCTGACTTTTTGTGCCTTAGTGTGTGTCAGGACGGCAAAAATGCTGGCTCCTACACTTCCCATAATGCAACGCAGTGGAGTCCCCCTTTGGTTGGTGCTCTGCTGCCCGGTAAACGCCCCAGTCTCTGAATCTCCTTGCCGCCGGTTCCGAACCTGATTATCTTTTGGCTTCCAAACGCTTCTCCAAGAGCCACAGACGTTGTCACACGACTTTCTCACCACTCTAAGACTAAACTATGCCAGCCCCCGTTTTAGTTGAATAAATCCATGACTGTTGCATTGTAATGATATTTACTTTTTAAATTTCCAAGTGAACAGGACAGCGGCCTGTGCACTGAATCCATTAAGCATCAGTCCACCTGCTCAGCTCAGTCGGCCCCTGCTCTCACATCAGCCCCCCCCCCCAAAAGGCTGCGGGCTGTGCCACCGTGAAACTTTATTAGCGGCATAACAAAGCCGTGAGTTAAAGTGGCGGCGACGGCACGGAGCTATATGACACGTGAAATCCTGTTAGGGTGCAGATTAGTGCTATCGGTGCTGCACCTGTCAATATCTATTATGAGCAGGGGGCAAGGACGGGGCAGAGCCGGGCACGGAAATGCCTCCGTCAGCACAGCGGCCGCCGCCGATGCCGATACTTAGGAGGGGACGGCCTGTATTGGTATGCGGCGAATTGGTTCTGACACAGTTAGGGGGGCCGCCCCGGAAAAGCCGCCAGAATAGAATAATAATTAAAGAAATGGAATCATTAAAGAAGAAAAAGGGGAAAAAAATGCTGACAAACCAAGGACAGAAAAAAAAAACTTCACAGTGTGGTGGAAACGGGGTGAGTGTTAATGGACGCCCTGTGAAGGACAATGCCCTCGTTTGGAAAACGAATAGGGCTCATTTTCAGGATACCGCTAATAAAAGTCTCTCACATAAAAAAAGACATTACGCTGATGGATTTTAGTTTAAAAAACGGCGGTTAAACCGACACGTTTTAGCCGTATTTGGGTTTTTTTTGGCCCCTTCTCACGGATTTCACAGAACCGTTTTAACGTGCGTAAACCTTGCTCCGGCGTCCGCACCCACTTGACTGGTAGCACAATGATCTAATCTGGAGAGCCCACTCATCCGCAATCCAGAATAGTCTCACGCGCGTCACACAAAGGACCCGGCGGGGGCACAATGAGCTCATCAGAGAGACAGCAAACTGGCGTGCAAAAGCGGCAGCGCCCGGTCGGGACATTTTTATTTATTTATTTATATTTTTGTTTTTGTTCCACACCGAACCTCCCACTCGCTTTGCACACGCCGGCGCTGCTCCGCGAGTGTCAAATTATACGCTCTCACTCCGGGCACAAATGGCTGGTAATTGTATGGAAGAAAAAAAAAAAAAAACACAAAACAAAAACTGGCATCAGAAATTACCACTGCAGCTCATCTGCAGGTTTTTCCGCCGCTGCCGCCGCCGGCGGAACCTTCCCCTCTAAATGCTGCGTTAGTCAGTCTCAAGGTTGTTTTTTTTGTTTTGTGTGTGGTTGAATGGGAGAAACCAGAACCACCCACCGGTTTCCTGTGACCCTTTGGAGCCAGACCTGCAAGACTCGTTTCAGGCAACGCGTCCCACACACAACCAGGCCTCATTCATAAATCTGCCCTGGAAAAAAAAGCAAAAAAAAGCACAGATGTAATGAAAAAAGAAAAATGAAAAAGAGAAACTCCAGCACCGTGCCGAGATGTTAAGATCGGGGATTTTAACACAGCAGTGTGTGTGAGCTGAGAGCAGGTAAAGTGATCGGCCGGTGATTAGCACTGTCCCCCGTGTGTGTCTGTGTGTGTGTGTGTGTTGTCCTGGAAAAAGCAAGCGACACACACTGCCCTATGTGATGGAGTAGCAAAGAGAGAACAAGGACAAAAAAAAACAGCAGAGAGAACTGGTGGTGCGGTTTTATTCCTGAGGTTTGGATTTTTCCGGGGGGGGGGGCTTGCACGAACGGCAAACCATCTATCAGGGATGTTTCAACAAGCTGTGCGGCAGCTTCTCCTCAGCGCTCGTCAGGGGCCGACGCCAGCCGGGCGCCTGGAGGAAAGCGAAACAGCTCATTATTCTATTTACCTGACTCTGCTTCCATTCTTCATTGGGCATAATGTGGTCTGCAGAGCGCCGTCGGTATCATCGTCGGCGCTCACGACCACTCCCCATCTGGGGGGGGCCGCTGCCCCACCCACTGGCGATCCAGTTCCACACTTGGACTCCCGAGACACATGCAATCGGGATCGTACAGAGTCTATAGATGCTAACATAGGCCACAGCCCCACTCATGTGACACCGGGGAGTATAGAAAAGAGACGGATGCCCGGAAAACTGCAGGGAAAAGTTCTGTTATCTGCAAGTATGTGTGTGTGTATGTGTGTGTTTTAAATGACTGACAGTAACAGTATGCAAAGCAGAAGTGGAACCAGGTCACCCTTGAAACAAAGTCGCTCCCAAGTCGAAGGCTTGCAGCAAAGAAGGTCACAAGACGGAACATATAGGATATGCTAATGCTCCGTCATTAATTATTCCCACAATGTCTGCACAACCGCAGCACTGCAGTACGGTTAAGTTCTGGTCTTCAAAGCAGCTGGGGAGGGTCGCGGAAGGTCGGCTTTCACGGTTAAAACACGTAGAGCTGGAAAACAGCATTCGGGCCGGTTTTAGTCCAGTTTTTTTTTTTATCGTTCGGAGACCATCGTCCTCAGCCCGTCAGAGGACGTGACCAGAGTCGACCAGAGTCCGTCACCCTTCATGTTCGGTGATGTTGGGAGGGGGGGTCAAGAAAAGACAGATGGGTCGACCAAGTAATGAGGAGTCAGAGATTTACATAAAAACAGTTCTCACTGCCGTCTAAAGCCCATGTTGGTCACCCCCTCAGGGTAAATCTATTAAAATATGCGACTTTATTTAGTTCCTGAGAAGCTTGTGTGTCCTTAAAAGCTTAGAATTGAGAGGTTTGCTTACAAAAGGCTGAATACTATTGGCCAAGGTAGAAACATCTACAGCTTTATCTGTGTCGGCATCACAACCCGGTCGCAGAGCCTGACCTCTAACAACACAGTGAAACACTTGGGAGTAAGTGCTTTTTATTTTAGGGAAAACAAGGCGCTTAAAAAGGCAGAAGCTCGTGAGTCCAAACACCGACGCACGCGCTTTATGACGCATGTCAGTGACAATCTGGACACGGCCAGAAGTAGCCACAGATGTTGGTGTGTGTCTGCATTTGGATATATGAAAATGATTGTCAAGTGGTTCTCCATTCTGTGTTCTGTTTAAGTGCCTCTATTTCGATTTTGTGAGCAGAGGAGTCAGGACAAGCTGTTGTATCGTGGCAGCGTTTTGCTTTCGTGAGCGAAGGCACTCATAACCACATGGGAAGGCAGCCATGCGTTCAAATGGTCATTGTAAGTCCGTGTCTTCACGACACAAGCTGGGGGGGGGCAGTTTAATCAGTTTAATCAATAAAAAATGGATCCTTTTTCAAAAATATCTCAGTCTATGTAAATAAAGTGAGGCCGGAGCTGTTTGGGGCTTTTGAAGAGTTTGTGTGTGAAAATTATTCAAATGTTTAAATCACAAGTTAATATCAGCCTCTAGCAGGGGGGGGGGGGGGGAGCCAGGGTCCATCTTATGAAATTTTTGCTCGTTCATGCGGTGCAAATCACGATTTTCAGGTCATGTCTGAAAAGCTCACGGTTTTATTTATCTGCATTCAAGGCTTGGTTCCAGCTGCCATGACCGACTCGAGGCCCGCCACTTACCTCGCATTCCCCTAACGAGTTGCATTTTCCGAAAACGTTTGGAAATTTCGCCGTCAAACGAGACGGAGACGAGGGGACGTCTTTATGAAGCCGTAATGATGCATGCAGCCGCCTCATCTCTGCTTATTGCCGTGATGTGAGCTTTATATGCCGCAGAAGCCGCGGTCCTATCAGATCAGATGTGGCTCCGGGCGAGTGGAGCCTTCCCGGGTGGAAGGGGGATGGAGGCGGGGGGAGGAGGAGGGGGAGGAGAGGGGAGGAAGGGCGGGGGGGGGCTGAGCGGCTGCAGCTCGGGGTGCATCATATTCTTCCCATTTCTCTCCCAGTTCCAGACAACAGGCCCCAGTGAAAATGGCTGTCTGCGCCGCCAACTGTGAAATTAATTGAACTTGTGATCCGAGGGGGTAGAGACCAGCATCCGGCCCGAGGAGGCGAGTGTGCATCCGCGCTTCCATGGGCTCATTACAAAGGGAACGGCCGAGCCCGGAGGCGGGCGGCCAGATCCGCGGTCAGTTTCCTCGACAAGATGTCTCTGGACGCGGCTGAGCCTCGCTTGACTTGTGTGACATTGCGGCGGAGTGTGTTAGGCTTGCTGTTGCTGTGCTGTTGGCTCCTGTTAGAGGCAGCTTTTATTTTTTTGGGGGGGTCGGATTTGTTCACCGACCCATCGCGCTGAGCTGATTGATGAGTCTATAGATCGTGATCCTGTGCTCAGGATGAGATCCTGGCCAGCGATTAAGTCTAGTTAGCTGAAATCCAGGGTGGGTCTTAAAGGATAATCCAGTTTATTGCCATTTGATCCTTATTTTTACAGTTTTTGACATATCGATCTGTAATGATAAAACTGTACTGAAAAAGTTATTAACTGAGATCGGGGAGTTTGGTTACACCCCCTAAGAAGACGTCAGAGGGGCGAGAAACAGGATTAATCATACAGCTTGTAAAGAAACTTCAAGGTTAACTAAATTTATCTATGTAAGAAGACAAAGGTTAATTGATAAATTATGAACCAAACATTCATCTCACTTTATAAACTGACTTCATACTGGAATTACCCAAATTTTCTAACTATTTTTCCAGCCAACGTCTCCAGTGTGCTTCCTTTTCATTTTTGCCCCCAAAGTGTTTTAGATCATCTGCATAAACTGTAAGGCTTTAAAAATAAAACCCTAGTTGTAATAAGGATGATTTATCATTTAACACTCAAATTTGCGTAATCACACTCGGTTTGCTTTAGTCTTAAGACCACAGAATGCTCCTGAACAAATTGCTGGTTGGATTTTCTCACAGCAGCTTTCCAACCGAATTTATTGCAGCTCCGGAGGGAAATTTTAGTAACTTTTCCGAAACAGACAATCTGTCATTCAGGACTCCTGCGACCCGCCAGGTGTGCTGAGGGGTGAAAGCAGGGAAGGCTTTGAACCTTTTAGTTTTTTTCTCAGGCCCTCTCTTGTAATTCTTCACACAACTATTCCGTCACTCTTTTGTGAGCCCAATCAAGGGCAACACCATAAATGTCTATCAGTGGTCATTCACCTGGCCTGAAGCATACAAAGGCTGGTATTTACCCCCCTCTAACTTATGTGATCTGATCGGTTTAGCCTCAGATTAATGCCGTCCGTCGGGACCACTTTAATGGAGTCGTCTAAAAAAAAAAAACGGCACCAGTAAGACAGGTTTACTGGCAGAGGCAATAGCCGCCTGATGAAATCCGACAATTTTCCCACAGAGATCACTTCATTGCCGGAGCTCAGACTTGTACTTGTTGTTTACTTTCTCCATGTGCTAATTATATTGAGGTTTTTGATAGTGCTCTTTTTTCTCTGTTTATTCCTGCTCTGATTCTGGTAAAATGTCAGACTTCTTGCGATTACTCTCAGTTCTCATGAACACCCCGAGGCCGCTGCTATTTGCATGTACTCTCGCTAACTGACAAGAACCAGCGCAGGTCCTGGAAATTAATCTCGTTTGACTTAGCCTGAGACTCCAGAGCCAAGAAGTACAAATATGAATTCATGACGTTTTCTGAATGCCAAGGTTTTTTTTTCTCTAACATTAACACTAAGAGACACTTTTAAGTTTGGATTAACTATTAAAGGTTGATTCAATTTGCTCCCAATGGCAATCGTCGCCAGAGGGGTAAAAAAAGGAATCAATGGACACATGAAAGACATGCAGATTAAGGGTAACATCTGCCTCCATGTTCCAAACTATTGTCGTGTGCGAGAGTGATGAAATTCAATCAGTGGGGAGCAAATGAATCAATTACGTTTCTAATTTTCCTGTTGGCCTCCGACCAGAGGCGGAGCTGAGCGGGCTGGAGGCTCTCGGGTTTGGAGAGAATAGGCCGTCTCCTGTCTGCGTTCGTTCTGCTTTCAGCAGGTTGAGTCCCTGAAGTTTCCAAAAAGCCCCCCCCCCCCAGCCCTGTGGATACAGTGCAATCTGTGCTGCCCCACATTGGATAAGTATCCTCCAAGCTCCCATCCAGGTCACATCGCACTGCACGGTGCAGTGGGGGCTTCCAAGACCCGGGTGGAGGAAGCTCTTCGTACTTGACAAAGAGCCTGGCGGCAAAAATGGTTTTGGGTCGGACAAACTGTGCCGCGGCGCCACACAAATTTGAATCCGCTAGGTTTGTCTATCAAGAGGTCATCTGTAAAACATGGGTCATTTATTAAAAAAAAGAATTTGACACAAGTCTGGCATCATGTCCACCTCCAATGTGATGAAGGTTCCCTCTTGATCACTGCAGCAGAAATACCATCTGCATCTCTGACATTTGCAGTAGAAATATTGCTTTTTTTCTCATCTTAAACTAACCAGGAAACCGTCTTTTATTAGATCTACTTCATATCGTCTCCATCCTGTCAATCACAAGAACCGAGGAGACACTGAGGCTTTGTAATGCTCCAGAATCAATATCTTGCGCATGAAATTAAGATGATGGATATCTGCACGCAGCTTTAAAACAAAAAGCAGAGCTGTTTTTTAAGTCCTGATCCAACCAGATCTAAGTTCAGTCTCAAGTTCCTGAAGGAAAGCCCAGTCAAGTCTATAGTCTTGAAAAGGAGTGATGTCGTTAAGGTCTATTCTAATCAGTCATGTCCAAGTCAGAACTTTAACAACTTGTGGCTAAAGTAGCCGACAAAGAGAAAAAAATGCTTGTTCTTACGGTAAAGATTCATGAAAAAATAAAAAACTGCTTCCTGCAAATATTTGTCAATTATGTAAAAACCCGCAGAGTTTCCAACAGAATTCATAAAAAGCCGACTTGAAATTCATTAACAGCTGCATCACTGATCAAACACAGACTGTCCAGAAAAGCATCTTGACTCTTTTACAAAAAGCTGTGAATGAATTTCTGCTCTGAATTAATCCTATCATCTTTTTTTTTTTTTTGGTGATAGAATAATAACATGTAGCTCTTTGCTTTTTTTTTTTTTAAAAAGAAGAACTTCCGCATGACATTCATTTATTAATAGAAGAAAAAAAGCATAGTGATATTTAATTAGGACTCTTTGAGTACATCGTTCAAATATCACGACCTTCAAGAAAAACAGTCGTCTTTTGTTGCGGGGCGCCGCGGCCGCCTGCTCGCCTTAATCAATTAAACGTGTAAGCTTTTAAGCTCATTCCTCTCGATATCTGTGATATGCATAATAATGACCTCATTACCGGAGGCGTCGGCATTGTGTCGGGGAGATTGGATGCAAAAACGCGTTTCTTTTTTTTTCTTATTTTTTTATCGTCTGCGATTCATCCTTCGTAGGAGGAGACGAGGGAGAAGAAAAGAAGGAAACAAAATGGTGAGGCTGCAGCGAAGAAGCCAAACCGAAGGAGAAAACTGAAACCGGCCTGAGCCATTCTGGCCATGAACGCACACCTGGCCGTGTGTGGCGTCGGCGCCGTCGCCTCACGGTCGCCTGCAGGCTTCATGAAAAAAAATGGGAAAAAATAGCCCACCTTTTCATAGACGTGTCCTCCCTCCACACATAGAGCATGTCATACACTGGCTTTTGACAGAGGCAGCTGCCAAAGGAGGGAAAAAAAGGGGGGGAGAAAAAAAATGACCTTTTTTCATGTTTCCTTTTCAATTGAGCTGTTTCCATCGACGCCGGTTCCCGGGGCCGGTCTCCGCTGTCAAGGTTTCAGGCTTATCTGTTAAAGGTCTCCCTGTTTTCATTTGATAATTGGATGGTTCTCTGGCCCGAGCCGAGCCCTTGAACACAGCGCTGCTCACAGTGCTTGACTCGGATTTGTTTTTTTGTTTTTTTCTCCAAATAGCTGTGGAATTTAGTGATGATGCCCTGCGTTTGGAGGCATCTTGCAGATAACTAATTCACGCTCATTGTGATCGTCGGCTGTTCGGGCGTCAAACACGGGTGTGAAATGCACCGAGAACACAGCAGATAAAAAAAGAATTAAATAAAACCTTTTCCTTATTCAATCCAGTCTCGTGTGCTAATGTTCTAAGAGCCAGTTTTTCCCAGATTATTTCTGCTTCTAGACCAAAAAAAAAAAGACCTTTAAAACCAGATTAACTCAAATATGTTTTTTTTAACAGATATGTTTTTGGGAAAAAAAAGTTAATACGGAGTTAAATTCTCAGATTTCCTGAGGGAAGATTAGACATTAAGAAGCAGGTTTAAACTCAGATGAATGCTGCCTGTCAGCAGGGACACGTGATGAGTTTAAGTGTAATGTATTTTCTAAATTTGAGGAAGAAGACCTTTAAAACATGCAGAAAACAAATGCACACACACACACACACACACACACACACACACACACACACACATACACACACACACACACACAAAACATGCGATGATAATGTTTAACCGCTTGAGATACATCAGTTTAAAACCAGCCAGATTCTACTAATGATGGTGTATTTTGCCCTGAATTGCATTGGCACCTGGATTCTGTCTTTACATCAGCATCTCGGACAAAATGTTCCTGTAAACTGAGCATAATGCATCTGCAAAAATATTCACTGTAAATATTCTTCACGCCGCTTGATTGTGTCCTGGGGTGGGGAGTTTGGGGGGGGGGGGCGTTTTCGTTGTTAAAGTCAATCTCTGTTGCCTTTCTCATGTATATTAGCAGCCACAATGCAACTTGCAGGTCCTCTCGCTGGCAAGGTCCAGCTTAACTCAGGCCCCTCACGTACAAGGTTATTCACAGGAGCCGCGGCCGAACCCGCGAGAGGTTGCTGCAAGGAGGGTAGATGAAAGCAGCAGCGGAGGAATTAAGATGCGGCGAAATGGAATTACAGAGCAGGGATTACAGGTCGCTGAGAATATCGCACTTTGAGCAACCAAGAAGTGACAGAATCAGAGGAGGGTCAACGAGCAACTGCTCCAAACCGAGACGTGCTTCAGGAAAATGTGGGAACAAGACGTCCAACTAAGTCAGTGGAACATGAACCATCTGACCATGTTTATTCCTCTGAAAAGCTGCTTTTTCATATTATATTAGTTATATAAAAGAGATTCCTGTCTCGCTTTCAGCCTTTATTAGTGACCCTTAGTGCCGTTGGATTTTGGTTTTTTTAACAACCTAAGTGGCCCCTCCTGTCACAGGGCGGGGGGGGGGGCATCAGCGTAATCGACATGCCGACAGCTGCCTTTTCTTAAAGCTCATCAGGTTTTTCTCCCCACAGAGATCATTAGCGAGCTGCCACTCCGCGCAGCGGCGGTAACCACCCCCGGCGGAGGCTCCTCACCTCCGAGCGGCCCTTTAATCGGCAGGAGCCCCGACCCTGCGAAGGGCCGAGGGGCCCCTGAATCTCTGACAGGATGTTTGGCGCCGGCCGGAGTCGTCTTCCATGTGTCGGGGGGCCTGACAGCTCGATTAAACGCTCGGCATGGTTTCTGGGACCTTGGTGGGTGGTTTCGCTGCTTTTCGGTCACCCTGAGGAACTTGTTCAGCTCCTTTTTAATTCTGACCTCGGTTGACCTTTCTCAGCGGAGGCAGCGTCGCCCTGTTTTCAGCTTTTTCTACCCAAGCTTTAAAAGAAAACGTCGGCTCCGTTCATCATGCGCTCTGCCTCTCATGCTGCTGATTGAATTGCAGCATATGTACTAGGCCAACGATGCCTGTCATTGCTCCTTTTCTGACATTTTTCCAGCCTAAAGGAGCTTTTGGTTTTTCACCCCATAACATTAACTGCATCTGTAAATGTCTTAACCGGTGTGTTCAAGGCTATTTCATGCTTTGCTTCTCGTTCGCCACAGCGCATTTTTTTTTTTAAATTAAACAACACCAAGGCTCCAGTGTTAATCAGCCGTGGGAACCTCCTGCAGCTCTGACCTCCTGCCCAATGATGATAAACACCCGGATTCCGAACATGAGCAAAAATTTAACCACTTTGACTAAAATCTCTAAATCATCGGGGGAAAAATGGTCAAGTGCAACCTGCAAACATAAAGAGTATTAAAGGCTCATCCCGCAGTTGCACCATTGTTTTCCCTCAGCCTGCCTGTTGCTGCTGCTCCCTGCTAATATGATGCTAATCCTCCGCCGTTGCGTCCGTCGTTGTCGCGGCTAAAGAACCCAAATGAAATCCCAAACTGCCAATCCCATGCCCCCCCCCCCCCCCATGCGCCCACGACAAGGCTCAACTGCTGCGCACAGATGGTGTTTCCTCTCTGTGACACCGTCAGGAATCCTCGTCGGCTGGAAAAACATGGCTTGTTTGTGCGATGACAGAAAAAAAACAATTATATATATAAAGTTCCATCTGCTCTTTGTTTTGACTGGCTGCAGTTGCAGATGAACACTACAGCTCCTTCATTAGCTGTTAAATCCTCTCTGGTCAGTGAAGGGGGAGAAAGCAGGGGGCTGACAAGGGACTGATGGGGGTTGCATCGTTGGTTCCATGAGTGTTTGGTCAAAGAAGCGTTTAGTGTGACTTTTAAAAGCTTCCGCTGGTGGCAGGATAAAGTTCAAATTACTTGCCTGGCTGCTGGCTGCTGCCAGTGTTTGCAAGAAAGCAGCTAACCTCTGTTGGATGATGAGAGCTGGAAACTGAGCTTTTACGCCATTGAAACAAGTTGTTTTGTCCTGTGTAAAAAAAAAAAAAAAAGACCCCGTCTCAGAGGGAAGGGACAAATAAAATACATGATTATTCTGGTCGGGGACCTGTTGATTTAAATCATAAAATAAGATCAAACCAGACAAACCAAAATCCACACTTTAAGAAGCCTCTGTTGTTTCTCGACTACCTGTACTCGAGTGCAAAGCAGAAGTAACAGTGCTCATTATACAGAATAATATATATATAATGTGTATGTCAGTCTAAAGTGCAGCTGGTAAAGCTTAGGCTAGTTTTCATTACTTTATATGATGCTGGGTGTCTTGTGGATTTACCACCTGGAGATGTTAATAATTTATGATGTATTATTTGTGCTTTGGTTACTTTGGTGATTCATATTAATACAAACGTTATCAAATAATTGGAGAACAGCTGTTGCAGTTTTTACTCCACCACAAAGTAGGAGGAAAATGGGATTCCTCGACTTCTCCTGTGCAGACTCAGCCAACTTTGAGCTGCTAAAATCAGTGATATAAATGCACCGAACAAAGAGACACAGACAGGATGTAGCGATAAGAATATATAAAGAGAGAAAGACTCTAAGTAAAGTAAAACACATCATACCACACATACAAGACGCTCACTGTATGATTCATTTCCTTGATATTTGACATCTCAGTCAGTGTTTAGTGCAGTTATAGCTTTTGGATAATACCTGATTATTCATTTATTTATTTTTTAATCTGTTTGTGTTTTGATTGTCCTGAAACGTCCACCTGAGCGCAACAGTTCGAACAGAGGAAGTCAGGGGTGAGGTGGGTCTTTCCATACACTCTTTTTGGGCTTTTCTTTGGTGGAGGCAGCGGGGACGGTAACGATCTTCTAGGGAGGGGGAGAGGGAGGCCAGTGGTCTCCCAGGTGGCGGTGGCGGCGGCAGCGGCGGCAGTTGCCGATGTGGCGGCGCCCCTCTGGAGCGCTTTCCTCCCTGCTGCTGTGCAGCTGGAATAACCAGCTGTAGGGGGACACTGGCGTTTTTTTGGGGGGAGCTGGGTCTTCCTGAGGGTCCTCAGGTAGTAAAGTCTCCGCTGTGGTGCTTGCGCTCCGGGTCAGGTCCTCCAAGACCCTCTCAGCACATTCCTCACTTGTGTTCCTTGGTTTCGGTAGCGTTGAGGGCCCAGTCGTCGCAAGTTCATCAGGTGGACGTCCGCCAAGCAGACTAACCCCCCCCAGAGATGAGCCCCACCGCAATGGTGCCATCCACGTATTTAATGATACTGATGCTGGAGTGGGTGGGTGTTACGGGTGTAGAGTAGGGGGCCCAGCACACAGCCCTGTGGGACACCAGTGCTGAGGCTGTAAAACCATCCGATCAGATTGCAAGGATGGTCCACACACAGGCTCCATATCAAAGACTGAGTGAAGTGCTCATGAACATTTAATTTACCAGCGTGGAACCGGCTTCATTCACACTGAGTGTGTTGATTTATTTTTATCTTTTTTTCCAGCATCCGCGGCTCTCTGCCGTCCACCAGCCTCCCCTGAAGCTCCTCACGCATTTTGAATCCATCCGAGTTTTAATGAAATTTAAAGGGGGTTGTAAACATATAAATATTTAAACGCGACTTGTGTTGTTCATTAAAAAAAAACAAGAAAAATACAGGATTTGTCAGGGATTTACTTAACCTCCAAAAGATTTACACTGGGCCTTTTTTTCCATCTCCCTTTCTTTTATTTATCTTTTTTTACTTTATCGTGGAGGGAAATGCAATTAGCCGAGCAGTCAGTCAGCAGGAGATCCGGAATGGGAAAAAAAGTCCCATCTTCTCCAGTTCATTAGATTCAGTGGGAACGTGGCTGGCGATGCCGAAGGAACCCCCCCACCGCCCCCACCCCTTAGGTAAACAAGTGGTGTACATGCGGCTTAACAAAACAAAACTGGCACAGAGTGATTAAAATATATTTGAGGAAGGATTAGAGGAGGTTAACAGATGCTCTGCAGGGTTTTTCTTCGGGATCAGTCAAACACTCACAGGAGGGCAGTTGTCGGAGAGAGAGCTGTCGAAAAAGGCCTTTCGACTCCCTTCTTTATTCCTCTCCCCCCTTTTTTTTACCGTCTGAAGATTAAACCATCGCTGCCGTGGTAACGTCGCCGTTCATCCGTCCTTTGTTTACAACAGACTTTGTTCTTGTGCCTCGATTTGTTTTTTTTAAAGTCAGTTTTTTGATGATCAGCCAAAACCGAAGCTGCACCGGCGGTATTTTTACTGTGGCAATTAAAATGTCGCAGGGGGAGAAGAGAGGGGAAGAAAAAAAAGGCCTAAGCACACAGACAGATCAGAGAGGGACCGGGAGGGAAATGAAATTCAGCCTGAGAGGCGGCGTATTTAACACTTGACCCCATTATGGAGAGTGAGCGGAGAGGTGTGCCGCCGCCTCTTCCTCGTGCTCCTCCTCCTTCTCCTCCTCCGTCAGGGTTCATTTCAGGAGAACGACGTGATCTCTGGTCAGGATCCGTGGCCTAGTTTCTGCTGCGTATCTCCACACTGTCGAGACCCGACGCGGAGCTTAGTAACTCACATACTTTATTATACTGCTCCCCTCTGGCTCTCTGCACTCTCCGATATTGAAATCTTTATTTTTCCAGTATTTTTATCTCTTTTCTGACAATATTTTCCGAATGTTGCCACTAATGTGGGGTCTCTGTTGAAACAAATTTGTCATCTCACACTTTGACCCTTCAATGAAAATAAAAAACTTTAGGAAAGCTTTCTGTAAAAATTTGATGGCATGAGCTTAAAATTCTTCATTCGAGGTAAAAATCTAACTGAGGGTACAATTTGAATCAGGGTATGTATCATAATTGCCTGCTGTTCAGGGGATCGACGAGAATAAGCCAGAAACCAAGTCGAAACCAACAAAACTTAGCTCAGGCTGCTAGCCCAGATCAGTTTCTCTCATGATAAAACCCTCTTGCAGCCCTGTGGGTTAATCCACGCTATTTGATGTACAACTTGTGCCGGTCTTGTAACTTTAAAGTATCCACCAAATGTGTGTGTGTGTGTGTGTGTGTGTGTGTGTGTGTGTGCATGCGCATTTGTACCTTGACGTGTGCTTGTGACGTTTCAGCCCTACAGTCGATCCGTCCGTCCGTCCATCCGTCCGTCCGTCCGTGGTAACCATGGCAACACACCTTCTCCCACCGGCAGCGGTGCCGGACCAGAGGGAGGTTAGATGGATATGACACACCCGCGTGATGCGACATGGACATAAGCCCGGTGCTCGGTGCGCATGCTAATGTCCCTGGCCCCCGGCGGCAGGCGCTGAGCAGCCCTGCTGCCCCCCCACCCCCAGCAGGCCTCCTGTCAGGGGTGGCTGTCGGATTCCCATGAAAACCGAGCGATTCGGGAGCAATAGATAAATTTTTTGGAGAGGTGAGGTGAGGACACTTTCCATAACATTACTGCGGAAAATAAACACTCCACGGTCGGAGGGTTTTTAGGCTGTTTGTGGCTGAATTTACCTGGGGGGGCTGAAAAAGGTTCAGTTTGTGAAAAAAAACTCATTACCTCCAGGTTAAAGGGACCTAAAGTGATCTTGACTTTTAAGGCTCTAGTAAAAAAAAATTTAAAAAAAATCCCGAACCTGGCACCTGTTTGCCAGACTCCTGATTAATGACCGAAATGTCAAGCCGCTGCTAATTGGAGCTGCTTTCCAGCTCAAACTGGCACAGGTCTGGACCCCCAACCCCCCCATGACACAGCTAAATGCGGGATATCTGATGCAAAACCAGCTCAGACATGACTCTCCGGCCGCTGCCGCCGCCGCCTCTGCTGAGTGCGCCGACACTAATTGGGCCAAGTTGAGTGACTACCTGAAAAAGTTTTGCCCCACCTCATTTGACATGAGCGGTGCAACAGAAAAAAAAGAAAAAATTGCAGACTGGAGTGTCCATTTTTAGTCTAATAACTGCCAAAAATAATAAACATCAATCCACACAAAAGTTGAATCTATGTAACTTTAAAAACTCTACTGGACCCTGTGGTTTTTTCCCCCCAAAACTCATAGAACTTTTCTTTAAAATTGCTGCTGTGGAGCTCAGGGTTTTTGTCTCAGACCTAATGTCGGGGGCCACACGAGACATCCAGAATATTCCCGTCTGACAGAAAACGGCGTGGCTCCAAAGAGCGGAGAGCATCGTGTTCTGGTCATTTTCACGAGCCCCGATATCACCATGCAGTGGGTGGGAGCGTTTGAGCCGCCGCTCGTCGACGCCATCAGGAGCAGGCGAGGTTGAGCGTACGGAAGACGGGCGCTTTGGTTTTCCCTACGGTGAGGCGAGGACAGAAGAAGGAGGCGATGCGTCCTCTGATGTTTGAGTCAGTCCGGAATCGACTCATCGGCTCCACTTCGGCAAAAGTTAGTCAGAACTTAAAAGCATCCTCGTCCATTCTTTTCGCAACCTCCGACTTTTTTTTTCACTCTACTAAAACTAATTAATGTTTTGTTTTTTGGCCCAGTCTGACACTGATGGCAGAGCGTCGAAGGGGAAGTGACAGGGAGAAAAGCCGCTGCTGCATTGTCCGGCGCAGACCATTACCTGGGCCGAAGCAGAGAGAATATCATGGCTCGCATTAGATTAGACCCGGGCTTCTCTCATTGTTCCCTGGGGCCACATTCGTCTTGTGGCAGTCGCCAAATATTGACTGTAATGGTGACAAATGTGGCCTGCATTGTACAACACTTTGCGGCTTATATTGTGCCCCCCCCCCTACAAGGCCAGTTCATTACTGGAATTCATTATGTGTGCAGGACAGACTGGGTAATGCTGCGAGAATTGAAAGGCACCAATTTACTTTTAACAATATGCAAAAGCCCCCCCCCACTAATCCCTCGCTATAGACCTCATCAGTGAAACGGATGGCTGTGAATATGGAGCCCATGAATCTTTAACCACCGCCGCTCTGTTCCCTTGGTTTTTTTTCTCTTTCTTTTTTAAAACTCCCCAGTTGTAGAAGTTGCTTCGCTGGCGCTTCTGAAAAACTCGAAGGCAAAAGAAGGCCGCCGAGTTCAGTCCACCTCGGTTGTCTGGGTCGGCGGCGCCGTGGGTGAGGTGGTGGCCCCCTGGTCCCAAGCGCTCGCAGGGCCTCACTGCGCCTTTTTATCCAAACCCGCGCTTTGGTCGGATTCTTTTTTTTTTTTTACATGACTCATTTGACGGACAGGTCTGCCAGGCAGTGCGTGCTACACCCGCCCTTGGCCACGCGAGCTGCCCCACTTAGAGGGGTATTTTAAGACTTCCCACACGGGAGGAGGGGGTTCGTTTGCCCCCGTCTCCTTCTCACGTGCGGCCGCCTCTCTCCTCCTGAAGCATCCTTTTCAGTGTCAGAGGAGGGAGTCCGGGAGAACCGGGCCTGGCTGCACCGGTGTCTCAACGGCAAAACCGGCGAGGCATCCCGCCGGTGAGGTTCGTCCGGCGACACAAGATCAGCCAATTGGATGCAACGTTATGATAAGTGGCTATTTACATCACAGAGTCGCAAAATAATTCATGGATTCATCTACATTTACCTGTGAACTATCATTCGCAACTACTCTGTATCTGATCCCGGAAGAGAATCAGTGTCACTCATCGACTTCTCAAGATTCTTCACGATAAAAGATAAGATCAAAGAAGACGCAAATGGAAGGAAAAAAAAGGAAAAAGGCCGAGTGATAGATGATGAAGAATATAATAAAATACGAGCACACGATTTAAAGGAATACGGTGTAGTTTACTGAGCTCATTTGACGGCCACAATAAATACGTTCATCCCAGATATGTAGCTGCAAAAGTCACGTTTGGTGTCTGACTGCTGCATGTGACGCTGCGTCCACATGATCTAAAGTCATATGCATGAAGTGAACACCTTCTGACCGGGGAGGGACATTCTTTGCCATTATTAGACAGCCTGGGGCCTGGGGGTGTGGTTAAGCCCACATTCTCCTTTAATAAAACAAGCGCCGAAAGCGATCATACTTTTTTTTTTTTCTATGCGTCATCCATCTACCTCCGCTGAGCGTTGATTTGATCTTTTAAATCAAATATATCCGCTTTAGTTTGTCACCATGGACCCGGTGTGATTAAAGGCTTCTTATGAATCGCCACCTATTCACACGGCACCTCTGAAACTGTGATGTTGGCGGCAGCGGCAGCAAAAAGAAAAAACGAAGCCCAGAAGCGCCTCTTTTAATCGTTCTTCACTTAGCGCTGGTCGTCTCTCTGACGCGTGTCAGATGTCGGTGGTTTCAACGACGCCACATTCAAACGGCGCCGAACTCGGTTTAATGTCTTTTTTTCTTTCTCTCCACTTTTGGGGGAAATTTAATTAGCAGGTTATCATTTGAGGCAGTCATTTCCCGCTGTGGCGCGTCATTCCGGCTCCCCGCCGTGACCTGGTGTCACGACTTCTGCCCGGAAACCAAGACCTCCAGCCGGCTTCCATTCATCAAACGCCGCACGCTGGAAAACGAATCATGATTCTGAAATGTTTTCGCCCCGTTAGTTGTTTAAAAAGCTGCCATGGCGATAATAGGTTTCCGTGGAGCCGGCACCAACTCATGGCAGCGGCTCATTACTTCGCCAGCTCCTGCTCGGCATTTTCCTGGGAAGTTTGGTGAAGACATTTTTTTTTTCCCGAATTAAATCTAATTCTTCTCCCCCTTCAAATGTTTGAAGAGCTTTCGATTCTGAGGATCTCGTCGTCCAGATCATTTGTAAAGTTTTATCAATGTCTGAGACGAACAGTTGCAAATATTTGTCCGGTGCAGAATAAATTTATCTCATTTTTTGTTTGTTTGTGGGTTTTTTTGTACAAAATTGGAGAAAATTACGTGCCACACTTTGGCACTTTTCTTCACCTGGGCCGATTTCACCGAATTCAGCTAAGATTTACAGAATGAGACTTTCTACCCCTCCTAATCAAAGTCAGTGTAACCCAGACTTGCAACCCGTGCACAAGCCCCGTAGGTTTTTACAAACGTATCTTCAGTTTGAGAGCGAGTATCATTGGCTGGCAGCATTTATGATCTTCTTGCAGTGCTTGGAAAACCAATTCATTTCGAAGGCATTTTCATCTCATGAAAGAAAATCAGCTGATCCAGGAACTCAAACCGCACCTTTATGATCGCTGGTCACTGTAAAACTCGCACACGCTTTTTTCCTCATACACGATCTCACCTTGGGTCAGCGACTTAGTTTTAGTATCAATGGAAGTCAAACTCTGAATTAAATCTTTGATTCGCCGCGATGTTTAACGGCTTTTCCAATCATCATTCATTCTGCAGCTTCATTTTACGCCATCTAGTCTCACCTCAGTCCGACGGCAGCTTCGTCCCCTGTTTCTGCAGCGACCAGGTTTTTTGGGGGGGGCTGGGAAAGGGCTGCGTGCATGTGCATAACAAAGACCTCAGCCAGGGAGGGAAAGTATAGCAAATTACACCCATGAGTGATTGGGCGTGCGCTTTGAAATACATGGGCATTAATCCGCAGCTCTAACCACCTCTGCTCTGCTGCTCTCAGGCTTCCCCGCTAGAGTTTTGTTTTTTTTTAAAACCTGGCTGCAGGGATTCGCTTCGGTTCAGCCACAGGAGCATCAAGTGAGGCCCAACAGGGATGTCTGCTGACACCCCCCCACCCAGG
>CM029112.1:2317500-2662500 GCA_016859345.1 Istiophorus platypterus | reverse complement strand
ATTATTTCTGCCCCCTGTGACAGGGTGAGCAACCAGTGGAGTAATATGCACTGTCCAAATTGTCAATAACGGCAAAATCCACCCGATTAATGCACGCGGATGTTGAGCAATGGCTGCTAAATAAATAAAACGATATCGCTGTACCACGACGCTCAACACAACATGTCATACGAGTGAGTTCCCGAGTGTGTCAGGATTCTCTGCAGCGTGTCAAAAAGAAAGTTGAGGCCCACTCTGACCTGGGGGTGGCCGGTGGGGGGGTCAAACCTCCAACCAGAAACCTTTTTTGGACACACCACAGGCCACAGCCCCGCTGGTGAGCCACAGGCGCATTCACCGGGCTCAGGAAGAGTCCGGAGGCCGTTTTGGGGGCCGGAGCCAAAGTTTTAATAAGCGGTCCAACTGCGCACCTGTCAGGGGGGGCGCAATCTGACCGCGGGGCACGTCTGACACTCGGGGGCGACGACGGTGTGAGACAATGTTCTGAACACCTTCGTTCTGAGGCTCCGGGCAGTGCTGATTAAAAAAAAACAAAAACGAAACCCTAGAAAGGCAGAGCACAAAGGATCGAGATACCGACGCTGTTATGAAAAAAAGGGAGTTGTGGATCTGTTTAATAAAAAGTTTAAAAAGGTTCCTGTTTTTAAAAAACACTGTGGTTCAAAAAAGAAAAAAGTCCAACTGCGCTCGGGTTTTAACGAGAGCCGGTGTCTGTTTAAGATGCTCATGGCAGCCATTCGATACCATGGAGGATGGGAGCCTAACGGGTTAACACCCGCGGCCTCTCTGGCAGTGTGCGGCGCCGTAGACTCTGCCGCCGCTGCTGGGGGTGGGGGTTGGGGGGAGGGGGGCAGATCCTACTCCAGCTCTTTTATGAAGCCGAATTAATCACGGGTCTTCTAATGAACGCCATTAGCCTGGTGCAGCGGTGTTTTTCAGCCATCATTAATTAGCGTCATCGCCGTCATCGTCGCCATCCAGCCATTGTTTACCCGTCGCCAGCGATCATTTAATTAGTCGACTTCGGATGGAGGATCCAAATATTATGGATAGATCATAACGAGATCAGCCGGCAGGAGCGGCTCCTGCAGCCGTCGAAGGGAGCTTGACTCCGTGGGACAAAGTATCAATCACATTTATATGTAAATAGACGTAATTATCTGTTCTAATCATCCACCATTCCTCATGGGGGGGACGGGGGGGGGCTTATTGCTCTGTTGTCTGTGGAAAAGTGACAGAAGCGCGAAGGACTCAAAGCCACCGAGAAAATGCTCTGCCAACGGAACGTGCCCATAAAATATCACCCGCTTGCTGGGAGAGTTTCCTGATAAAAGTCATCAGGATTGGTGAAGCGATGACGATGCTGTTTGTTTGTTTGTTTGTTTGTTTTCCTCCAGGAAGTCCAGGCCCAGATTAGCCTGGAAATAAAAAAGTCAGTCAGTCTCCCGCTGCACATCCATGCTAGCAGCAGGCCCGTTGGTAAAGCGTTAGCTCAGGATCCCAATTAAATCGACTCTGAATGAAAACCTCTGTTATAATAACGCGCTATATGAATAAACCTGAAATTGGGTTTCCAGAATTTCCTCATCCTCTTTATCTTTTCGTCCGTAATTCAAAATTTTTCAAGTCTATTTTTCTGAAACCAATGAAAAGTTTTTTTTCTCTGACATTTTTGACACTATGTCTTATATATATACATATATACATATATACACTCATATATTGAAATAGATTTATTTCCCTGTCTGATACAACATTTACTGGGGACCATCGTCAACAGCAGGGAGATTTTTTTTTAAATTACTCAAATTAAAATAGAACAGTCAAAGCTGCACTATTCTGATAGACCTGTCGTACAAAACTTGAAGTCTGATCTGAAAAGTCAGGCGTTGGTGGAGACCAAAAGTGGAGCTAAAACCGCCAATGTTGCACCGGGCGAACAGAAAAAGTTGCTCCATCCTCAATGTGCCATTGAGCAAAACACTGATCGTATCAACTTTCTAGGATAAAAATGTCTGGTTGTTGTGTTTGCAGGCTCTTTCTTAATGTTGGGGGGGTTAGAGCTACTGTGGGGGGGGGGCATTGATGACCAGGGGAAAAAATACAGAGTTGAGCTGAATTAAATAAACATGAGAGGGGAGAGATGCTGAAACCATTTTTTTTATTTACTTGTCCAAAAACAAGTCACATTTAATTATTGAGTCGAAAAAAAATCACTGGAATCGGTTCATAAAATCCCCAAATATTCCCCAGGTTTTTTTAATTGGAGAGCCTGAACTCCCGCAGGTTACTGAAACCCCCCAATGAGCGAAATGTGACCTCAGTGTCCTCGGTGGTAACGACAGCGTCTGGATGAGATGGAGATTCTACACGCTGTGTATTCCACAGGCGCGTCTTTGTTTTCCTCACCCCCCGTCCCCGTCCCCGCCCGCCCAGCATCCATGATCATTTATCACTGCGTCACTGGCCTGAAGGCTGGAGAACTCTAGAGTTTGTCTGCGGGTGTTTCTTATTTCTGTCAAGAAGTCACAAGGTCAGCCTGAAGGGAGGACGGGGGGGGGCACAACGGGCTGGGCCTTGTCTTGACTGGAAAAAAGCACGTCGGGGATGCATGACGCAGCCAGGAGCCGTGACACACGATCCCTAATCAATACGAGGGTGAAGATCCTCGGCTGCAGGGGCCCCCGAGTGGGAAGTCGTCGTGAGTAATGCCGAGCCGTTCGCCTCGGTTCTCCTGCCCCGTTCCTTTTTTTGGAAAGGAGGAAGGGGAGTGGGGGTGGGGGGGCATGGTCTGAACCACTCAGACATAACGCACACAGGTCTGGGACTGAAACGACGACTGTCTCACATTTTCTGGCTCACTATGAATTTTACATGACGCGCAATCAATGCCTGAACTTAATCTGGCCGAATCTCAGCCGAGACGCTTTCCCCCCGAACCGAACTGAAGTGAAACATGTAACCCCCCCCCAACCCCCCATTAAACAGCCAAAAGGCAGCCGGGCTTGGTTCATAATTCCAGAGTCATTAAAAGATCTCAGCTGTGATTTTCCAGTTTGCTGTGTCTGGGAGACGCCTGCCTTTCTCTCCGTCCCGTTTAAATCGTTTCATCAACCTGCCTCTTGTCAACAGCTGCTCGGCACCAAACTACTGACGTGGTTACGGGGGGGAAAACATGGGGCATAATTACGGAAAACAACTTACTGGATAATTTATTTCCCTTTGCGCCAAACATTGTAAAACGCTCGGTGAGTTCCCACTGACGTGATAACCTCTTGACGCACGTCCCCCGTCGGCGCTCCCCCTTTTGTTTTTGTTTTTTTTTATTCTATTTTTTGGCCACAAGACAATCGAAGTTTCATCATCACACTGTTTCCGGCAGGAGCTCTGGTCTATAAATGTTCTCTGAGCTCAGAAAAAAGAGAAGAGAAATGGAAGCTCCAAAAAAACCCTGTCTTTGGCCATATGAGGTTCAACAGGAAGTAAACAGAGCCAAAATGTGAAATGGTGTGTTTAATGTCAAAGATCCAACTTTTTTAAAATTTTAATTTAGTGCATGTCCAAAAGTATGTGTGCATCCGACAGTGACCCACCTGAGTCTGGGCATTCATCCGCCACTCTAGTAGCCTCAAAATGCGGTGGGTTTGTGACCCCGTGAAACCAGACACGGACGAACCAGGGTTTATCGTTTTAGCATCCGCAGCCATTCTGCCGGGGGGGGGGGTTATTATCATCACTCCCCACTCCTCTTGTGACAAGGCCCAGAGTCGGAGTCAACGCTCTGACATACTCTGTTTTCACAGTTTTGGGTTTTGGACCCGGCGCTCCAGGTCGTATCCCGAGGGCTCTGGACGGGTCGGTTGAGGTCAGGGCTCCATGTGCTGAAGTTCTCCTTTTTTTTTCAAATGGGAACGGGACAAACAAAAAACACAAAAATCCAGCAAAAGGTGGCAGTGCTCCATTAACACTGTGTATCATAGCTTTATGATTTCCCTTAATACTGTGTGCCCCTACTTTTTGCCATAAGGTGCAACTGATCAACATCTGAGCCATTAGTCAGTTTTTTGAAATCTGGTTTGGTTTCAGCGGATTCTTGTCGCCATTGAAGGTTTTTTCTCCCTGGACCCAGACGTCGCTCCGGCCTCACTCGTCTCCTCGGATCCCTCATTGGTGCCAGACCTCACAGATTCTCCCACAGATGGTGACAAACACTCTAAGGACCCTCCATCCATCCGGGGCTGTTGAAAAATGGCTGTGGCGTATTGCGACAGCAGTTTGTTTTTGGCAAAGTCTTGTCCCAGTGCAGGTTCTTCTCCCGGGGACCCGGACGTCGCTCCGGCCTCAGCTGTTCCTCGGGATCCTCCACGTTTCGGCCCCTTCATTCCCGGAGTCACCCCATTCCACGGCAAGGATAACGGCAGCTTTGTGTGATGTTACTTCTGACGTATCGAAGAAGACATCAGATAAATCTGTGCTTATCCTTGTTAGTAATTCACAGACTCCCAGAGGACGCCGTGCACCAGCCCGGACCACGATGCCGCACGGGGCGAGGACGCCGTGGGTCTTTCCTATGTGGACGGGCGCCCATCTGCCACGCACATCCCAAAAAACGTGCTCACGTGAGGAAAATCCTCTTTTCAAGCACCGAAATAAGCAGAATGGAAAGAACGTCGCCTCCACAGCTGCAGCTTGTGAGAAGGAAATGGAAATCTAGCGAAGGATACGACCAGTAAAAACAGTTTTTTTATTTATTTCTTTTTTTGAAACGGACCAGTCTTTAATGGGATGTGATGATTTCAGGCAGGCCTGTTTCACTTGTAAACAGAATTAAGATTAATTCATGTGTGGAGAGAAATACCATAATTGACTTGAGTGCGCTCAGTGGAAAAATGCTACTGGGGAAAGTGTGTTTTTATTTATTTATTTATTTATTTATCTATCTATTCATTCCCAGCGCACTGAGACGTGTCATTAAAAGGCTCTGGGGGTGTTTCATTGAGGAACAAGGCGGCAGAGGAGGCGTCAACGAGACGTCATCAGAAATGAATTCAAGCCAATAGTAATTAAAGTGACAGCTGCTTTCTGGAGCATTCATCCATTTCTCTTTATTTTGCTGCGGCGGTCTTGCTCTTTGCCACTTGGTGTCTTAAACAGAACCACAGACAGACGTTTATTTTTGGGGGGGGGTTGTTTTTTTGGTTTTTTTGCGAACCTCCAAAATAAATTCACAAAAAGCAGAGAAAAGTAAAAGCAGCGACAGCTCATGTTATGGCGTCATTCAAACAGCCGCTGTAGCTCATATCAAACAGCAGGTCTGGGAATCGATTTTAATTTTTATTTAAGTGGCTTTAAGATACCAGTTTGTGTCCGACCTCGGGAAACACTGCTACTTCTCACACAGTTAAGTTCTTCATGGTGGGTTTTTTTTTCCTTCCACCTCTCTGACTTTTGCTTTGTTAACTAAACTGAACAGCTCATTTCATCCCGACATCGCGTTCACATCGGGCGATTTCTGCCTGAAGGCCGGTTCCTCTTCGTAGCCGGCCACAGACGTCACGCAGGCTGTCGACAACGTGTTTTCGTCCTGGCGAACATTGGAGTCGTTGGAGTTCGTTTATTTTTCTGGCTTTGGCACCAGAGCAGGACGTTCCCAGTCCCAGTCCCAGTACGTCTGCTCCCCGGCGCCCGAGGGGCGGCGGCGGCGACATCTCAAACAGGACTGTACGTTGGAGTCCGCTCGGCCTTCTGCCCTCGCTGCCCCCGCAGAAGCTTCGGGAGCTGAAACACGAATGCATCGACGGAACTTTTAATTTCCTGACTTTTCAGTGAGTTCAGGGACCATTGGTTCCGACAGGTTCTATTCGATTACTCATGAAATGATTTGGGGTAAATAAACGATGATGAATTGAAGCCTTTGCCAGCTGCAGTTTAGTTCGACAGTGAACGATGTAATTTTCCTCTGATAATCAGTTTATGAAAAACGGCTCTGATCTCCCTCAGATTTTGGACTTTCGGTTGTAAATTTCTCCAGTGACATGTTTTTCTTTTGCCGCTCGTCACGGATCCATTAGAGATTGAAGTCCGGAGGTGAAGATGCTGAAAGTGACAGCTTGTCGACCCCACACACACACACACACACGCACACACACACACGCACACATACACACACACATATACACACACCCATCGCTCTCGCCCTCCATCACACATTCATATGCGCAAGGTATGCGAGGTAATCTGTCCCGCCGGGTCCACATGGTCCTTCACACTCTGCATAATGACACAGCACGGGCTCTCTCTCTCTCTCTCCCTCTCTATGGTCGGCGTCTGTCCGTCCAGCTCCCCCAGAGCGAGGCGTTTTAAAAATGGATCTGGGTCACAGTGGGACCCCCCCCCAATCCCGTCCCCCGTCCCCCCTCCCCTGGCCGCCTGCCGGAACCCTGGAGCAACGGAGGCCCGCGGAAATTGACGGTTCCGCCAAAATTCTATGTGCTTCCCGTATGATGTGCGCTGCCGCCCGCCGCCCCGCCCGCCCCCCGCCCCACCGGGTTTTCTCCGCCCTCGCGCGCCTGCGGACCGGATCCTGGTTGAGAGAGGTCCGGGTCCGGGAGACGGTCCGGGTGGTCGATGTCTGGAAGAATGGGAAGAGGAAAAAGAAGAAATCCTTCTGACATTGGAGCAACTGCAGGAGCAACATTTTCTACCTTCAACACCACAAGTATTTCGCTTTTGTGCTTGAATATGTGCAGTTGACCCCCCCCCCCCCCCAAAAAAAAACTGCTTCCACCTCCGTGGATTTACTTGTATGCTTTGTGGTTCTGCTTCCACAGCATCCATCTCCTTTTAAATCTTCCTGATGATTAAAAACAAATCGCAGACGACCCGAGACGGAATATTTCACTCTTTTGAAAGATCGTCAGCATCGGGGCGGATATGGCCAGAAGTAAACGGACCTCTGTCCTTTGTTCTGGGGCTGTTTCGCCCAGCGGTTCCGATAAGGGGACAAAACTCCAACGCCACAGCACACGGCAGTATTTTTGACAACAGTTTTCTTCCATCCCTTCCATCTGGTGGGAAACACTGAACCCAGGCCAGCAGAGGCTGTTGGAGCAGCAGCTAAATGATGCGTCGAAACACCGGGTATAATGACCCACGTCAGACGGAGACGCTGCATCCACCCATGGCCGTTGCAAACCGCAGTATATTTCAACAGCATTCAACTAAACCGCATTTACCAGAAAGAGGTTTGCCTACCTGTCCTCCCCGCTTCTCAAAACCGGAATTAGGATTCCTCCGGGGTTCTTCTTCTGTGGTTTTGGTGGTAAAAGATGCTAAAGAAAAGAAACGGGAAAAAAAAGTCAGATTCTGGTGCCCGTGAGTTTCATCTTTGCATGACGTCCTTGTCCCCGTCCTTCGGTCTAGTTATCTTTTCTCGGTATGTATGAGGCAGAGCTGAATGACTGTCAGATTGCTTTTTGTCGTCTTCCAGGGTCCTTGGGTCGCGCGGATCGCTGCAGTTTACTTGAGGACAGATCCACATTTTCGAGCATCTCGCTGCAGCTGTTTTTCTTTTGGTTGTTTTTCTTTTGGTTCCTCTCGAACCCAGGATCACTTTTTTATCTGCCGACCCAACGGAACAAAAGGAGGAAAAACACTCCAGCCTGAGAACCAGCTGTGTTTGGTGTGTGTGTACTTCCCTCGTCGCTGCGCGTTCGTCCGCCTCGACGGCCGGTTCCTGACCGGCTGCATTGTCGCTTGCCGCTTCTTTGAAATTCATGCTCCTGGTAAACAACCTAGTATAAATTTTTTTTTTTCAATATGTGTTCAACATTCAAATATCTCCCATAAAGAGGATAATTGGATCACACACACACACACACACACACACACACACACACACACACACACACACACACACACACACACACACGTAAGCCCTCAACCGGAGATTAGCTCAAAGAAAAACCTCGCGCCCTCGCAGGTTGATAAACTTCTGAACCTTTGTGCTTCATTTTAATATGTGAAATTTATGTAGCGGTCGGTTTCTCTGCTTTCAAAAAAAAACAACAAAAAAGCTCACTCATCACACAGACGGTGAAAGGTTGTTATTTATTTGGCCAAAAAAAAGAAAATAAATGCTTTCGTTTCGTGTCCATGTCGCGGAGCAATTTAGCAAAAGTCAAACAGCATTTGTCAGAAATGTCACGTCCGACCCGTCGAGAAATCATTGAAGTACAGACACTGATCTTTGACAAAGGCAGAAAAACCCTTCCCGCCGCCGGTTCCACGCCGGCTAAAGAGCCCATACACATTGCTTTTAAGCTAACAGCGCTCTGTTTTTATTGTCTTTAACACTGTTTCCAGGATGATAGATGAACATATTTAAATGCAAATAAGGTGCCGCCGTCATATATCCACACTCTGTGTCCACTGCCGTTCAGAAAAAAAAACAGGTGTAATTGAATAAAGGGCGATATTTTCCTCTCTCCGTAAACTACTTTAGCTCTCAGAGGCCTCCGATGACGTGGCTTCGCTCTGCGACCTTAGCGCGGAGCCGACCTCCACCCGTGGCCACGGTTTTTGTTTTTTTTTTCTATGTTCCCTTTTTTTATATAAACTGAGGCTTTAATCGATCATGTTTTTTGGAAAACAGAAGCTCTGGATCCCACGAAATGGAGGGAGCGACCAGTTTTGCTCGCTCGGGGAGGGGACATGAAGCGCCGGGGTCTGGCGGCGCGGCGCGAGCGGCGAACCAAGGTTGGACAGAGAAGCCGCCCCCGTCTCACAGCAGAGCTTTTTCTTTTCTTTTTTTTGCTTTAATCACACGGGGAGATTATTCTTCCTCCAAATGGTCTGATTTTTTTCCCCTTACTTGTCCGTGGTGACGTAGCATCTAGATAATCCACATAGAGTGAGGACCATTAAAGAAAGACAAGGTCATTTATATAACAAATTAACTCTTTAAAAATGGCTGTTTGAAATGCATTAAACAACATTGGGAGTCCGCGGCCGTGCTAGCAGCTCTGTGGGGCTGTACATTAGCATGCTAACCACGCGGCTAAAAAAAAACATGTAGCTTGATACCGCAATGGTCAAGAGGGCAAGTTTATTTATTTGTTTTTTAATTTGAAATAAGGCAATATTCTTTATTGCCGCTGTACGAAAAACATATAATGGAACTGTGATGCACTCAAGAAATAGTTTCATATATGTATATATAAAATAGATAATAAATCAATGCTTCCATTACATTCACTCATACTAATACATTCTACATGACAAAACATTTGCCAGCATTTTTACCGTACACTGATTGCCAATGCAGGCAGATAAAAAAGGGGATTTAAAAAAAGTCCATATTGCCCCTGAATGAGAATAAATGTTCTTGCACATAATAAATAAATAATCGCACATTAATGCTGTGTTGTATTTTGGGGTGTGTTATCAGTTCAGAGTTTGGGATACGAACCATTCATAGGTCTTGCGGCGCCTGCTTTGATAGGCAGCAGGGACTAGGCCCCTCTTAGGACGCCATGCGCCCCCTGCAGGTGCAGTCGGCACCCGGGGGCACGTAGCTGTCGGTCTACATCGCCCTGCGCGCCCGGGGCGAAGTCGCCCTTTGGCGGCTAGATGTCATGTCTGATTTTTCCCTTCTGGCGTGTTCAGCTGTCTCCTTTCTCTTCTTCCTACAATAGGGAACCACCACCATGACTATCAGCACAGCCACCTGGACCTGACCGCGCTCACACCGAAACTGGGTAAGAAAGCACAGCAGCAGCCAGTGGTGTTGCCCTCGGCCGGGGCTGAAATTCAGTGTGTAAACCTATAACGAAAAAATATGCATCTGTGATGCACCGGCAGCAAAACCGCCAACCAGGTCTCACTGTGCCGTAATTTCTCAGGTCCAAAATAAAGTTCTGCGAAAGCTGGGTTTTTTACGATTTCGATGGCCTTGATTGACCCGATTTGATTTTCCAAGAAAAAAAAAAACGATGATATGCTTTATCATCCGTCTCAAAATGAAAGCGGGCCCCAAATAAACCTCGGGGTTGGGCCGTTTTTCCAATTTCAAGTGTATATCCTTCACGGGGGAAATTAAAATCTGAGAAACCGATAAAGAGGTCCCCAGAGAAAATGAAAAGAAAAAAAAAAGTGTATGATAATCGAAGGATCGTCTGCACAGTTTGGCGAAGTTATTGAAAACCCAATTACGGCCGTTGCATCCCATCTATTTCTCTAAATGTGATTTTCTGTGAAAGGGGAGCAGCCCTGGGTGTGGAATTACCGAAAGGCCCCGCAATTAAACGGCGATGAGTGAGACGCCCGTGTAATTAAAGAGGGAATCAGACCTTATTTGTTATAGGGAAAAAAAAATCTTTGATATTCTTAAAAAAAAAAAAAAAGGCACACGTTTTGAGTCAGTTTTTAAATTTCAACTAAGTCACGACACGTAGTTTTCCACCATTCTTGCGAACCACATGTAAAAACAGCGCCCAAACAAAACCTCTTCAAAAAGGTGCTTTGAGGCCCGTTTACCAGTAGCTGCTGGTTCGGACCTTTGTGTGTTAACCCCTCTGGTGAACTTTCTTTGGGGGGGGGTTGTCTTTGGTTGAAACCTGATGTGAACCTTGACTGTCATTGATCCCCTTTTTCTCTCACTATGATTTGTCAGCCCACAGACAAATGCGATACGGTAAGTGATACACATACACGTGGTGTCTATGTGTACTTTTTTCCTTCATCTTTTCTTCCACATGTGTCATGTAGGGTTCTTAAAAAAATAATAAATAAAATTCTGCACCTGCACACTGGGGGTCTTTTTTTTTAATTCTCCTTTTTCTGTCGTTTTTATTATTTTTCTTTTTTTGCGCTTTTGTATTTTTTGCAGTCTCAAAACTTCACATTGCTGCTGCATTTTAAATCCATGACCTTTTTAGTCCAACCTCAAAATCTTTTCTTTGCACATCGTCCTTTTTTTACCACCTCCTTCACCCCTCTGCCTTCCCTGCAAACCCACAAACACACACCCACATGGCCACACAAACACGCACACACACACACACACACACACACTTTTTCCAACTCAGTCAACATCTCCCCTCTACACCATATGCTCCTCGGTGTTGTGTGTCCCTGTTCTCCTTGCTGCAGTGGTCGCCCAGTCCTATTTTTAAAATACAGATCCCCCACCCAACTCTGCAGCCCCCCCCCCCCCCCACACACACACACACACACCCCCAACCTGAACAGCCACCCAACCACCTGCTGTGCCTCCTGACCCATGACCAGGCGTCCCAAATATTGAAAGCCACAGGAGCGCTGCATGGTGTAGGGAGCATTGCGGACGCCCCGGCGGACGCCCCGGCGGACGCCCCGGCGGACACCCCGGCATCCCCCATGCGAGTTTACGGATGCAGAGCATCATGGATTAGAAATTTTTTTTTTAATCGAGGCTACAGCTCTGCTACATTCATTGAAAAAAAAAAATACCCTCAGATGCCAAGGGAGGGGGGTGAAAGTCACCAGACTCCCTTAAAAAAATCAGCCTTTTAAGGAAGAAAAACACCACAGAGTTTCTAAACTTGGATTGGACAAAATCCTTCGAGGCATCTTTCATCAGTTCAGCCAAGTATGTTGCATCTTCTTTTACATTTATTTTATGGTTTAGTCAATGGTCTACAGGGTTGTGTACCCCCCCCCCCGAAAAAAAAACATATCTGTGCATAACTGGGATCCTAGTGCTGTTGATGTTATTCACAGATGCCTCCTGGTGGCTGTTGAAGATGATATAAAGAGGCTCCCTGCACGCAGGCCAAAACGCCTTTTATTTTTTTTGGAAAAATGGTCCAACAGCCACCCTACCCCACCCCACTCCCCACCCCACCCCCCTGCACCATCATGCCACACATGCAGTACAATGAAAACCAGTCTATCTCAGGCAGATTCCCCAAAAGCTGACCCCCAGTCTGTCCATCGGATGGTGTGAAACGCCACCTAAAAGCTGCTGCTCTGCTCCGTCTTTCTGACTGTCACTGACTGCCCTGCACCGCTTCCTCCTCCTCTGCCCCCCCCACCCCCCCGTAGAAAGACCCCAGCGGATGAACAACATCCTGACCTCGGCCACGGAGCCCTACGACCTGTCGCTCTCCAGATCCTTCCAGAACCTCAGCCACCTGCCGCCCTCCTACGAGCTGGCCCTCAAGTCTGACTTAAGTAAATACTCCTCCTCCTTCTCCTCCTCCTCTCCTTCATTTGTCCTCTGCTCTTACCGAAAAAAAAACAAACCAGAGGGATGGCGCCTCGTGCCCCGTGCATCGGAGGGCGTCCGCCACCATCGGCCATTACATGCGTCACCATGAGTATCTCCGGATGTTTGCTGCCTCGTCGTTCAGACGTAGCTCTCTCGTTCTTTGTTTTTTTTCCCACCTTTTCAGGGATATCACCTTCTTGAAATTCATGACGAGGCGCTACAGCCACCCTGCCCGTTCCCATCCACTCATCTGTTGGCCAGCTGACGGACATCTAATTGGCGTGTAATTTGGCTCCATCTGCGGCCCATGTCATGTTGCTAATGTCTCTTAATATGTTATTAAGAGACATTTTTTTTTAATTTAATTTTATTTTATTTTTTACTTTTCAGCTGAGTGCCTTCTATACGCCGACAGGACGGCGCTTTAATGGCTCGACGGCGCTGCAGTTCATTATCTTCCTTTTGCCGTGATATTTTCCAGCTCGACCACGACGTGGCCGCTGCTGTGTTCAACCCCTCGGCCCTTTCCTGCCTGTTGCTCTTTAGATTAAATGCACATTTCATTTATTTTTATCCTGTTTTTTTTCATTTAATGACTACTGTAATTAACCCTGTAGTCACTTTAAAAAACTCTAATTTACAGAGAGCTCAGTCAAGACTTTCCATTCTTCATAAAACATGTCTTTGATGCGACGTTTGAAAACCCGATACAAAGGCAGCGTCTTCCAGAGGAAGTTTAACTGTGGGAATTATTCCAGACCCAGTTTACACCAAGTTCAGGACAGAATCCCGGAGACGCTGAAGATTTTTCCGTTTCCGAGGGTAAAAAAAGATCAGAATTCAGGGATAATACATGATTTTACCATGAATTCAAAAGATAAACCGCTATTCAACGTATTTGCTGATGGAGGACTGTTAAGGAAAACCCATCTCCCGATCTGTGTGAGTTATACCGAGCCCATATTTATAGGCAATTGCTTGGTTGTTATGGCAACACGTACAGTGTGTGGCGAGTCACATTCAGTCACTGCTGCATTCTCCTACTGTTTCAGCAGTGAAATGAGTGAAACAGGGCATCTACACACCAATTATCCCTGCTATAATAATTCATAATTAGTAACCGTAAAAATGCCTGTTTCTATTTGTTCATCGCGGTTTGTGATATACGGTGTCCAATGGGAAACAGGCCATGCTCATAATTAGTCATTACTCGCTGAGCTCTTCGCAGGAGAAGATAAACACCCTCAGTATCGGTTCAGGGCTGCATGAGTTGCCATCAGCGCTCGGAGTTTCTTTTTCGCTTTCTTTTTCCACTAAAAACTCAACGAAGTGGCCTGTAAACGGCACCACCAAACCACCAGTCAACTACAGAGTGACGCCAGTGCAGAAGTATAAATGCTCACGACGGCGTATGACACTCGCAGTGGCAGAAGCGTAAATTGACCTTAAGTTTCTCTACATCCATCAACACGAGTGTGAAAAGGTCACTTGACATTTAGCCTCATTCTATGGTACTTGTATGAAGAGTTGTAGCGAATGGGTGCGATTTCAGGAGAAGGTTATAAATTTATTTTTTTTGCAGATTCAGGGTCTCAATTGGAGAAACTGAAGTTCGAAGTGTTTAGTAATCAAGGTGCATAAACAGCACTTCAAGGTTCCGACTAGGAAAAATATTCTCTAAAATCCAACATTTTAGTCATCTGCTCACACTTAAGATCTTCATCTTCAGACCGCTTTCGGAAGAGCTGGGAATTTTCGGATCACTGTGGAGCGATGACCTCACCAGAGAGGGACGTTGCTCCTCTCACCTGAGCATGAAAATCCCTTTACACCAGTTGTAGCTTTTATCTGCAGACTTTGTTTGCATGAGCTTTTTTCAAAGGGAACCTGAAAGCCGATGTTGAATTTCCGCTGCTCCGCGCGCCGCCGCATTGCATCGGCTGATTTGAGTGCTACAATGCAAAACATGCCGTATGCTTGTTAGTGTATTATGTCGGGAGTTATCACATTTAACAGATTTGTTGGCAGTAAACCTTTTTTTATTTTTCTTCTCGTTTTAGCTTCAAGAAGCTATCCCAGGTTTAAAAACACGGGTGAAAACATCGCAGGGCTCTTTTTTTGTGTGTGTGTTGCGCTCTTCCTACAAAGCACAACACGAAATTTGCAGGAGGGAATTCAATGCATAAGAGATTTTTTCCAATCGCTACTCGGTCGCACAGAACACGCGTGAATGCGCCGCTCACCGTCCTTGAATCTTAAGAAAAGGGAGAAAGGTATTTAAATGTGCCATTGGTCCTTTTTTTCTTTTTTTTTTAAAGGCATGGTTGTGTAATGGAAAAGAAAACATGCATCGGTGCAATCTTCCTTTTCAACACATTCAACATCCTTCCTTTATACGTTTGCCTTTTCTCTCCCTTATCAACTCGAGGCTTTGCTCTTATCTCGCCGGAGCCTTGTACACACACTGTAAAAAAGAAAAAAATCACAGGGATGAATCACGCCCAACTACAAAGAGGTTTTTTTTTTTCTACTTTCTTTTCTCGAATTTGAGACAGAGCTCTGCAGATTTTTTTTTTTTTTTTTGTCAAAACAAGCAAGTTGGAGTTGTCTCATGAACAAAGAAAAAAGCCCTTCCACTCGAAAAATAAAAGGAAACAGTAGGTTCAAGCACATGTGGAAATCTTTGGAAGCAAGCCCAAAAGTAAAATACTTACTCGCTGGTTTAACTCGAGCCATCTGGAGAGACGATGGCTAAATTAAATTTGTATTATTTGTGATATTAAATGATCGCGCATATGTATGTTCTCTTCATTTGCACCCACCCTTCAGTCAAAGAGGCTCTAAAACACCCCCCCCCCCCCGCCACCGAGAGGCAGCAAAAAAAAAGGGGGAGCAACAAATCTCATCTCTCCCTCTTGTCTTCCACCTTAATCACCCAAAAAGAAAAGGATTAACACACCTTTCAGAACAGACAAGCCGCCTTTTAATCTTCTCCAACAACAACAACAACAAATAAAAAACTTATAATGATGTTGCTGCTTTCACCCTTTAAAATTCCACCACTCTGGCTTTGAACCACTCTAAAGATCACTTTATAATTGATGTTCCACCAGCTTCACGAGTGTTAGTGCATTATATGATTACAGTCCTCTGCGATCAATAGCCGACACATAAATATACCGTCTATATTGGATCCAATCTAGCAGAGTGGGATTTAATTAGCCGCTGTCGGCATTTCCTGTGTTTGCGGCTCCGCTCCACGCTTGGGACCCCCGAGCCGCTTGCAATCACGTTAATTGTGAAGTGCCGCGTTTTATCGGCGCTGCAGAGATGAGATCAAGCAGTTAGCGCCCCCCACCCCCTCTTAAATCATTTTGGTCAGTTAAAGTGTAAAGAGTGTGGCACGTGTACGCTCATAAAAAGCAGGCCCTAAATCAAGAGGTGGTTCCCAGGGGGAGGCGATGTGCATTTGGAGTTGGAGCCATTTTGAGAGACCCTCTTTTTACATAAATTATACAATGAATTCTCAAATAGTGGCCAGGGTGTTAACTGCTAACAATATCCCTGATTTTATATTTTATAATATCTTGGAAGCCTCCCTGTTCGCTGACCCGCAGCCGTTTTGACTTGCCGTTGCAGCTGATTACTTCTGAGCTCAACGCTGCCTCCGTGTTTACATGTTGTCATGATAAATCCAGGATATTGTGTTTCCGCAGCGCTTACCCTGTCAGTCAAGCAACAGAGTCGTGTCACGCTCAGCGCACTTAGGTTCAGTGTTTTCCCCTTTTAATAGGGATTCCATAGGCTTTTATTTTGAAGGAAGGGGAGAGGTTGTTTTGCAAGTTCACAAAATTTCTCAAAAGTTTAGACCAACAAATGTCCACGCTCCAAGCTTTTGATCTGAAACATTTTATCTGAAACATGATCTGAATTCTCAGACAGTGGCCGGAGTTGTTTTCTATCCCATCAGCCTCCCTCTGGATATTACCTGGGATTTGCCTTCTACTCGATAATTCATGGTCTGTGTTTTTTCCTTATCGTCGCAGGACGTAATGAATCCCTGCCACATTAACATTTGAGCGCATAGATATAGATCTCTCGCAGTGACTGGACACTTTAGTCTGACCTATTAATGGAGCCATGGGCCGAGGTCTTGTCAATTGTCTGTACGCCCGTAGCCTCTGGTTGAGTCTGGTTGACATTTGCTGCCATAATGTCATATCTAAACCACGCCCCCCCCCCCCGGGAGAAAAAGACACCGGGAGAGCGTCGCCACAGGCCAGAGCCTTGTCTCCGTCATTAGGAATGCATGGGGTGGCGGACGTGGGACAATGAGGTGACCTTCTGTATCCAGGCGTCCCTCCCCCGAGCACCCAGACAATTCCCACTGTCACTTTCCTCCACGCCCCGTTGCAGTGCGATATGGTCCCAAAACGACCATTTGGGCCTCTTGTGCGCCACAATAATTAACCACTGCAGAGTTAACGACCCCCTCGGCCGCGACGCTTAATCGGGGAGCTCCAGCGGCGGCCTGCCCTTGTGTGCCAGAGCTGCCAAAAGACAGGAGGAAAGAACCCTGCCGAGAGTCATTTCCTGCCTGTGTTAAGTGAGGCCATAATGACTTCTCCAGCGGAGAGACCGAGTTGCTACCTGGCTGAGGAATTAAATGACCGGTTGCCCGTTCGGGCGCCACCAGCACCTGAACTGTTGATGCGCTCCAAAGGACAACTACGCTGATGAGAGTCTGAGTTGTCCGTTGTTGTGGTTTTTGTGAAGAAAAAGGATAAAACATTCCAAAACAGTTTGAGCAGGACTCACCAACTGTTGTGTTCATGATAGTTATTGTCCCTTTGTCAGCAGCCAGTGGGTGTAGGACTCACATAAGTGGGACTAATGTTTCAGCATCATCCTCCATTGTGCTTTTCAAACACCCTTGTTCAGTAAGAATGTTTACATATAGAGACTGTCCTATTAAAACTATTTAAGGATTAACCCATATTTTAGGGTGACACTTAGAATGATTATATTAGGCTTTTACTCTTATGGGAAACTGGGTTACAATGCCAAGCTTAAGTGAGAGTAATGGCAAATTTATGTTTCTGTGTCGAACCTACGAATATAACTACATGTTGCAGCAACATGAACTGCAAGACCTGTGAATGGTTGGCCTGCTAGCATCGCAGTTCTAGCTTCTACTTCTTCGCCGACATCATACAGACTATCTCCGACGTCTTCCTTCATTTCTGTGTTGGGGTAAATTCAGCATCGTCAGCTCCGACTTTATAAAGATCTGTTCAGTTCTGTTCAGAATTTTTTTGATGTACGCAGACAAACTCGTGGAAAACAGCTGTGAAGAAACACAACAAACTGGCATGTAAACACTGTTGCCAACTAGTGGTTTGTTGGTGTAATTGCTGAGCAACACCAACCAAGTATAAATGCTCATGACAGCATAGGTCACTTGCGGTGGTTACAGAGTAGGTTCGCCGTAGGTTTGATGCAGAAGCATTATTTGGCCTTAAGTGTACTTGGATACTAACTAAAACGTGTTGACAAAAAGTACTCCTGCCACTGTTAGGATCACAGGTGTCCCTTTTTCATATTTTGTGTACAAACAGGTCAATCTGACACCAAGGTTGGTCAAAATTTTTTGTCACTTTATCTTTATTAATGTCAGAAGGGATGCTCGCGCTCTGAAGCTCATCTGAGCCAAACCTACCGGCTGCCAAAGCAGCCAGAGAAAAGGTCGATTCAAACACCGGCGTTCGGTCGGCAGGGGCTCTCCCAGTATTGGGTCTGAGTCACCGATGGACCAGCTAGTGAGTCCACCTTTTATAATGAGAATTTCCACAGAGTGAGTCCACACAGCCACGGTTAAAACCACCAGAAAGTGGTGACCAGCTGGGCATAACACCGGGACTCTGGAGGCTTTTGGGAGCACGGACAGGGGGAAAGGTTTTGTAGTCTTTACTCTCCACTGGGGTTGAAAAAAACTGAACAAAGCTTTTTGAATTATCTGACCAAAGCCTTGTGGTCTTGGGGCTTTCATGCAGATTCCAAATGGCGGCACTATCACATTTCACAAATGACTGGTGCTTGAATAAATTTGCAATGTTGCAAAGTCCTACAAGGCTTTCGCATGCTGATGCATTGATTACAAGATTTATGTTTGTTTCGATAAGTGAAATGGGTCAAAATCATGGTACAAATTTAGTTAAATGGGCCCTTGAAACAATCCCTGACTATATCAATGACATTCTTTTTTACAACTAATGATTTAAGCACGTAATTGTAAATAACTCATTTAGTGAACCAAATTGTACTCAGGGTTGTAAATGCATCCAAGGATGCTTTTATTTAAAGAGAGCCCAGTAGTTTTGATACCGCCTCATTACATCTGTTTTCTTTCTCCTCAGGTGATAAGGATGTAGATGAGTACTACACAAGGAAGCATCATCACCCTGATTTCGGCGGCCGGGGACCGACCCATATGGTGAAGCTGAACGCTGATCCCCAGGTGCACCAGCAGGGGCACCAGCAGGGGCACCAGCAGCGGCAGCGTCCCCGCCGCGTCCAGAGGGCCATGTCCCAGGACCATGTCCTGTCCCCTCCCAGGACGCCGCGCCGCGGGGACTACGGCCTGTCCTCGTACGGTGTCATGGCGGCCGCCGCATATGGGAGCAGCCGCCACCTCTCAGAGGAGCAGCTGCTGTCCGCGGACCGCCTCCACTCCCAGGATCCCTTGCTGTCCCCGGCCATGAGGCGCGACAAGTTCCGGGAGAAGGCAATGGCACGGGCGATGTCCCACGCCGACATGCTGATGCCGACCACGCCCGTCATGGACCGCCACAAGATGACCAAGATGCACTCTCAGCCCAGTGCCTCTAACGACTCCTACAACACGCTGACGGTCAACCACCCGGTAAGCACGTCCAAGAGGCAGGCGTTTGCCTCCCGACGAACACACACGGTGGACCACCTACAGTTCATTCCTGGCCACCACCACACATACCGCACTGCCAGTAAGAACGAGGTAACTGTTTAACCCCAGAGCAAGAAGGATTCCCGGGACACACCACAGACGGTCCTCTCGTTGAAACAACCTCCCGCATTAAAACCTCTTCCTGCTTTTTAGCACAAGCTTCCTGTGTCATCCAGACTTTGGGTGACTAGAATCAACCCCGGCTAAAGACATTTCTCTCCTTAGAGCATCATAAGGGCTTTGAGCGTTGACACAAAGAGGGATCCTTCATGTCAGACATTTGACAGCATGAAGAAAATATTTTTTAAACTGGACATGGAACTGAAAGGGAATTGTATCAACTTTATAAATATATAAATATACTATATTTACTATTTGTATTTTCAGTCCTTGTTATAGCTTTAGAGATTCTCATAGACTGATGTAAGCACTTCAAGCGGTGCCTCTTAAAATTGTCCCATTTCAGCAATGAAGTGGATTTGTGGGTTAAAAAGCACAATTAATGAATTCCCTTTTTGTCCTTTTGGTTACTTTTACTCTTCTTCTTTGGTAAACGGCCAGAACATATCAGCTTATTAGTGAAAACAGAGGCTAATTTCTGTTGCATACAATAGATGATTGTAAATAGGCTATATTAGCAGCAGTAAAACAAGAGAAGCTGGCCCTTTGGCATTGTTTTGTCCTTTTTCTTCTCCCACCTGGAATCTGTCATGGATTCGCAATTTAATAATTTTAATTTTAGATAAGGCAAAGATCCCAGTTTAATATTATTTCCACAGATGTCTGCAAAACATGTGGATCTAATACGTAGAAGGGGATTTTTTTTTTCTTTTTTAACAGTGCTTGTAGCATAGGACGATCGTGTATGAAACAACCTTTTACCACTGTCGATTGGCAGCTTCAGTCTGCAGACGTAGATCCACAGGTCAAAATGGAACCTGATGGTTGCTTGAATTTGCTTTTTTTTTTTCGTTGACACATATCCTTGCTTTGTCATCCAACGCGATGCCCCCCCCCACCACCACCGCCACCCTGCTCGGTTTGTGATTGGCCAGCTGCTTCCATCTCTACATATCAGGTACTCTGTGTCGGAACTAAGAAGCGTATAGGTCCAGCTGTAGTCTTGTGTCGATGTGGTGACTGAAACAATCAGTAACTAGGAGAACGTCATAATCGCTAGTCAATCAAGCATTAATTTAAAAAAAAACTGTGAAATGTTTGTCAGATTTTTTCATTAAAGCAATGCCTTATTGTATGGAATCCCGTATGCTCTTAATTGCAACAATCATATGCTTTTGTCGCACGTCTCCTTGTCTTACCTTTATGTGCAATATTACTGATTATGATTTACCAGCAGAACCAGCAGTAAAAACCTGTACAATGATAGACGATACAGTACATATACCTCAAAAAGACTAAATTCAATTGAAGAAGTCTCAAACCTTAAAAAAGGAAAACAATCAAAACATTGTATTCTTATTGGAAATTTATTAAAACTACTCATGGACCTGAATTAGCTTTGTTTAAGGTTTATGGGCTCATTAGTATGTATGCAGTGCTTTTGTTTTCGGCTATTCAGTTGGATGAACTGGGGAGTAGGAGTCTTCACGGGTTTGCTTTTTTCCTTATATAATCAAGACCCAGATTGGACAGGGTCCAAATTATATTCAGTCTAATCAGGTTGGGTAGAGTCTCTTTGTGTTTGATACTCAAGGGGATCCAAATGGACTCTTTGTCAGCTACAATGCCACAGTTTGTCATAATCATCTTCTGGGAGCAATGCTTTGAGTGTGAACTATAAAGTGCAGGAAGAATGACAACTATCGCTGCTCTTTTCAACCACAACATCAGGTAATTTTGGTGGAGCATCACACTACTGCCAAGACAGAGTCATTGCTTTGAAGGTCAGAAGAAAGAGGTCTCAAATCTTAGCTATGAAATCCAGTCTCAAGTCCCAAGTTAAATCCCAAGTCAAGACAATTCAGGCCTAGGTCATGTCTCAGGTCCAGACACACATGTCTCGAAGTCAAGATAATTGAGTCCCAAGTCAAGATATTTATGACCAAGGTCAAATCCTAAGCGAAGACCACTGAGTCAGACTCCAAGTTAAGAAAATTAACTCCCATGTTATGAAAATAAAGATACAGTTTTATCTTTTTATTTTTTAGGGTGGATTTTCCACACGTCCATTTCAGATTTTTTCCAAAATTTTGGACCTGTGAAGACCTTTCCTGAAGAGTTCAAAGGCCATGACAATATGTGTTTATTGCCAAATGGCCTGTGGTGAAATACAGTCCTCAGGATAATAATATCTTTATATTTCTGTGGACTTGCGCTGTCTATTCCCAAAATGCCAAGACTTATGATATTGTGGTTTTCCCTTAGCGAGAACATTCATCAGATGGGTTAATGTACAAGTAAGACATCAGGAACATTGCTGTTTCTTCAGATATTACAGTTGTAGGCTATTGTATATAAAAACTTTAATATGGTGTTGTTTGTGGTCTGAACTTCCCCATTTCAGTGGCAGGAAAGCAATGTCTCCTAACATGTAAACCTATGATTTCGCTGAAATACACTTGTGTTTTCTTCCTCAGTTGACTGTTTTATGTTCTATTGATATTTTAGCATGTGGCCAACTTGTCAACATGGTTTACTGACAAGTTGGCCAAATGCGTCTTGAGTTCAACAAGTTTATTTCTTTATCCTGATGTGCAACTTTGCTTTTTTTTAATGCCAGGTCTGCATTAAATGATGTCAATTAGAGTTTGTCTTTTTTCCCCAACAATTATTGTATTTGTACATATTATATGAATTTGTTTCTTTTCTCTGAGAGTTCTTGCAGGCAACGAAGTACATTTGATAGTTAGAGGGGTGTTAATTGTTTACTAGACTGCTTCAGACAAGTATCTGTGCCCATCCTGCTCGCTCAACTAATCACAAACTTCTGCTCATTCTTTTCACATAATTGATAATGATGTCATCCCAAGAGCCTTTTTTTCTCTATGTGCAATATTTCCTATTCATGCAGTAAAAACTCTATAGCCACTAACTCTTCTTAAAATGCTGTGAGGTTCATTTGCTGCCATAAAGGCTTGTTGTCCTTTTTAATTTAGGACTGTGTTGTCCTCCACAGTCAAGGAGGAAGTTTTTCCTTGGGTCTTTTTTTTATATATATAATGCAGCTAAACGTGGTATGAATGAAAAAAAGGTGTCTGTGTAATTGCACAAATAACTGGAGACTAATTTAAAGGCTTCAAAACAAAATCTGACTGTTCTTGTGCATTTTCTGTTTGTTTACAAACTATTAAAGCACATCACGTGTGTTGTATACATCAGTTTTATCACTAATGACGTTTCACATTTATGAAACAAGTGGTATCAGAGATTCCCAGTGTGACTATGACATAAGTTGTGTGGATTTGTGTGTCTAGCAGCAGGTGCTGATGATAGCTCAGGTACGGAGGCAGTTTTTGGGGTTTGAGCCAACGATTTCATGTTACCATCCCTGAAACTCCTTATTAGGTCACATGTCCTTCCCCAACCATTTCCCACATTACACATTTGACTCACACGTCAGTTGAATCAACCACCGTGCTAAGTTCCCTTTAGCCTAGGTAATATACTCATTCCTAAGTAAGCTTGAGAAGGATTAAACATAATTCAAAATCTTTCAATGACTGAGGCTGCCAGCAACAATGTTCTCAAAACACAGACACAGTGAAGTGACCCAGAAGAGGTCCTGGATTTTTTCTGAAAAACAATCTGACTAGTCCTAGTTTCACGAGTCAAAACCTAATTTCCTCACACGCCATGTGCTGATTATCCTTGTTCCATTTAATTATCATGTGTTAAAATGACAAAACGCTGCACAGCAGGAAAATATGGGAGTCAAGTGGCTCGGCAGTGTCTCCTCCTAAAATAACTTTTCGACTGTGGTTCGTGAACCCTGGAGTATGTTAGCCTTAGCACTAGCTCGCTAGCTTTAGGTGTGAATCTTTGGGTTGGACACAATAAGATGTTACTCAGTAACTTTCCCATGTAATCCTGGATAAAAGCAATTCTATTCTATTTTAGTTTTCTACAAATTAACTATCAACAAAACATGTTCAGGAAACTGGGGAAATCCAATTTTTAAAATGTTTCAAACGTAGCATTAGATTCCTTCAGCTTCACGAGGCCCAATCAAAAAGGAAACACTTGGGGTCTTTTCAGGTTTATTGCAGCTTTTCATAGAAGAGAGTAAAGCTTCTTTGCAGCACAACTTTTAGGGGTTCCTACCATCTGCCTTTTAAAGTAGCCTTTTTCGCTGTTTATTTCGATTGAGGAAATTAACTCTGTGCCATAAGTCACTTCATTAGAATTTGGGGAAAATGGTGCCTGGGGACAATAGAGCAAATGGGGAGCGACAGATGGAATGTTTATCAGCATTAGTCTCGTTTTTATGAACCCAGTAAAAAAAATGTGACGCGATGTGGTATTTAAGAAACGGTGCTTTTTCAGTTCCGATACTATCAAAAGACCGACAGAGGTAAAGCAATCCCAGAGCGTAATTGGAACAACCACTTACTTAATGGTGTTCTCTCTGTAAGATTTTACCTTTTAATCCACTTTATTGTCTTGTAGGTTAAAAGGTGCAGTCAGAGGGCCTCTTCCATTTATTCCCCCATTTGGTCTGTGGTTCCCCACACGCCGCTCTATCTGTGATTATTATGTACTAGAATGTACGTCGATACCTCTGACCTTGTGGAGAAAGCACTCTCCGAGATTCCTCGGCGAAGGGAGGGCGTTTGGAGGGAAGCGGTCTCCTTACTCTTTGAGACAGGCCGTGTGCTTGACATCGTGCCGAATCAATAGAGACAGAGCTCCCGGGTGGTCAGTCTACCGTGGCACTGTTCAAAGGGGACGGTTCGTTTGTGCAGTGACTGTTCAGGCCCCCTCTGCGAATGAACGCCAACCCTCAGTTTAGAAGAAAACCCACGAGAATTTTAAATACATCCTAGGGCTGCAGAGAGGCGTTTTCTTGCAAATATTAAATTAACTCTTGAACTACATTTCTGTGCTTCGCAACACTTAATTTCTATTTTAATCAGTGATTTTTATCCTGATTCCCACTGTCACATTTCAGTTGCAGCCCCTGTACTTAAACTGGATTTATACAGAATGATGAACAAAATGATACTGTTCTAGGAATAAACCAGGAACATATTTCACAATTATGTCATTGTGTGAAAACAATAATGATAATAATAATAAACTTTATTTGTATAGTACTTTTGATACAAGAAATGCATCTCAAAGTGCTCAAAGAAATCACACACACACCAAGTTCTTCGTGTAAAAACAGGCGTGAAATGTACATAAACTGTATTATAAACTGGATAACCGCCAACTCAAGAGTCACATGAGGAAAAAGACATTTTCCAACCTAAGGAGGCGACGTGAACTGCTGGAGCCGCGGAGAAGCAAACAGACATTGACTCCAAACAGAAGCTAAAACTTTGTGTTTCCGGTCACTGACACCATCAAGACGAAAGCAGGGAGTCCTTTTACTTTTATGACATGCTTTAATACCTACTGTTCCCATCGCCAGCCTGGGCCGACTGAATATCAAAGAGGAGCGGAGGGGGCAATGCATTTCTCACGGTACCTGAACAAAACCTCGGGGTTACAATGGTGGGGGAAGATAGCAAATGCCAATGGTTTCCACTTCCTCCGACACCCGTCCATTTGCATTTAGATCGAAAAGGAACAAGCCTATTTGGACAACTGTGGCCCAAGCAGAGGCACAACGGTCAAATGTTTGGCCATTAAACAATTTAACTCTGATCCCTCCCGGTGTCTGCATCAGGTGAGTTTATTCAGTGCGCCACTCGAACGATCGCGATCATCGGAAATGAGTGTGAGTGTGTGTGTGTGTGTGTGTGTGTGTGTGTGTGTGGAAACAAGCCCTCTTACTGTCAGGGATCTAACAATCAGAGGGATCCATCCATGCCCCCCAGGGGAAAAGAAAGAAATGCCACTGCCAAAAATGTAAAATATCCACGTTTGCCCATAAATCTTCCTATTCTGTCTTTGCGTATCACTGATGTGTAGCTCTGAGGCCTGTTTTTGATGGGGTGACCTTTCCATTATGTATGGAAAAAAGAAAAGAAGCAGACCTCAGGGAAGGAGCCTGAACTTTCCTGCCTTTTATTTCACCTTATTTTTTGTTATTCTTGGGATTTCTGGCAGCCTTGGCCGGCAGAGTGAACGTTTTCATGAGGCCGCAGCAGCGGCGGACCTCATGTGTCACTGCCAAACAGATCCCATCAGGAGCCACGACACCGTGAGGGAGTTCTGCTCTGATTGAGCGATGTCTCAGACAAAGAATAGGGGGATGGGAGGAGGCCAGGCGTTAAAAAAAAAAAAAAAAGCTGAATGTGGTGATAACACACACAAACATGACAGCTGTGGCACAAGCGCGGAAGCTGTTTAAAGCTGTAGTAATGGGTATGTTTGTGTATATGTATGCAGAATGTGAAATTGCAGTGATAAACCCACGGAAAGCCGTCATCCGACTCTGCAGCTCCCCTGAGCTTTAGGGAGCATTTCAGCATCTTTCAGTTCATTGTTTTGGTTTTGCATCCAACAACTTTTTAGTTGAGGTTAAAAAGAAAAAAAAAGCCCAAAAAAGCTTTGCAAAGCCAATGCATGTTCTCTGCCAAGGACCGAAATGGTAGACGAACACAGTACTGAACACGGTGGAGCATTTTAAATTTCCCTCAGGAGTTGGTGGAGACCAAAAACGGAGCTATAAGATGTGAGCTTTGTACAGTTATCTGCTAACACGTTAGCCATAACAACTTTATAAGTTGATGATATATTCGCATTGTGTTAAAAGTTTGTGCTGCTGCCACCTGGTGACCAAAAAAACACTAAATACTGCTTTGGGTGAGTAAAATTCAGTCATTATTTTTTGCAAGTTGCCTGACAACACCCTTATTTATTGTCAGTTTCTGTCCCTTCATGACACCGCACTAAAATACACACACATTTAGAATGATTAGCCAAAACATTACGACAACCTGCCTGATGGGATGTCGGTCCTTTCATGTGGCTCCAACCCGCCGAGGCGTGGACTCTAAAGGACCTCCGAAGGTGTCCCGTGGTATCTGGCACCAAGACGTTGGCAGCAGATCCGTTAAGTCCTGAAAGTTTCGAGATGGAGGTGCCACGGGTCAGACCTGTCCCAGCGCATCCTCCTCCACTGTTGTGGGTTTTTCCTGGCTCGGACGACTGGTGGTAGGTTCTCACCACCGCCGAGCGGGAGAACGCCACGAGCCTTGGCGTTCCGGAGATGCTCTGGAACCTGGTTATATTGATTCAGCCCTTGTCAGAGTCACACACATTTTTTACACCTGCCCATTTCTCCACCGTCCAACATTGTGACAATGAGAACTTATTTTCATAATATATCCCAAACCTCAACATGCGCCATGGTTACATGATAATATACATTATTTTATATCAACATATATAATTTATATTTGCTTCAACTGTAAGTGGTCATAATGTTTATTCTCATTGGTTTACAGACACCACAATACCCATAACTAAATATTCTCAGTGTTTCAATCCATTTTCTGTGGTTTTACTCAGTATTCTCACATTTTTCTTTTAATATGTTTTATTATAATTCGTAATATATTTAATTTTAGGCATTTTAATTCAGGTTTTTTTTTTTTAATCAAACTTTAATTCAATTTTCTCTGAGTTTCATTCATTCTTATCAAAGTTTTATTCAATATTCTTGGCTTTTCACTTTCAGTATTCTAATAAATTCATTTCTCTCCAACACTTTCATCCAATATTTACGAAATTCTATTCCCTATTCTTAGATTTCTTTCAATACACTGACAAGATGTCATTCAATCTGCTTAAATTCCATTCCATTCCAATACTTTCAGTGTTTTTTTCCGATATTTTCAACTTTTTATTCATTTTGCCCCATGAATTATTTCCCGAACACCACGCCTGTTTAGGCAGTTCTACCAATAATAGCTTTAAAAATGCATCATATTTTCCAAAACTAGCTGATCACATGCTTTGTATGTAAAATTGGATAAATGAAGTGCACTGAAAAGTAGAATATTTTCCCCCTGAAACTTGTTGGCTTGGCATAAAAATAAATAGATAGATAAATAAAACAAGTGTACTTGGTCCCCCTGCACGGTTGGTCAGCAGTGCAGACGGAAATAGGAGCCATTATCTGAACCGCAATTATACCAACAACATCCAACCTGAGCAGAAATTGGACAATTTGTGTTATTTATGGTTCATGGCTGCGGCTCCTCAGCTCCTGGGGGAAAAAGAAAAAAAAACAAAGAAAAAAAACGAATGGATGCGGGAATCATGTACAGGAAACATAGCGAGTTAATAGAGCAGGGGGCTTAAGGAGTCTGAGTGTGTAAACACCGTGGCATTCACCGGTGACCATACCGCCATGGGATTCTGATGATGAATGCAGCTAATAGGCTGAGGCAGTTCCCACTGCACCACACACACACACACACACACACACACACACTCATTTGCCCACCCACCCACACACACACACACGTATGTAGCTCTCATAGGCGGCTGGTATCGATCCCTCCGACATACTGCTTCACCGCTGCTTAAATGAGAGCAGTCAATAGCGGAGCTGCCTCCGAGATGGCCCCGAGTGTTTCTGCGATGGAATGGATGGTTGTAGAATGAGGAAGGAAGGAAAGATTGGGTTTTTTAGAAAGAAAAGAGGTGGTGGTGGTGGAGGGGGGGGGGGTACAACTACAGTCTGAGGAGGAGAAAAATCCACAGAAATTGACTGCTGTGTCTGTTCTGCAAAGGCAAACGATTTGATAGTTTTTTTTTTAGTTTTTTTTTCCCTCTTGGCTTTTATGAGTTCCTTGAACTTTTATGAGTTTTGTGACAGTTTCTAGAGAGAAAGGAAACTTTATTCATCTAAATTTTTTTTTTTTTTTTACTCCTCTTATGGCCATGATGGAGATTATGTGAGGTGGCAAATGTCTTTGTCACGGGCAAAGGGGAAAAGAAGCAATTTCCTCTGACTAAATCAGGTGTATCGCTTGTTCACCCAAGGCTCAGATTCCTTGGGTGAATTCTTTACGTCGGGTGAACGTACTGGGACGATAATGTTGGGTCCAATTAGAATAAACAGTGGATGCAGCGTCAAAGGCAGTGGACATTAAACCTGTGTCTTTCCTGTTGTCCAATAGTTACACGGGTTTCATCCGCTTTTTCAGGAAATATAAAACTCATTACTTCTTTTGTGCCAGAGGGATTTTTACCAAAGAAAAATCCTCCACAGGCTTCGGGGTGTTTAGGTCAGCAATCTGTGAAAGGCGGGGGAGGAGAATTCTTTCCTCTTTATTTATTCATGGTATAGTCCTTTAAATTGGCTCATTGCTGAGGCCAGGCCTTCCCATAAGTGGTCAACCTCAGCCTTTTTATTTTATTCTTTTATTTATTTATTTATTTTAAAGCCAGAGCCATTACAAACCCAGAGGTGACTGTACCTGTAGGTAATTATCCATAGCTCAGATACAATTAGATGTAATTTCCTAATGAGGCTTAGCAAAACGCCGCCAGACCACAGACCATCGGTTTTATATGCCGAGAAACGTGCCCGGGACTCATCAGCTCGGTCGATTCTACCCGCTGAGGGACGTTACAGCCCCGCCGAGCGCCGCAAAGTGCCGGGGACCAGGACCCTGACCAGGAGATGATGATGATGATTACTGTCATAACTGTAATTACGGCGATCGGGGGAGTTATTATTAAATCCCTCCTCAAATATCACGGATGCATCCTCAGCGGGGGAGGGCTGCGTTCAACGAAGGCATTGCTGAAGTTTATCACAGCGGCTGTGGAGTTTTACAACAGTCGATGTATTAACAAGCTTCATGTCGGTTTTATGCATCCAAATGTCCTAGTTTTCGTTATTTGTTTGTGGTAAAACAGAAGAAAATGGCGATGTGAGCACAGAAAGAAAAAATATTCAGTCTAACAAATCCCAGTGTCCAGAATAAGGTGAATTTTTGCACCAGAGGCAAGGCAAAAAAACAAAAAAAAAAAAAACATGTCCCATTTCTACGTGTTCCACATTCATAGGGAACATTTTTCAATTATAGTGGGAGCCTCGCTGCCAGACTGATGACTCTGCCTGCATTGTCTTATTGATGAGCGCCTTCATTAATCACAGAATACACACTCGCACACGCACACGCACACACACACACAGACATGCACGCACACATGCACGCACACACACGATTCAGCCCTTGTCTGCTGCCACGATAACGGGGGGTTTGCAAAAGGTCTCCACACATGCCGCTTCCCTCCATCTCTACTTCTTCTTTCCTCTATTCACCTTGAGGTAGGGTTTTTTTTTTTTTCATCCTCTGGTCAAAGTCACTTTGAGCCCCCCGCCCACCCCACCGTCTGGACTTCAGTGATGAAGCCCGGGTGGAGGCTTCAGGCTTTAGACGGTTCAGGTCACGGAGCGGATCAGGGTGTGCGGCGCAATGGAGATCAGGCTTTCTCCAGAGCCCCAGACTGGCTCATGTGTCCATTTGATCAAATGCCAGCAGGACCACACACAAACACACACACACACACACACAAACACACACACACACACACACACACACACACACACACACACACACACACACACATAATCTGAGAGAACACCTTCCACATCTTGTGACAAAATGAAAGACTTCGTGGGGGGGGGGTCTATTTGCTGTCAGAACACGAGTTCTGTGTTGAACAGATCTGCTGCTTTAGGGCTGAACCTACGCGTCTGGTTAAACCGTCACAAGATCATCGACCTGTTGAAATTTTTTCTTTATTTTTTTAATTTAAACTACTAAACTTTAATCTCACTTGAAAAATGGAGGGTTTGCTATATCTTTGTTATTCTTTTTGTTGCGAACTTATTAAAATGACATATCGCAAATGTTACTGGTTAAAAAAAAAAAATCAAAACAAAAACCACAGTTGCTTTAATTAACCACCAACATTTTTGTTATCAGTACACGACAGGTTGGGTTTACATTTATGGGAAGTGTTGGACTTTTAATGCAGACCCAACAGTCTGCTTGTTTAATGCAATATAAGAGCACAACAGCTGCTGAACCAAAAGATGACTAATTACCTCTAACTTGCAACAGTAAATACAATTTGAGAGAAAAGTAAAGATGCAGAGATTATTTTTTTATGACCATTATGAAGAAACGTTTTTAATGAATGTATCTGCAAAGTTACAAAAAAAATGCTAAAAAAATCACAGCACAATGTCCTATGCCAATGTCCTGTAGTAAAGTTTACCTGTATCTAAGCTCACCTGTAGTAAAGTTCACCTGTCGCAAAGTTCACCTGTATCAGAACTCACCGGTACCGGCACTCACCTGTATCAAAGCTCACCTGTATCAAAGCTCACCTGTATCAATGACCACCTGTAGGAAAGCACACAGTCACACATTTCCACCGAAAGATATCTGGCAATCCCATTAAGTAGAAATATGAATACATATACATATATTTAGTATGGAGGATTTGATGAAACCTCATGGTAAAACACAATTTTCATAGAGTAGATGTAGATGTTTGTGTATTCAAGTTAAAATAAAACCACGACAACTACACCATTAGACACAGTCCTGCAGCTGCTCAGCTCTGAGCTATGCTGTTCTCAATGTGTCCGATACATGTTCACATGATGTGAATGTTACATGTCCTGGTCTATACGTGGAATCTGGTGGCAACGGAGGAACCCGAGGGGGGAGACCTCCTGTTTCTTCTTGGCTGGGGGGGTGCTGGGGGGGGGGGGGGGGGGGGCTGAGGTGAGGCGCCAGGCTTCCAGCTGTTTGAGCAATGATGAAACGAGGATGTTCACAAGGCGTCAACAAGCTGCTGCTGATCCGACTGTTCCCTGCTGGGGAAGTATCCGACGCAGCGCGGTGCCAGCAGGGACCTGCACTCGTTTGCACAGTGGTTCGCCCGTTTGTCTGTTTACTGTACGTCCTCGATATCCCAGACATTTTTCCTGTTTTTTTAGAGGCCTGGGTGTGAGGGCAAGCACGCAAGTGGTTAAAACCACAAAAACGACAGCTCGAAACCGACCGCTGAAACAGGCAAAAGATACTCAATGTGGGCAACTAGGCTGAGGTCTCTCAGGGGGATTTACCGGGGGGGGGGCATGGAGCGAGCACATGAAAGAGAAAAAGAGGGACTAACCATGGTCCATAAATTTCTCCACAGTGAACGGCTCCGAGAGGCCTCCAGCAGATTGGGCTGCTCAGGAGCTCACGTCGCAAACTCATCAATCAGCGCCGGAGGATGCTGCAGAGGCCCAGGATCCTTCAGCGGATCGCTGGGTCCTGTAACCGTGGAGACACCGGGATTTACATTAGTATTTTGTAGAATAAACTTGTTTTCTGGAGGGGGGCGGGGGCAGTTATAGAATAAACCTGTCCCACTGTGCGGTGGCATCTGGAGGCCGTGTAAACTTCCACAGCGTTGCCGCCCCGATAATACGAGGTAGATGAACAGCTTGTCTCACGGGGCGAGCCGTCCTAGATTTAAGACACCGCGTGACCTTGATTTCTACGGGAGAGAAAAACCTACAGAGCTCTGATTTATTTCCATGAGCCTAAGGAAAAAAAAACGCCTGCGTTGGAGCGGCGTGATCTGGCACAGCCTACTTTAGTCCGGGAGCTGCTAAGGGAGGGGTAAGAAAAAAAAAGAAAACTGAGGATTTGTTAGAATCTAACGATGAAACAAACTGTTTAGCCTGGATTCAGATGAATCACGGCCCTGCCAAAAAATGTTTCGCTTTACGTGACACGTTTATGGGAGGGGGGTGGGTTTGGACCTATCCCCGTTGTAGCCTGGCGCGAGATCAATGCCGTGCTCAGACCGGCGTTAGCGCCGCGGCGTCTAAAGATGAAGCCTCCCCCTTGTTTCACCGAGACCACGGCCTTAAGTGAGCTGCCCCTAGCGGGGCTTTTGTCATCCGAAGAGCCTCAAAGTCCAATTTATCTATGAGTCAAATTCGCTCCCATGGTTTTTCATCGTCTCAGCCGGACATGTGGTAAACACGCCCCTCGCCGCGCAGTGTTTCATTTCTTTTTGGGCCTAATATTGTTGTTCCAGGCAATAGAAAGAAATTCACAGACTCCACATAAAGCATCGCGTTCGGTTCCTGGGGACGTGGGAACCGGACCAATGGCCTCCCCCTCGTGTGCTTTGCCCAATCAGAGCGCTTGGATTTAATTTTTATGCAATGTCTAGCCGATGGTGTTTATTATTGTATCCGTGATGACGGACGTCCTCTCACCCTGACAAAGAACCAACTTTAACCCAAACCATGATCTTTACCTAAACTTAACCCAACTGTTTTGTGCACGAACTAACCGAACCTCCATTATAACATTGTCTCATCATATAAGCGTCAGTCATTTATGTTTCAACAGTGATTTTTACATTCATCTCATCATTTCAGTTTAAAATAATAATGTCACTGGGCTTCCAGCTTTGCAGCAACGGTCTGGAGGAGGCTCTTCCCTGTCCCAGCCTCCCATTGCCTCCATGCATAAACTTAGGTCCATAAAAAAAAAATGGTTCTCCCTAGTTCTTGGTGGTGAGAGAACGTGACCGGACTGCACGGAGCCTCGATCCTAACCCCCGTCCGACACCCCCTGGGAGCCGGACCGCGAGCCAGAACCTCATCACCTGACAAATTCCTGCAACCCGGGTTCCCCTGACAGCCTCTGGTCCCAGGAGGCCTTGCGGCTGTTTCAGCAGCATATTAATGCCCACGCTTCAGGAAAATACATATTTCAACTTCCACATACGGGTGTAATATTCTCTGTGCAGTGTTTTTTTTTTTTTGTGAGAGCTCGCTAGCGCTAACCGAGCTGTTTCCATTGTAAATAATGTGCCGAGGAAGAGATGCAGGTGAAATCTCTGGAAAAAATGTAGTGGAGTCAAACTGTTCATACACCAGAGAGCTTGGCAACACTGGCACTGTTACCGTATCGATAAAAAAATCACTGTAAAGATTAAAAAAAAACGTGATAAGAGAAAAACAATCTGTCTGTTCCACTCCTACTCACATTAGAGGCATCGAGTCTTCAGCTACATAAACTCCGAAACTCTGTCGACTCGCCCTCATTGGAAATCAGCAGAAAACGACCTGGGAAGCACGGGGGCGAATCGTTCGCCGCCACGTAGCGTATCGACCCGGGCCTACGAGTACGAGAGCGCGGGGAATAGCATCGAGCGATTCTATAAACGCACGCCTCTCCGGACCACCTCTACCTCAAGCCTGATGAAAGACTGTCGTTGACCTTGACCCGCTGAGCGCCGCAGACGAAAGCAAAAAATGAAATAAAGAAAACAAGAGAATAGAAAAGAAACTGTGAGAAAATGAGCAGTCAATTTCTCTGAATTCACTTTATCCCGTCTCTAGAATGTCCTGCAAGTTATGTCCTTGAGAAGAAAAAAAAAAGTAATGATTAAAAAATAAAGAATCTTGTAAATGTTTTTGATCTCACACAGCAAAGAGAGATTTTCCCCTGTTAAGGTCAAACCTCTTTGTGATTCCTCCACGAGACCCCGGAGAAGCTGAAGGAATAATTAAAAATGCGGCCTGACAGTTCCAGGAGTAAAACAAAAACAGTTTTTTTGAGGGAAAAAAAAAAAAAGAACTACGCCTGCTCATGAATAATTCAAAAAATGTTTGTCTTTCGGCAAACTGCACCTTATAATGAGCTATGAATGTAAAAAAAAAGAAAACAAAAGTAAAGTTAAAGCTGCCGAGGACGTGTTGATCCTGACAATGTGAGTCAAGTAAAAAAAAAAAACAAAAGACAACCATGAGCGTCAAAATGAGGCAACGGACTCAGGCGAAGGAAAACGCGGTTATGTTTCGGCTCTTTAGATGCTGCGGAGCCGCTGTAATGATATCACTGTTCCCTCTTTAAACATGAAGCAAATAGAATGAAAAAGAAAAGAAAAATAGAGAAGAAGATGAAAAAAAATCCATTTTTAATTGACGTAATCCGAGGGAGTAAACGTTCCCTGGTTGTTTGTCCGAGAGGGGATGAATGAAATCTTTATACCTAGGTGAGATCTTCCAGGCTTCCATCGTCAGAGATTCATTTTATCAGTAGATCGCATCCCCTGGGGGGGGGACGAAGAAATGCCTCAGACTTCCCCTTAAGATTGGCACTAAAAGCCTGATTCATCCCATTCGCACGCGGCACGTCCCAGTCAAACCCGGGCGCCGTCCCGCTGCCGTAAACACCAGCTTCAGCGCCACACCTGGATGAAGAAGGTGAGAATGAAAAATGCTCAAGTCTGAGCGATGTTTGCTAAAAAACTAAAGGGACCCGCCGTCTTAGGAATTTACCAACTTTTACAATTTCGAGGTTGTTTGTTGTTTTTTTTAAAGATTTTTATTTCTGATGATTAAATCGTACAACCTCAAAAAATTGTATTATTACTAAGTTGAGGATTTTGGGAACCTGATCTCATGTGGGTTTGAAAAACAGGTTAGATGGACTAGATTGCAAAAAGGGACAAGCCCGACGCAGCCACAGTGATTAGCACTGACTGGAAATCCCAGGTGTCATTTCGTGAGCTTGGGTCCAGGGGGCAGACACCCCCTCCACACGTTTAAGAGTAGACCGAAAACCTTCCTTCTGAATATAGTTTATAGTTGGAACTGGCTCGGGCTCAGCTGGAACCATCCCCTCACTATGCTGCTATAGGCCTAGACTGCAGCGCGACTTCCCATGATGCACCAGGCTCCAATTTCTTCCTCCTCCTCTCTCCCCATGTGCATTAATATCTCAAAAACTGCTCATTACTAACCGTCCCTCTTCTCTCCTGTAGTTTTGTTCTTGCTCGTCTCAACACCCACTGCTTTAATTATCATGATTACTACTGTTACCATCTCATTTAGTCTTATTAGTAATATTATTAACCACATTAGCATAACTATTAGTTTTGCTATTAGTCCCATTATTGTGCTATGCTCTCTCTCCTCCCTTCTCTTCTCTCTCTCTCTCTCTCTCTCTCTTTTTCCACTCTCAACCCAGCCGGGCGAGGCAGCCCCCCCCCCCAAGCCAGGATCTGTCCAGTGTTTTCTACCTGTCAACGGGAGTTTTTCGTTGCTGCTGTCACCAGATTCTTGTTCATAGGGGAAATGTTGGGTCTCTGTAAATAATAACTATAAAGAGGCTGGTCTGGACCTGCTCTATATGCAGAGTTCCCTGAGGAAACCTCTGTTATCATATGGTGCTGAATGAATAAAATTAATTGAACTGAATGAAAAGAACCCGTGGACACCAAAGCGTCCACAGTTCCAGGCCATGCTCAACGCAGAACGGTTCTATGTGGCGAGGAACCAAGGAGAAGACGTGGAGAACGCGTCCGGCATGTTTCGTCGCGGCCCGGCCGGGACCGCCGCAGAACACACATTTATAGATGGAAGTAGGAAATAAAGTTTGAACCCAACACTGAATGAAAAGACGAGTCCAAGTCTCAAGGGGCTCGACGGGAGAAGAATCTTCCAATGCGACAATGATGGTAAACACACTGCAACGATCACACGGGAGCTTTTAAAGAAGAGCGAAGTTAAAAAAATAGGACTTGGCCAAGATTGTTCCCTGACCTGAATCCATCAGAACAACAGAAGGGAGAGCGACAAACTCAGTCTAATGAAAACATCTGTTTTTGATATTAACTTGCTTCACTGTTCTTGGACTTTTGGCTGAAAACAATTAAAATAGTATTTAATGGACAGGATTTGTAATTGTGTTTTATTGATATTGACCAGAGGTGAACTGAGTTTTGTTGTGTGTGTGAACACATGTATATATATATATATATATATACATATATACGCACACTGTATATATGTATGTATTATTGAAGATACAATAGATATATTATTTAAAGTTTCTTAGCATTTTAATTGAGGACACTTTTTTCAATAACTTTTTTGTGAACGTAGCTTTCAGTGTTACTTTTCAGTATCACTACAAAATTTCATTACTTTGTTCGATTCACCTGTAAACTTTTAGGTATATAAATGCAAATTGCCAGTTATTTTTCAAAATAAAATCTACAACAAATTGTTTTTCTCATTGAAATATTGCTTCCCTTGTGCAGCGTAAGAAAATGCTGAGAATCAAAAGGCATATAGCCGAACTAGTCACCACGTCTGAAAGAAAAAACCCAAGGTTCAAGGATTTTTTTGTGAACCTTTTGCCTTAAAACTTTTCAACAAATGAAAAAAAAAAGTCAAAACGTGTTTTTCTTAAACTGAAACTTCTTGAATAAATGATGTAAGTGGACCTTCAGTTATTTTTTTTTGGGTGGGGGGGGGCATATTTTCTTTTTCCTCCTGGTTACTAACCTTTCTGAAAGGGAGAGACGGGTTAAACTTCGGAAACATTATAATCAGGTCAAGGACGCGAAGTGACTTGTCGTCGTGGCAACAAGACATTTCTCTCCACTCCATCCAGACATCACCTGGACCGGGGGAAAAAAACAACATTTTTGTAGCAGAATAAAGTGAAAATCAAGCGACTTCTCATTACCAATTATCAAAATGACCAATTTATTCTTTTACAACCAGAGATTCAGAATTGACTTTCTCTTTTCCGATCTTTTAAATATCCTGTGATCTTCAGATGAAATGGAAATATGAATCTACCGTCTGCAGAACTAGTCACACTGATCTTTTGCCTATTAATTAGGTGGAGTTAACATAGTCTGGGTCTGTGATAAGACCAAAAGCACAACCATGGTTCGTTAGCAAGTGTCGTCCCTCTGTCATGTTCTTTTCGCCCTTTTGCAAGTCATTCAAAGCTTTATTTAGTTGTTAAACCCCCCCCCCCCCAGACCCACTTAAAGTTTCTTTGCAAAGACTTTTCATTTAAATAAATGCCTATTAAACCACTGTCTGTCTGGGGACTGGGCCTATGAAAGTACTGTAATAATCATATATCTGCGGTTTTATGAACTGAGCGTCTGTGGAGACATTCCCTGAAGTTACTGCTAATAAGAACCAAACATTTCCTTTTTGCTGCAGCTTCACATTAAAAGAACTTTACTGCCGAAACATGATTTGAATTTTATTATGAAAGAAATCACGGGAAATGCAACAGGTTTGTCAGTGAGCTCAGTACTTATTGGCCTTCAAAAATGCATCTACCTAATAGGACAACTGTTGTTTTTTAGCATTTCTGACAGTGGAATCTGTTCAAAACATTTCAGGTTGTAATGGAGGAAGAATGAAAAGCCACAGTGAAGAGGTGATGGGTAAAGATTTGCAGGCGACAGGCTGCACACCTCCACCTTCTTGGCCAGGTGACCAGCTCCTGTCACTGTGCCCTGATGTTTGTAGACTAATAGAATCAGATCTCGCTCTCAGAATATTGGAGAATCATTACTGTCTGGCTTATCCATTAAAACCACCATAGTTTTTTCTGCTGTCCCCAGAATTTCAACTTTTAGTATTTAACCACATAAGCTGCCACCACAGTACCTACAGGAGGCCACCGAATCAGACAGGACTGAAATCTACCGGACTGACACTTCAGTTTGTGAACTGATCACAGGTGAAACGATGGACGTTCTTTTCCCAGAGGTCAAAAATAACAAAAAAAAGTAAATTCTGATGTGAAATCTGTGCCTTTAAGTGAAAAAAAGAAAAACAGTTGCGATATGGCAAGTGATACAAATTTCTACCCCTTAGTAACAGGATGCATCGGTGAGTGATGCCCTGAATTATTTCCCAAACCCAGAGAGATTCGGCGCGTTCACCTGAAGCAGCAGAATCAGAGCGTGGAAGCAGCAGGAGGAAACTTTCACCGATCGCTGTGAGCCCTTCCCTTCCGCGCTCGGGGCGAATCCCGAGTCTGCGGGGCCCCGTGGCCCCGCGGGGACTTCCTCCGGCTGATTTGGTGGGACCACCACGTTGACTTCCCGGCACGGGTCTTGATTTTCTTGATTAGCATCGACGTAGCCCTGGACCATCGAAGTGCCGTCGAGCATCAGCGTCTGGGAGTCCGCTCGGCATGCAGACAGAATATGATGGGGGAGGATTGGAAAATTCTCATCCGTGCAAACGTGGGATCGTCTTGCTTGCTGCTGATCGGCAGCGATGATCAATACCGTCAATTGATCCCTTCTCCTCCTGAGGGGGTGGTAGCATTTCAAAAGGAACTCCAGCTACAGCTGTGATATTACATCTGCCAGAGGCCCCCCCCCATCAAAGATGAGATGTGTCTGAGCCTTGACCTGTGACTTCTGCATTCCAGCGAAAACAGATTGTACCATAAAAAAAAACAAACAAAAAAAAAGATGCAGCTTTACAGCCCTGTCGCCATGGAAACCTCAGCTCTATGGACTACTGATCAATCTTATATATATATATATAGATATATATATCTATATATATATATGGGGCGGGAAGGCAGGAGCCCGTTCGGCCGCGGTGCCGTTGTCCCTTTGACCCCCGTTAGATTGCTCTTATTTCCCATGGTTCAGGGAGCCGGGGCCCCTTGATATGTGAAATTAGATGTCGGAGTCTCTTCCCCGTGAAGCGGAGTCATAACTTGCCGTATATCACCTCACTCGGTTTGTAGCCTCGACCGCGAGCCCTCCGCTTCGTTCCGGGGGCCCGACACCATTAGAGTTTTATTGCCTTTTAAGAGGATCACGGAAGAACCGAAGATGACACGCTGGGAGTTTTTTTTTATGTTTTTTTCTTTAGGCGTCAAGCGGTGGTTTGAAACCTCAGAAAGTTTTTTCAAATCTTCATCTTCTCTCACTTTCTCTGCCTTTGCTTTTTAATCACTAAATCTAGTGTAAAACACCCGAATTTCTTTGATGAGCGACGGTCGTAACCTGGGGAGAAATAAAAAAGGAAATTCTAAATAATAATAAAATCCATCCCTTGCTGCATTTCTCTTCGACCCACTTGTGAGTTCAGACTCTTTGCTGGTGTGCAGAAAAAAAAAAGGGCTTTAACGCTCCAAAAACCTGACATGATCTCGGATGACACCTTGAACATTTGATATTCGCAGCAATGGTTCACCTGTCTGCAGCCGCTGCCTTTAATTTGTGACACACAACAGTCAGAGAGCTTCCGGGTTCCCTCTAAGAAACATTGGAAAATCTTCATTCAGACCTTAAAATTGGTGGGTTCCTCTTCATTTCTGTGCTTCTTGGGGTATTTTTGGGGTAATTTTTTTATTACAGTTCGCCGAGGTCACATCTTAATTGACCATTTTCCCTCCTGATGGGGATGATGCTTTGTCTACCCTGTCCTGGACGGTCCTTGTAGTTACAGCTGTTCCTAATCTTGATAACTCACGTCCACCTAAATGCAAACTTCGGAATTTCTCTTGCATGCAAGACATATCATATCCCGAACTTTTTCAAAAAAACATGTACAGGGGAGTGCATTTCAATCCGAAAAATATGTGAAAGATAATAAGAGAAATAATAAGCCCGTAACAGTGAGAAGAGACATAACCTTTGTGACCTTTCTTTCTTCATTTGCTGGGTAGGTTGGCTGCTAATTTACCCCGAAGCCCTGAGTTTTAAAATAGAGCAGAATAACGGACAATAAACAGGATACAGCCTCGGTAAAAGTCGGTCCAACTAATTTGGGAGCAGCTGAAAAGAGACAAGGAAGTGAACACAACACTGACACTCACACTCACACTGTCAGGTTTTTACGTTAATAGGACAAACTTTTAACTTTACAGTTTCATAGCAGATACGCAACATCATTATCTACCACTTGAAGTCATGTTTGTGTCACCTGATGAAACTATGTCCAAGATTCACTCCCTTTTTGCTCTGTTTTTGGTTTCCACCACCTCCTGAGAAAATATCTACCTGCCAATTTAGCCACTAAACCCTCCACTATGTTCGCCGGTGTGAACACATGCAGGTAGTCATGTGATCTATTTTCAAAACAAATGATCGATTATGGCAATTTGAGGCAGAAAACATACAGATAAAGGAGATTTACAAAGTAAAGGATTTTGAATGAGTTTGCGATTTGGTTTTTTAAAATTGGTGAAAATACAAATGCGTATCAGTTCCGCCAGAGGTCAGGAGGTCGGTTAGGGAAGCCCATTGATTGGGGCGTTCAAGGCCAGTGGGAAAAATAAAAACACTCGGCCCAATGAACACAAGTGGGAGTGTCTGGGTGGGAAGCCGGTTAGGGATCACGTCCCTGTCACAGCACTATGGCAACCACTATTTAGTAACCTGGTGCAGGTGACGGCACTTTTTAAAGGGTTAACACACAAAAACTGACTCGTAAGAAACGATATCATGATGCACCTGTACTCTGTACTGCCACATTAACAAGCCTCGCTGCTCAAAAAGGCAGAAATTCTGTGTCTTTCTTACTTGAACTGAGTGAAACACATCGTTTTAGCCAAAGAAGAATAACAAGGGGTGTTTTAAACAGCAAATCTGAAAGCTTCCATACACTGGCTTTGATCACTGTTGTGCCACAGATCGGCGGAGCAGACTTTAATATAAAAGTGTTGCTTTACTGTAGATTATACACCAAGTGTGACTCTTATATACCTGGCGGCACGTGCCGCTTTGGGCTCGCTTACAGAGCGGCGCCGCAATTTTCCACTGCACTTGTTCCACCTTTAACGCTGTTCAGGCTGAATGTATTAACAGGAGGACCAGAGGGGCTCTTCCACAGAGCCTATAGTAGAAGGTTATTCACTTTGAGTGCGCCGAACACAGTCTAGCCAGGAAGCCAGGAAGTGTACATAACAAGACCTTAATGCCCGGCGCTAGTGTAATGTAGTCGCTCGTCCTCCCCATCCGATGCTCTTTGATTAAAGGTGTATGGAGTTCAAAAGGCCTGAAATTAAATGTAGACTGTGTTTTTTTTTAGAAATAATATTTATCAGATTTTGGCGAAATATGTGAAAGACGAAAAAGGCACAAAATAGGTGTTTGGTTCCTGTGTTTTCCTCTCTGCTCGTCCGGAGGCTGCCGGCCCCGACTCTTCAGGGCCTCTTTCTGATTCAGACTTGACTCATCGCACGCTGATTATGAGACAACATCGGGGAGAAATTGTCGAAATTGTTCGTCTTTGGGTGTGAAAGTTGCCCTTTGAGTGAACCCTCCCGGCCCCGGGAAAGGCTCTGTCATCGAAGACGGCGTCCCGGTTAAACTCTGGCCGACGCGCTCGGGCACGCTCATGCAGACGGAAGTGGCAAGCCCTGGAGGTGTCACCCCCCCACACACACACACTCACACACACACACACACAAACACACTTTTTACCTTCTTAAAAGAGGCTGTTTTAGACGCCTGTGATTTTTCTCGGACACGTCCTCTCAACCCTCCTTTTCACAGTTTGCTCTGTGATTCATGTCTCGCTGCATCCGGCCAGGTTTTTTTTTTCTTTTTATCACCAAAGTCACACCTCCGGGTGGGTAAAAAGATGGAAGGAAAAGGTGAGGCACTTTGTTCAGAGTGCACCAGATGTTGTTGCACCACAGGGAAAATGGTGAATAGGACACCGCTTCATCTTAGATTTGCTTTTTCTTGGTGGAAAACAGGTGGAAAACAGGAATTTGCTTCAAAAGTTTCACCAGCCAATCCTCGAAAATACAAAGAAATTTGATCAGACTGAGACAGATCAGAATTTTCCTGTGGTTATAAATTGGTATATTTAACTGGCTTATTCTAAATACTGAGGCATTAGGATGTGGTCTGAATATCCAAAGACTGAGAGAGAGTCATCATCAACTCTTGACAAAGGAAATTTACTTTAGCCAATGTTTAAACTGTAAAAGAGAAGGTCCTCGAAGGTTTGTGGGGAGAAAACCGACACGATTTTTCCCTGTATCCGATAACAGTCGGGGCAGCATGAAGCAGAACCCTTACCTCCGTGTCCATTGGCCAGTTTCAGTCTATCAGCACCTTCCAAAGTCCCCACCTTGAACTAAAAAAAAGAAAGAAAGAAAGAAAAAAACCCAGCCAACTGTGAGCCCAGAGACCGCGAACCATCAGATCAACAGGAGTGTGCCACACTTTGTTCTCTGCCCAATTATCAGGCTGGGGAAAACAAATCTGTCAGAAACGAGACGTGGCCGAGCTATTGATCTGTTTATACACTCCCCGTCTTCTCCCTTTCCCACAGCCTCTATTAGCACCGGCGGCCTCTCCGCCTCTTCGACGCGCCATGGGGGGGGGCATTGCAGGCATTGACGTCACGAGGGGGCCAAAGGACCGGGACTTCAGGGGCCGGCATCGTCGGCGGACCCTGGGTACCTCACCGCTGAAAACATGTACCATGTGCTCCAGTAGGCGTATCTATCTATCTATCTATCTATATATTTATACATACACATACGGATGTTTTGATCATCAGAGCGAGGAAATGCATGGAGTGAAAGGCATTGCTCACCTTTTCTTACGAACACTTTCTGGTTCTCATTCCTCATGATAGAAACATTCCCATACAACGTTATTCCATGTCAGAGCTGTTTTAATGTGCACAGATGATATCAGCCTTTGTTATTTCACTGCCTGACAATCCTTTTTTTTTTTTTTTGGTCACATTTGAAATGAGCAATGTTCATTTAAATCTATGAGCAAAAGGAGAAAAGAGTGTGTGTATGTGTGTATGTGTGTGTGTGTGTGTGTAAGCTCCCTCTCCCCATTTAACTGAATTTTGATTACTATCCATCAGACAGTTTCCTATATTTGACTCTGGAGAATCGAACATCGTGTAGCCAAGTGAGGACATTTTCGTGAGCGTGTCGGCCATATTGTTTTACCCTGGTTGAACAAAGAAAAGCCTGAATAAAGTTCATCCAGTCTGATTTCCAGACTACTAGGGTCAGCTCTGTTAGTCCCCGGTCGTCGCTGTCTGCAGCAGTAATTACAAACCTGATCTGAGACGAGGATTTTCCTTCATTTCCGCTCTGGTTTGTTATGATTGTTACAGCTGAACCAGCCCCAGAGAGACAAAGCGCTACTAACAGGGTAATTTTACGATTACTTCATGTTGATGATATATTATACATGTTTAACCCACTTTGAAGTCACTTTAAGTTATTAGAAAAACCAAGAGAGCTTGTTGAAATATCCTGCTAGAGAGTCAGGATTAATTTAGCTTTTTCCTGATTAATTCTAAAGGCCGGATCTTCTCTGTGTGCATGAGCGTAGCCGACATCGCCGGCGGTTTAGCTGCGGCGTGTTAGCTGAACGAGGTCTGGAACCGGAGCCTGGCTTCAACTTTGCCAGTGGTGCACAAGTGGTGCAGAAAACCAGAGGGGGGAGAGTTTAAAGTTTGGGGGAACCAAGGAGAAAAAAAAGAGAGACAGAAATAAGGTTGACAGGCTCTTTCAACTGATGTTATCGGCGCCCTGGAAGCGCTCATGCTATTAACCTCTGGGCGAGGGGCAGCACTGTACTGAACACCGAGCCGAGTCTCACCGGAACCAACGCAGCCCTCGCTCTCTGGCTTTTTTGAGACGGCGCCAGCCTCGGTCCCATCGTGGCCTTGGTTGCGCGTCACGTGGAGACCTGGTGAAGTGGCATAGGCCCCGTTTTTTTTCCCGGCTGCCTATGTTCATTTCCCCCGAGCTGTACTCTCCCTTTGAAAAGAACATGATGCCTCTTATTAGGCGATCATCAGATCAGTCAAGTGGTTGAGGGAAAGTAGATACATCTTAAAAGTGAAAACCAGCCTTTCAAGTAAATGCACAAAGCGTCAGACAGATCTGATGCTGTCATTGACAGAGCAACGGACGCATCAGTGGCTGGCGTTTTCCTTCAAAGAGAAGTTTGACAGCTAAAAGAGAACTGTGAATATCAGCGAACCCTTCGCACCTCCGAGGGTGAAAGAGCCTTTATGCTACGGTTGTTTACATGCCCTCCCCTCCGGGATCCCACAACAAAAAAAGCTGTAAATATGCAAAGCAGATTAATTACTTTTCCAAGGTCACCTGTACAGAAAAGGGCTCGGCGAGTTAATAATTCAGCGGCGCATCGCCCCGGTAAATGCGGCTCGCTACCGCAGACGGTTGAAAATCCGCGGACGAGCCGCCTTATTGATATTTGCTCAGGAGTTAACGAGGCTCCGCGCGCGGCATCATTTAGCAAAAAAAAAGAAAAAAGTCTTCCTGTTTAATCCACAGCCTCGGAAAAAAAACAACGAAAAAAAAAAACACCCGCAAGGGCTGGGAGTTGTTAGAGCATCTTAGTTCTGGTGGCTTTAACCCGGAGGGTGCGCACTGTACCTCAAAGTCCACAGTTCATTTGAATCCAATCCTGAACCCCCAACCCCCCTTCCAACCCCGCCCGCCCCGCCGAACCAGAGTCGGCGTGCTGACTCAAGATGAGACTTATTAGCTCTAATCCCTTGCAGCCCTCTGTGTTTGCATTATCAAGCAGGATTAGACCGATACCTGTGTGTCGGCCGACCGATCTGCCGGCCCAACTTCTGACTTTGGGACGCCTTCTGACACGGGATCCGTTTCTAATCGGCCTCTACGTGTTTGGTTTTTTTTGACATTGTCATCCGAACACAAGCTGTCGCCACGAGGCCCCGATGCAGTTTTTTATGACTTTTCCTGCACCACATACTGGAAGATAACAGATCGCAATGCTTCACAAAAGTTTCAAAGCATTTCAATGAATTTCATTATTATTATTCTTTTGGTGGAGATTTACCGTGTTTGTGTCAGGTCGTCACTTGTAGAGTATAAAGATGAAATATCAACAGTGTCTTCGACTCCAAGTTGAAACTAGGAAACATTTGCTATCTTTGTTGTGCCTTGAAAAAAAGTGTCTTAAAAAGAACAAGAAGTTTCTGTCCATCTAATCAGTTCATTGTCAGATTGTTCCAGCTCTACTTTAAAACCGCATTAAAAATCAAACGTTACAGGTCAAATATCACAATTAAGGTCCAGAATCACATCCTGCATGACGTCAAAATGCTCAAACTGCTTTATAATAATTTCCTTTCTTAGCCTTTTTCCTGATATACGGACAAAATACATCTCATCCTGATCAAACGCTGGGTTAAATGGAGGTCGGCAGCTGCACCTCGTCTATTAAAAGAGGTGCACTCGGCAGCGTAAAACCCCCTCGGATGACTTTGATCAACAGCCCACTTAGATGGACCATTAAAGAGAATTAAGCACATCATCGTCATCATCATCATCGCGAGATACTGTAACACATTACACGGGGATGGATAATTAATTTCTCACGTGCGTCTGCAAAAAATAAAAGACTCCGATCGGTGAGGAGCGATGAGAACGAACCGGAGCCTGGGGTAATTACAAAAAAAAAAAAAAGAAAAGAAACACCTCGAAAATGACCCATTAATTAACTGAAACTTGGTATGAAACAGTTCACTGAAGGATAATGAAACAGTAGGCCAGCACTGCCCTCTGCTGGGCTGGGCGGCTCATTGCGGCCGTTGACAGGCCTCATATCAGCGTTGGCGCTGGCGCTTCTCTTTTAAACGAATGACAGCTGATGTTAATCTAATGAGAGCAGGGCTGGAGGTTTTTCGGCGTTTACCGAGTACAAGTGGCGGCGCTGAGGAGCCGTTTACGTGGGATTTCTCTGGGGGGGCGGGGGGGGGGGGTAATCGTGTTAAAGAGTGAGATCATGTTCGGATCAATGGCCTCGCAACAACACTCGCGTCTTTCCAAAAAAGGAGCACACAGAGCAACAAAGACGCAAATGTATTATCAGCACTGTTTAGTTGGAACAGGAACGTTAACACCACCAAACACACACACACACACACACACACGCACACACACTCACACAGAGGCATCCGGGGCAGGAAATTTTAGAAGCTAAAGAACGAGGCGAAGAATAAAAAAACGTCCTAAATTTGGCCGAAACTCTGTACGATTTCCTCCATTTTCTGAGGGTTAATTACGCTACACAGATTCCCCCCACACCCCTCATCGCTTGGCAAACAAAACTACAACTTGCGGATAATTACCCGGGGGCTACTTTGGGATCGATACTGTGCCAGCGTATGGGGCTGTATCGGAAAGTCTCTGCATGGATGATTGCCTGCTTACATCAATCCGGCTCTAACAGTAGGGCCATTTCCGAGCTGCTGCCCTGCCCTGCTGCTCTTTGTGTGGAGAGAGTACCAGCCTGCCGAGGTGGATATTTTCCTCCCATTGTCCGGCCCTGGGAAATTTAAAATAAACGGGCAACAACCGAGCAATTTGTAGGTTTTTTTTTTAATTTCTTTAACGCCTGATGAGGACATCAGCTTGAGTGGTTTTGGGGGGGGGGTTGTCTATGGATATCCTCTGGGGACCGGAAGGCAAGGCTCCTCGCCCTGGATGCAGTGCTGGGACTGACCGCCTGCAATGGTAGATGATGGTAAGGGGGGGGTAGCCAGTCACAGGATCCTCATGAGGAGGTGGAGAGAACGGAGGAGGGCGGGTGGGCGGTTTTTGTTCCGATGGGAATCTGTAGCGTTGCGTTCTACTTCTTTTCTCCGGTTCGGACGGCGGGGCGGAATTTCTTTCCTGCCTCAGGTTTCTGGGTTGGTTTTCTCTCATGGTCCAAAGATTTAAAACTTGTCCTCGACTTTTCAAAAAATTAAAGACAAAGGACATTGATCCAGATTTTTAAGGTGGGTGTGCGTCTGCTTGTTTACTTCTGTTCCAAGTGGAAGACGGGTGGACGTGAAAGCAGTTTATGTGCGAATTAGTTGATGCAAAAAAGGCAAAAATTTGCAGCCATGACATTATTAGATTAAAAACATTTTTCGGTGATTCTGAGTACGGAAAAAAACATATTTTAACATTAAATTATTGCTGATCTGTTAAATAATTGTATTAATTTCACATTAGTATGATAGTGCTCAACAGTGGCTTCCTGGTAAGAGTTATATCCATTTTTTGTGATTTAAAGATGGAATCATTCATTAAATATAATGTTTAATATCTTGTTATTAGTAGAAAATAAAAATTTTATCCACCGATCATATATTTTTTTTTTAATCTTGCTGATTCTTATTCTGCGTTGCTCCTACAGATTCACCCAGGAGGCCATGCCAGGCAGCCCGGAGAACATCCCCCTGGGGGAGTGCACCCTCTCCCAGTCCAGGGACCAGCTGACGCCCTCCAGCCGCACGGGGAGCACCGTGTTCAGCCTCTCCCGCAGCGAATCCCTCTGGGCCTCCGAGACCCCCCGCAGCAAGTGCGAGGTCTTCTGGTTCCCCATCCACCTCATGTCCACCGGCGGCAGCTTCCTGGCCTGCGGCATCATCATCAGCGGCCTGTACTTCGCCGGCCACTGCAGGAAGGTCACTAACTTCCTGGGACCCGCCCTGCTGTCCATCGGGCTGATGGTCTTTGTGGTCGGGGTGGTCCTGATCCCCATCACCAAGGAGAACAGGAAGCGGTCCACCATGAAGAGGCCCATCAGCTACTACAGGCCCCCCGTTGTGTTCAATCTGTGACAAAGTGGGCCCCGATTTTCCGTCGCAAAAAACCCAAAAACAACAAGAAAAAACCCCAATGAGAAAACTTAAGACCGTACGGAGCAGAAATGTACCTTTTCAGCATGGGAGCCTTAATATTTATTCCTCCAATTTACCGGCACCGAGGAGAAAACTAGGCATTTATCTCAGTCTCAAGTATGCATGGCAACATTTACATTAATAACCACGGCCGTCGGGAAAAAGAAGGTGGGCGCGCAGGGACGACATCGTGCAACATAAAACGCAATTATTCACACGTTTACACACAATTCGGCGGCGAGGGGGAGGCCATCCCTATGAATATTTATGCGGGAAAAGTGCATGGGGGGGATTTCCTGATGCTGTGCGCTGCAGTACATGCCGATTCATGAATAATTAAGGCTTTTGAGAGCTTATAATTGTGAGTGCCCGCTTTGCTGTATCAGGTTGCGTCCACCGAAGTCCTCGTCGCAGGATCAGAACCACTGGGGAGGGCAGACTTTGAATTTAAATGCATTCGTTCCTCACACGTATGTAAAAGAGGCAGAATTTGCCTGCGGTGACCTGAAAGTTCATTTTCATGGGATTTAAATATTATGTAGCAGGACAATTTAAAGTAACCCAGTCAGAACCCGGCCACAAAAGTAAGGGACATTAAATATTTATTGGTGAAAAAGTAATATTTTAAAATCAGACAGATTGTATTTAGAGCAGCTATAATCAATATTTTCATATTGAGAGTTGGCTCAAAGCTTTTGTGAGATAAGGAAGAGCTCCGGATGATGGTGATTTTAGACTCTTTCAGCTCCTTCCTCGGTCTTTCTGGTCTGTTTTAGCCCTAATTTTTGCAGGCGGCTGTTTTTAGCTCCGTACAACCCACCCGTCGGCTACCTGAGGTCAGAGTCCGGCCGGCGAAATAAGGGCAATCACTGGGCAGCTATAAATGCCAGATGTTATTCTCAGGAGCCAAGGGGAGGCCTCACGATTCTGTTTATTGGCCTCCCGTCAGTCTCCGCCCACTCATCGCATGTTGCCCCGGACTTTCTTCCTGGTTCCAGATCCACACGCTCACCTGAGTTTTCCATTTCCAGCCACTGGAACCACCCCTCCAATGTACACACCAGTTCCTCGTTTCCCTAATCTGCTCCACGGTATTTATTCCAGCACCCCCCGGGTCTCCAAACAGCAGACTGTTTGCTCATGTCTGTGTGTGTTTCACTTTGTGCTACTCATGCTCTGGACTCTGGTTCTTGCTACCCGTAAGTAGTTACCTGTACCTGCCTGTCCCTCATCATTTACTGTATTACACTCCCCCCTTCCATCCTCATGTTCCTACCCCTGGCAGTCGAAGGCGCTGACCACAAACACAGCTTAAGAATTAACACCAGTGTTGCTCCGTGCATGTTGTGGATGTAATTAGGCAGCTGCTATTAACTTAAAGGCTGCTAATACGTCGGTTTTGTATGTTTACAGCTTTCGCTGGTTCCTGCCCCCCCCCCCCCCCCACACACACACACACACACACAAAAAAAATCAGTTAATGCAATTTTTAAACAATAAATGTAAAGTTTTGGTTTATAACTTACAACAGCAGCAGGACAGACAAAAGGAAAAAGCTAATTAAGGAACATCATCCAAAGTACTTTGTAATTAATTTAAATAAAAATCGATGATGTCAAATATCAGGTAACGCTTTAGATTACATCCCACAATAAACCCTGTTTATAATGAAAATGTTTACATTAAGTGCTCAGTTTGACCAGATGACCTTGTCAACCTGCTGTATCTACTCTGTAGATTTCTAGAGCATCTGAAGAAGACAACACAACCCTCACTGGCCTAAAAAGAAATAGAACAGGTTAGAGGGGATCAGATTATCCAGATTAAACGGGAGAATTAATGTGCAACTATTCTGATATTCAATTAATTACTCAGATTTTTTTTATGTAAAAGTTATAAAAAAAATTCCCTAGTTCCTGCTTCTAAAATGTGAATATTTAAATCTTCCTATGATGTGTTACTGAATTTCTTTGGGTTTTGGGCTTTTGGTCAAAAAAACAAGACATTTGAGTGTATCAGATATTTAATGGTCCAAACTATTTATCGATTCAAAATTAAAAAAAAAAAATAAAAAGGAGATAATCGACAGGTGAAAATAATCTAAAACAGCTATAATATTAATGCCAAAGTCCTGCTGAGGACTTTAGGACAACAGCTTTGTTATTTTAACATAATTAATTTAAGTGAAAATAAGAATTTAGGCCAATTGATGCATTTGTCCTTAAAACAACCAAGACTTGATGCAAAAATCCATTATATATCATCTTTAGGACAATTTTACACAGTGTCAGTCTAGACGTCCATTAGAGTGGAACAGCAGAAAACTATAATAAAGACACAAATTCACATAAAAAGTTGATTTGACCTTATTACTACGTCAGAATAGACTAGAAAAAAATGTGTTTTTAGTGTAAAAAACGCCATCAGATCTGCAGTTGTTAAGCTCCGATATGTGGTTCGAATGGAACAAAGATCGGTTTATAATTAGTTTTCTGCTTAGATGCAGGTGTGATGTTGGTCTAGAAACAAAAAAAGAAAAGCTGAGTCACGATCACACCGTGTGGCTGCAAAAGCAGTTTGACTTCCAAATCAAGAGTCCTTCGACCCCGGAACCATTTGCATCATGGGAACCAGAGCGTTACCGTGTAGTTTGTAGATTTCACCAGTGAATGACACAAAAAAAAGAGGAACCAGGTGAGAGTCGGTGTGTGTGTGTGTGAGTGTGTGTGTGTGAGTGTGTGTCGGGGGGGGGGCATATGGGTGTGTTTCTGCGCGCGCGCCAGGCCCAGGGGAACACCTTGTTTACCTTCCCTGACGTCGGGGCGTTTCTCCGCAGGTGCGCTGACTCAGCTCCGGTACGGAAAAGCTGTGGTGTGAAGCATCCTCCCGTTACGCGAGCTCCGGAGCGGCTGTGATGTTCCCACCATGCACCTGAGCAGGTGTCTGGGCGGCTGCGTGCTCCTGTTCCTGGCCGCCGTGGCGCTGGACGCCGTGGGCCTGGTCCTGCTCTTCGTCGGGATTTTCGCCAACCTGCGCGTCGACGGCCGCTTCTACGGCGACTTCTTGATCTACACCGGCGCCCTGGTGGTCTTCTTCAGCCTGGGCTGCTGGCTCATGTGGTACGTGGGGAACGTCCGGGTGTCCGAGGGAGACCCCGGGTCGGGGAAGAGGAGCAGCGTGGTGGAGCTGCTGGCGCGGAAACTCTCCGAGAGGCTGAGCCAGAAGCTGCGGGGGGAGGAACGCGTCAAGCCCGTCGGGGACGCGGACCCGGACCCGGACCCGGACCCGGACCCGGACGGGGACCGCGGCCGCGGGGCGTCACCTCCGCGCAAAGCCAGCAGGGTGACGTGGGGCAAAGCGTCCGCCTACCGCAACGAGGGGTACGATGACTCCCTGGACCCCCCCGCTGCGGAGACTGTGGAGATAAAGAGGGAGCAACTCTGAGCTGCCATGAATAAGTACCATCGCATAAATGTACTTTAATTGGGCCTGTGTGTGCAGGCAGGGCTGCAGCCCAGCCGAGGCTCCGGGGCCCCTCAGGGCACCACGCTGGCCCTCAGAAAAATTTATCTTGACCCTAAAAAGGTGGTCTCTAAATATTTATAATGTTCTTAATTCGAAGTAACAAGTCAGTATTTTACTGGTCTGTAGTTTCCTAATATTCCCGAAGAGGTTTGCCGGAAAGGATCCGCTACTGTTTATTTTAACTTATTAGTGTTTTGTTTAGTGCATCCTGGATTTAATCACTTCCAATTAAAGTGCACAGTAGCTCAGCTGAACAGGCTAAAGTGTGAAATGGGTCCACGGGCAAAACTACAACAGAACACAAATGAGGAATTAAGTTTCCATTGACAAAAAAAAACAAAAACCTAATCAATATTTACTAGGTTTGAAATGGAGAAGTCGTTACAACCGTCGTTCTTCCAGGAAAACATATGAGACAGTAATTAAAAAATCATCTGGACCCATAAAAAAAATCAATCTTTTTTTTTCCAGTAGTAGTTTATGTAAATTCTGTCTCAAAGCTTGATCACCAGTGGGGGCCCCAGACTCTAAGAGGCCCCCAAAGTCTCAAGTGCCACCATGCAGCCGTCAGTTCGTGGTAATTTCAGTTTATTGCATCTGTTAAAACTTTATTCACTGCTCGGGCACGTCATGAGCTGAAATGTCAAGAGCCTCGAGGCATCACCTGCATCGTCACCTTATCCTGGGGGCCCCAAGTCAAAATCTGGCTTCAGGGCCTTTTACTTATTTTCAGTTGAAACTGTGCTAACACGGTGCATTTTTCCAAACTAAATCCTTTTTCATTGAGTTAAACTAAACTGATTCCTAAATACTGACAAATGCACGAGGTAAACTTATGGTCACCAAGGGCCCGTGGCTCATTTTAACCCCATGGGGCCCCCATTGGGTTTAACATAGTCCGTGAGTTACTGTGTATAGAATCTTCAAAATACAAGAATCTGTTTGTAAAATCATTAGGTTTTTTTTATATAACTGTGGCGTAACACCCCCCCCCCCCTCAGGTTTCTATAAACCCTATACAACCTCCCACACACACACAAAATCCAGAATACTTGATCTCGCACCAAGAAGGAAAAATATTCCTGTCCTGCATTATTTCAGCTATATGTATGTATATTTTATTTTTTATTTATTTTTGTCCACAACTTTGTCACACATTTCAAGTGCATTTAAACATAATCTGCACAAACTGTAGCTGCCATCAGACGAAGTAAAGTGAAGCCACGTTTGCTCTTGATTTGCGTTCAAACCCCCTCACACACACACACACACACACACACACTGGTCAGACTGGTTCTCTCTCAGCTGTGTGATGTTGGTTAAACAAACCTGAAAAATCCTGTGTGTGTGTGTGACCTTTATATCACACTCTCTATCTACTATACGAATCTACTGATCAAAGTTTTAGGGAATTGCAGCTGCAGAATTTGATCAGATTAGAATTACGATAGCTCCGTCGCCGTTTGTTTTGTAACATGGGCTAAAACGGCCTCTAAATAAAACAGAGTTACCGTGACTGACAGTGTAAAGCCACGTCCGTCAGACTCATGACAGCTTTACGGTAAATGAAACTTAATTCATCTCTGCCACGATAGTTGGCAGGAAAGTGAGTCAAAGCCGCAGAGACAAGTAGTAGCAGCATGACTGGTCCAACAAGCTGCGAAAGGAGAAGTTTCCATTATGTGCATTTCCTCTCTGTGGCAGTCGCTCCACAATAGGAATCATTATTGTACTGATGCATGACCTGTGGACTATTAAATATTTAGGAAAGGCTTGGACACAAGCTCGTCCCCCTGTGGAGCTGCTCCCAAGCCAAACATGAAAGGGTAAACACACTCCCCTCCTGGGGCAAATCTTTGCACTCCCTTTGGAGCATAATCTGGAGGAGGCATTGGGCGGACCGCTGAAAGATGCAATTAATTAAAGGGGGGGGGGGGGTATTGCCATGCAAACGTGAGCACAAAGCTGTCACACAGGTTTGTGGGTGATGGGGCGGATGTGTCACGTTAAGGACATGAGAGGGTGCAGAACGAGTCGGCCCTGCAGAGGAATGAAGATGGACCGCGGGGCTTTCAGCTGCTGTCAGTGATCAGCACGGCCCCTTTGTTGTGGTTGGGTACTGGTCTCGCCACTTAAGTCGTGTGCTATGAAAGAAATGTAAGGCGTGATTGTCAGAGAAAAAGGAATGATCCTTGAGCACTGTTCCCCAGAGAGGCTCGCTCTCAGTCCCGTCAGACCTCCAGAGGACCAGGATCCACCTGGGCCCGGACGATGGAACAGGGGAGGTTCACCATCCTCTTCGTGTCGCTGGCTGTGATCTTGGATGTCGTGGGCCTCGTCCTCCTCCTCGTTGGGATCTTGGCGCCCCTGAGCTTCTGGGACTTCTTCGTGCTGTCGGGGCCGCTGCTCATCTTCCTCAGCCTGGTTTTCTGGATATTCTGGTACATGGGGAACCTCACGGTGCCCGAGGAGGAGCTCGACCTGAGCAAACAGGACATACTGTGACAGCGGCACAAGGGAGGCCGGGCCCGGGACGGGCCGAGTCGGCGCTGGCAGAGGGAACCGGACTCCTTTCGGACTGGCCGCATGAGGATGAAAAGTGGACACCTGTGGGTTCGAGCCTCATCAGAAATCATAAATTTCTGAGTCTCTGGCTCTCCGGGCCCCTTGAGGTTCTGGCCTCAGCAAAGGATATTCCGATCCTGACGCAACCTGGAACACATTTGAATATTCCTAGAAGATACAACAAAAATAAAACTTAATTCTACTCTTTGACACAACTTGTCATGTTGCTTATGGACACTGGTGATTCCTAGACTGTGTTGGACTGGAAAAAATCAATTTCCCAGCGTTTTTCGATGGGAGGAGGAAGCTTTTAAAAGCTGCGCCATGACAACAGTTTACGCCATATTTATGTCATTGTTATCATCTGTGGAAATTGTGAGTTGATATTTATATGCCAACACGTCTGCATGTTCATTTAAGATGGATATGCTTGTGAAACGAGTAACTAAACATGCTTTAAAATGAGTGGTGTTGTGGTATGTTTTGTTTGGGGAGGCCGCTACTCATTAAAAACCAGTTAAACAGGCCACATTGTTGTTTTTGTTTTTTTTTTTGCTTTGGGTTATTTTAGTAAGATCCACCCAGTGTGGAGCTAGGGGGGAAAAAAAAAACCAACATCACTCTCAACACAGACAAAAGTGCTGAGGTATGAAGACATGCTCCTCCATGAAAGCATCGCATCTCCCAAACCTGATAGACGCGCTGCTGAGAGGTTTTTGCCAATTAGTAGAAAAAAAAGAACAGAAAAAAACACTCTGCATCCGTTCTTCAGTTTGTTCGACGAAAACAACAACAGCAACAGCAGCAGCAGCAGCCGGAGAGGAGAAAGGAAACTAATGCTCCTCCTCCTCCACGCCCGCCTCTTCCCAACCTTAATAGGCACTCAAGGCACCATTAGCTCCCTCGGACATGAGGAGTGTTATTAATGTGTCCATTTGGTTTCCGTCCCTGAGAGAGGAAATGGAGGAGAGGCGTAATGGGGCTCGCACTCGCTCGCTCTCTCTCTTTCTGTACAGAGATGGAAACCCTCCTGCTCAGCCCCCCCCCCCCCACAGGACACTAGCCACTCTGCCTACACTAAAATCTCCATACTGTCCTAATGGTACACGTCTTTATAATCTTAATCGCAATTGGACTCATCAGTGCAGAGAAGTGTCTCCCTGGGAGACAACATGGATCATGCAGAGGTTTTACTTTTAGGAACACGAGGCTCTGATGCCCAGTTTTTGCAGCTAAAATCAAATAACAGTATTGAAAAGCATATATTAGATATGAGCCTGCAAATCCCAGTCACGTGGTTCGAAAGAGCCTTGACGAACAGCCGATTCTCACAGATGCGGTTGCTGCTCTTCCTGGAATTTTAATGGAGCCGACTGTCGCCAGCGGAACGACCAGAGTTTGTCCACAAGACAAATAAAAGGGAAGTGCAATAAGTGACACAGATATGTGAGTGACTCTTTCCAATATCTTTGGTTTAAAGGGTTTTGATGTTTTGGACGCTGGTTTCTAAATGGGCACATTAAAGCCCCGTGATAGGGACAGCAGTCATATTTGAAACAATAAACCTAATGTGCATAAATGTATCGTTAGAGATTGGGCCCATTGTGCAGCTCATGCTGATATAATCTTCACTCTACAGATGCTGTTTTTAATTAGCAGATGGATGTGCAGTTCACTTTTGCCATGGGCACGCACGCCGGCCTCTTTCGGCAGGTGATGAGGCGACGTGCGACACCGCGCTCTGCCTGCGAAACACCAACTGGGGCCTGAAAGGTTTTAGAAATGGCCGGCGGGGCTCACGTCGTCTCCCTCCGGAGCATTCGGAAGGAGCATGTCTCCCTCCAGTGGCTGTCGGGGACAAGGTTAAAGAAGACTCATTCCGGTGGCTCTGTCGGGCCCTGTCAACAGGAAGGAGAAAAAAAAAGGAGTAAAACCATAACATCCTGCCTCGTGCAGTAAAAATCAGACATCAGACTGTGAAAATCTCACTGCAATGAATGATGTCTTAGCGGTTCTTATTCCTCGAGGCCTCAATCCACCAACACTAAAAGTCCCAATCTTGTCTATTCAGGGGAAACACAGCCACCAAATGTAATTATTTAGATCTGTTGCTTTGATCTAACTTCACCACTAAAGCTTTTTTAGTCCCTATTGCAAATGGTGCCTGTGTTACGGATTTTACTTTGTGGTTTTTTTTTCAGGATTATTCACATGCTACACGCTTCAGGTATTTTTAATGTTTATCTCAAACGTCAATTTAATATTTCCTGACACCTCTGCAGTTGTTAAACCAAAAAGTAAATAAAGTCTGCCTTTTAAATTGATTTTTTTTTTCTGAAATATATCCTACTTTTTTTGCTTAAAGGAAAAAAAAAGTTAATGGCGTCGATCGAACCTGTGGAGAATCAGGTAAAATATGCTTTATAAACACCACTGAGTTTGATATGCAGCTGATAAATGGCTGAGTCAGTTAAAAATATTTTTCAGGAAGCGATTTTGCAAGGGGATCTACAGTTTAAGCACTGCACCACATCACTAACATTTACATCTTGATCTCTGGTGAAAAACCACAGCATCTCTGTCGCACCGGCCTACGACTGCACTTATTTTCTTCATGAGATTCTCTTCTTCTCTCATGGGATTTATTCATGTCAGAATGCTAATAATGTTCAAATGTCCACCACAGGTCACCCAGTCCAGTTTTTTTGTTATGCGAGTTTAACTTGAAAAAAAATTTGGACCACAAGAAACTGGCACCCACATGACAAGAGGAGTCACCAAGATGTCACTAAATAAAACAGTATACTTTCAAAATAAAATATAATAGTCTGTTATGAGGACATTTCCATGTGAAATGTTCTATAGGTGAATCAGTTATAAAAATCAACAACAAAAATCAGATAAAAATTGGCATTTCAGTTTTGCTTGGTAATTTTTCTAATACTTGTATTTATTTGTATTTATTTATTGTATTTATTTACATATGTTTATATTTTACATTGATCTCAGACTTCATCATTTTTTTTTTTTTAACTAAGGAAGGAAATGACTGGTGAGGATCACTGAAGTAGAAAGTTTGCACTGGTACCTTTGCAGATGTGAAGCAAATAGAAAATAAAGATTATCTTTTTGCAGCCCCATCTTGAGGAAAAACTGCCTGCACACAGATTTAAAAAAATAAAGTAAATTTAAAAAAACATTAATTTAATGACTCGTGCAAAATGTGGGGAAAAAAACTGACATAAACTTGAGCAGTTGAGTCACAGGATAATCAGCAGCACAACTTCCACATCGTGTACCTCAACAGCATCAGCAAACAGCAAACAACAGCATCTAATATCTTCACAGGTGTCCAAGCAATTTATTGATCGGCCACTATATGAAATGGGAAAAAGTAATAATAGTAAAACCCGCCACCATGTCCCAGAGCCCATCGTTTCATTTGACCAACAGCATCCAAAAAATAAATGATTTATAAAGAAACTAAAACAGGATAAAATCCTCACATGTGAGAAGCTGATAACACAGACACGTCCGAGTGATAAATGACTTTGATGATTCATCAGTTGTAAAAATCATTGCTTATCAATTTTCTCAGAAAGTCACATAAAGTTTTATTATATTTTATTATTATTTCCACAAAGAGGAGCAGACATATTTAGCACATTGGAAACCATGTACCTACATAATGACATTTTTACTGATTTTATTATACTTTGCCTCGATGGAGACCCATACCCCTGCAGGGTCGAGCCTCCAGGCCGGTTTCCCGTTCCGACTCGTGTGGACCAGCTCGGTGTTCACCTCCTACATGCATCCGGCCGGAACCGACCGTCACTGCTTCACACCTGGACCGAGGCCTTGTTCGTCTGATAAGAAAATCCCCAGTCGTTGCGCGCGCGTGCGACGTGCACGTCCCCGCGCGCACGCGCACACAGGCACACGCAGACACACATGTTCACACACACACTGTGTTTACAAACAAGTGGCCTACAGATGGCGGAGTCACTCACCCAGGTGATAACAAGGCCACGGGATCACTAACCTGCAGCCCCCCCGGACCACCCACCTCCACAAACCCCCTCCCCCCATGTAATATGACGCACATCTACCTGTCAAGGAACCGATATTTGTTCTTTATCGATTAAACATCTGTAACTATGTTAATTCACAAAAAAACAACATCATCTTTACAAACCTAAGAGATGCTGCAAAGGGGCCGCGTGGAAAGCCCGGCGTGGACTCTCTAGTGGAGCAGGTGGACCGCCGTGCCCCGTGGCTTTGCGCTGCTGCGACGTGGAGACCGAGGTGGGGGGGGGGGCTCAGCCCCCGTGGACCGCCGCGATACACGCGGCCGATCCTCGGTTCGGGGCCGCGGATCGATCGGCGACACCGACGCACGATTATAGATCATCGATCGTTTTCTCGGCGTTTATTATTGTACACGACTGCACGTGTATTTTTCAAAAAAGTGGCGGAGCCACTCCCTTCCTGTGCGGTCGGACTCGCCCGCGCCGCTTCTTACGTCTCGCCGAGCAGCATATGCGCGTATAGCTACGCACCAACCGACCTTGACATGCGTCCTCGGAGTAATCCCGACGCGCGATTGGCCGCGGCCCCGCGGCCGTGTCGGCGTCGCCCGCCGCCATTGGCGGAGGGCGCCGTCGGTCGAGGCGCCGCCCGCCCTCCGCTCCGTTCGGTTGGATCTCTCCGCTGGCCTTTCTCTCGGCGGTGGGTCGGAGCCGCTGTCCCTGGCCTCGCATGTTCCCCTCTAAATTCCTGTTTTGAATTCGATGCCCCTCTTGTAGATTCGCTCCATCCACACGCCTCTGAAGGGCCGCAGTCGGGCGTCCGTACCCCGGTGTCTTATTTATCCCCGCGATTGGCGTTGAAGAGACTTCAGCCCGAGCATGGCCGTGGTGAGCGGATCGTCTGGGCCGGTTGCCCGGCTCGAGGGCCGTGAATTCGAATACATGATGAAAAAGCGCTCGGTGACCATCGGCCGGAACTCGTCCCAGGGCTCCGTGGACGTGAGCATGGGCCACTCCAGCTTCATCTCGCGGAGGCACCTGGAGATATTCACCGCCAGCGACGACGGCACCGGCAGCGGCGACTTCTACCTGAGGTGTCTCGGCAAAAACGGGGTGTTTGTAGACGGAGTGTTCCTCAGACGGGGCGCCGCTCCTCTGCAGCTACCACGAATGTAAGTTTCCCCCCCTCTCGGCGAACATGTGGGTGCAACGCTAGCGGCCGGGCAGCTAAAGTTACCAGTTAACAACACTCCAGTTTGTGTCGGCTAGCGGGGTCGAGAGGACCACGTGTTTTAGCATGTTAGCAAGAACTACCCATCCTGTTCCCAAAGCCATTTTCTTTGTTGACATTCTTGTTAGCAGCAGTGTTAATTAGCCGCTTGCCCTCATTCCACATCCAACCCCCTCCCGCGGTTAACTCGGCGTTAGCCGCATTCCACAGTGTCTGTAGTGGGAGCTAGCTAGCCAAAATAACTAAGCTAGCTCGCGGCTACGGGGACGCTGTTGTTGACATTAGTTGTTGTTTTTCTTTCTTTTTGTATTAATCGCGTGGACGCTCTTAAAGTCAGAAATGTACGTGTCGAGAAAGTGTAAACAGTGAGCCCCGCGGGCGTGCGGACGCGATAAGCTAGCGGGTTAGCCGTAGCAACGCCGTGGTTGTGAATGGAGCCTGTCGCGACCCCTAAAACGTAAACAAACCGGCCGTCCCCGCCCTGCCGGCTCACAGCAGCCGAGCCCTGCGGGACCTTTGGCCCCCATTCAGGGCAGCCTGATCCGGGCCGGCCGCTGTATTTCGCCCAGCGGTGGCCAATAATAACCCAAGAATTGGGTTTGATGTGTCATTTGGCAATTAAACGAGACTTCTGAGAGAGGTTCGGGTTCAGCTTGTAGAAGGGAGGAAGTGTCAGGGCTGTGTTGTGCAGGTTGCAACCTGCAACGGGCGACTGCTAAACTTTTAGGATTGTTAATAATCTGGTACTTTGATAAACCACAGAGGAATCCAGCTTGATCCTCACTTCACCTTTTACCAGTAGGTCGTTAAACTTGGCTCCTGGTTTCCAGTAAGTTTGTGATGCTTGGTTTGGATGCAGGCCATATTTTCGGTGCCTGATACAGATTAAAAAAAAAAGTGATTATGTAATAATAAACCGGCTTCTTCCAGGTGTGTAATGGTTCTGAGGCGATTGTCTAATCTAGAGAACGTCACAGCCAGAAATGCTGATAATTGATTAGTCATCGAAGTTGTTCTTTTAATCAAAAATTCCAGGTTCTACAGTTTGTTCGAAACAGGACTTTTTTTCTCTTTTGAATCTTTTGTAAATCAATAATCTTTTGGATTTTGGACTGTCAGTCAAGCAAAAAAAAAAAAAAAAAAAAAATCTGAAGAGTCCAACACAAGCTCTAAGTAAACTGATAGACATTTTTTATGACCCCCCCCCCTTTGACATTATTATTGCCCTAACAATTAAACAATTAAAAATCATCACTCTCTTCAGCAATGAATATAGTTGTTTGTTTCATCCTTGTTCTCTGCTTTCTGAACCTTTTTAAATGTAAAGATTTGTTGCTTTTCTGGCAAGCAATTTGAAGGTGTCACAGTGGGTTTGGGAAAATTGGAAAAACAAAAACATTTTATAAACTAAATGACTAATTGATTCTTCAAAAAAGATGTTGAAGAGTAACCATTGAAAAAAAAAAAAACACCAACCTTTAGTTTCACTTTTGGTTTTAGTTAGTCAAGGAGACAAGTCTTGTTATCCTTGAGAATTTTACCGTTGTGTGCAATCCTATGTTCATAGGCTTATAATGTCTAATGAACTAAAGTAAAAGGAAGTAAAGTTGACACATAAACAAGAGAACGTTGGATCAGCAAATTGATGTGTAATTTCGATCATCTAAAAGTGAGGGGGAAAAAAACTACTCAAATACAGAACTGAAAATACAAACCAGAATTGTGCAGATTATGACTGACAAGAAAAACAGCTTGTTTACATCTTGACCAGACAGATTTATTTTGAAATTTTGGCACAAAACAAGTGGTTTTGCTCATTAAAGTGTCCTGTTTAGTGAAGAAACCTACCAGCCTCAGCCACCACTGGCCAAACCCCCAGCCCGTTCTCAGATATTGTGCAATCTTTCAATGTAAAAACTTTTTTTCTCTTTTTTTCTCCCCTTAGTTCACAAAGAAATGGCTTGTGTTGACTTGATGCAATATCTAAATTGGCTTTTCGCACAAACGCACAAACTCTGCAGCTTGCACCTTTCCGGTTATGCTGCGTCCGACGGTTAAATCAATTCCTGCCCCTCGCCTCGGCCACATCGTACGCACGGCGATGCATTTCATTATCTGGGAACGAGGAAAGGGCAGCGGGCAGCCTCGAGTTTCCCGTATTGATCAGGGGCCGGCTGCCAATAAATAGCTTTTAATCAGCAGCGGTCTTTATTACGCATGCCGCCGCAAGTAAAAGAACCTGCCTTTACTCTAATCCCCGGGGGGTGGGGGGCGGAGGGCTCCGAACGACCTCGCAGGCCGTGACGGGTTGGGCGCCGCCGCAGAAGCGCATTGACAGCATGAGAGAACTCGCAGAGCCGCGGCCCAGGGGACAGGTTGCTTGTATTCCGGGGATTCCTCTTTGGTGATGTAAACAGAACGAACAGAAAGGAACATCTCCCCCTCCCCTAAAATCCCTCCCTCCTTTCCCTGTTCTCTCCCACACCCACAAATTCTCTCCAAGTTGGTGCTTTTCCTTTCTTGCTGTCTCCATTTGTTTACATTCTTTTTTTTTTCTCTCACTGTGGGTGGGGGGAGAAAATCGAGTGAAAGTTTTCAGTTGAACAAGGTCTGTTTGTTGTCCAGGCCTCATTATTCATACGAGAGAAAACCGGGGCTGATAAAGAGTTTTCTCTGAATAAGTGCGGGGGTGGGTGGGTGGGGTGGGGCGTTCAGTAACAAAAACACGGCTTTCCAAGCAACGGGCCACAAAGAGATAATTAAAAACTTCCAGTTAAGAATTAAAAACCTTGCATGGTGGTGTTGAAACATCCCGTCAACGGTGGAGCTGGGGTTTAACAAATGAACGGACAGAAAAGTTTCCAAACAGTTGAGAAAGTTTTCACTGAATGTTGTTCCTATTCAGATTGTCATGCTTATTTTACTTATTTTGTTGAGGGATTTCCCAACACAAATTAAGTTTTCCTACCTTTTTAGAATATCTATGTGTGTATTTAAACATCTAGGACACTGACTTATTGGCTTTATTTTATTATTATTATTATTATTATTATTATTATTATTATTATTATTATTAATAGCGGGAAAGTGATTAACACCAGGTCTGCGGTTAACCATTATTTTCATTACTGATTGATCTTTTTTGGGGGGGGTCAATAAAATTACAGTAAATAGTGAAAACTGCCCCTTATATTTTTATACAAAGCTTTATTACATAAAGCTTATCAATAAAAATGACTCAAAAAACTACTTGATTATCAAAATAGTTGCTAATTTATTTTCTCTTGATCCATTCGTCAAAATCAGCTCCAGTTGATGTGTGTTTATAAATTTCCCCTAAAACTAAGATGTTTAAAAAGTTAAGTTTTGATGTCTGACCTGAAACCTTTGAACCTACTTTAGCCTCAGAAACCTGATATGCTGTTTTTCTTTGTTTTCTTATTGTAAATGTATTGTATTATTTTTACTTCCTGGAGCTCAGTGATGCCTTTAGATTTTTGTTTGAACAACAATTTAAAAAAAAACCCCACTATCGTCACTTCCTTATCAATGACATCAAAGAAAACAAGCAAATATTTACACCCTTTAAAGCAGAACCACCGATTTTTTTTTTGTAACCTTTGCTTAAAATATGGCATTAACCAATAATCAATTGTCCAAACAGCGGACGTTAAATATAGTATTGATTGACTCATCCTTTCAGCTGTAATAATTGAAACGTCTTTGGGTTTTGGAGTGTTGGACGGACAAAATGAGTGTTTTTGAAGTTATTTTTTCATCGTTTTTCTAAAATTGTATCCACTAAATCTGTAGTTGATTAATAGATTATAATCTGTATTTGTTTCCCCAGCTGCAGGGTTATAGACCAGCGACCTTTGAATAAAAATGACCTTTTATAACGGCTAAAAAAAATTAGTTTTAATGGTTTTCAGGGGAATATTTGTGGATTAATCATGACTTGGTCTAAAACCCCAGACAGACCCTGAACCTGAGGGAAAGCTCAGCCAACATCAACATGTGCTGCCAATACTATAGGCTCTCAAACTGTAATATCTCTAAAGCTTAATACTCCCATGTTAGAATTTTTTGGTCGGTTTATTGTCTGGGTCGGTATTTGTATTTGAATGTACAGCGGTGGTGAAATGACAGGAGCGAACATAAATGAGATGTTGTTTTTGATATTTTTATAACATAGGTATATTTAGACATCATTGCCCCCACCCTGTCAGTTCCACACAGTCGCCAGATATTGAAGGAAACGCTCTGTTATTTGAGGCTCCTCTATAACTTCATCAGATCCGCAGAGAAGTCTCTTTCTTGAGAGGGTGCACGGAGGGCACAGGCATAAAGAAAGTGCCCCCCCCCACACACACACACTATTCTGGTTCCAGGAAGCGTTTCAGCCCCCCCCGAGTTGCTAAGCTGGGGATACAGTTCTCTCTGCGGCTGCCAGCTCTGTGAGAGCTGGTGAGGGGGGAACCACCGCGGCCTGGCGCTCCCCCACTAAGCAAGAGCCAATGCGTGGCTGACCCGTCTCCGGGTCGCCGGACAGGCAGACTCGGTTCCTAACACCGACCCAGAAGAGTTGCCTTCTACCAGCTGTAACCTGCGGATGTCTGGGATTTTTCTTTTAATAGGCTCCCTTCGTCCCGCTGCTATAAATAACTACGATAAATCAACGATGAGCTTGGGGTTTTGGTTTTTTTTGTTTGTTTTTTTTTATCAAATTCAAAATATTTTAATCACAAAAATCTACCCTTAAACTTAATTAGAGTCTGCTGGTTTCATCCTCGCAATCCTGAGTTTTTATATTTTGTCTTTTTTTTTATTATTTCCTTTGAATATCAAATAGCGTAGGGAAAAAAATCTAATTTTCTCATGTCACTTTCTGTGTAAAGCAGTAGTGTAATGTTTCTTTTTAATGTCCCTGAGTATCCAACAGTAAACGTCAGGGGTTCAAACCTGGTTGGTTGTGGCTCAGGAGGTAGAGCGGGTCGTCCACCACCCAGGAGGTCGGTGGTTCGATCCCCAGCCCCAAGGAAGTGTGTGAAGTGTGTATGTATCTGGAACGTGTATATGGATGTGTAGTGTAAAGCACTTTGAGTGCTTCATAAGACTAGAAAAGTCCATTAACCTGTTGTAATAAATTCTATAGGTTAGTTCACACTGCAAAATCTGTGAAATGTCCCATGAGTGACTAACTCATAATTTGGTTTTGTGTTGATGTGACCGCAGTTGTACTTTCATGGTGTGAGCCAACCGACTTCATCGCCCCCATCCACGATTTTTCCAGCCGCAGTGTCAAATCCAACAATACGCAAACGCGGCAGCGCTCCGAGGACTTGGCTGTCAGTTCGGTACCGCTCGCTAGTTCTCTCAGCTTTGTGTCAAGCGATATCCGGGTTTACCGGGGGACATGGAACATGAGGTGGATCTGTCCCAAAGGCAGAGACACCGGATTCCATCAGAGCGAAGTTCACGGCATCCTATGAGCCGTGATGCGTTCAAGTCCCTGCCCCGTTTTCTGCAGCGTGTGGAAGTCATGACCAAGGGAAAGCTTCAGAGGAAAGTGGAAACAATAGAGATAGAAAAATATCACACATTTTCACCTGAGGCGTTTTTTTGTTTGTTTTTATCATTGACCTGTTGCTGACAAGTCACGTCTCATGTTTAAAGCTCCAATTCTAGCAGTTCTTCTTCCGATGGCAGCCACTCACTCCGAAAACTGCCGCGCATTGGGGGCCGGGATGAGTCTAGACCCGGTCCGCATCGCCAGGGCTGTCGTATCAGTATTAACTCGCATTTTGTCTTTCTCAGCTAATTAAAGTTGGGCGGGAGAATTGGCAGACGGTTCTACCCTGGCAAAGCAGGAAGCAGATTTATCGAGTTCATGCTGATTTAATTTGCCTTTTGAAATGCTGGTATCGTCAGTGCTTGTCTTTTTTTTCTTTTTTTTATTAACAATAAAAAAAAGTTTAGCGGGTTTTTCTTTTATTTTTTTCTTTAAATCCTTTTTATCTGTTTCCTTTCGCAGGTGCACTTTCAGGTTCCCCAGCACAAACATCAAGATCACGTTCACGGCGCTGTCCAGCGGGAAGAAGGCAAAGCGTGAAGCCCCGGAGTCTCCGGTGAAACCCGTACAGCCCCAGATCTCCCCCCTGACCATCAACATTCCAGACAACATCGCTCACCTGATGAGCCCCCTGCCCTCGCCCACCGGCACCATCAGGTACTCCGCCGCCGAGGGGGAAGATGCGTTCGACGACCTGCTGCGAGCAGGGATCGGCTTTAAATAAACATTCACCTGAACCTCTGATCGTTAGGCATATCAAAACGGCGTCTGGAAAAAAACAAAGATGAGTGTGTTTTGTTGAGCAAAGATGCAGATCGCAGCAAAGTTTTATCAATATCAAAAGTTTAGAAGATTAATCCGTGATGAATAAGTTTGGCCGTAGCCTTTCTTGAAAACTCAAGCTAAACTTTAAATTCGAAAGTAATTTACCGTAGTTGTCAATTGGATCCTGATTGAAAACTGAAGGGATATTTTTTTTTTTTTTTTTGGTATTTTTTTATTTAAGGACTTATTTCTTTGATGTGGGACGTCTGTCTCCATCTTAATAAAAGTTGGTTGACTGAAAACGGAATGACAATGGTGGAAATAAATCCAGCAAACGTTTTTTCATTTAGTGGAGATGCTGATCGCAGCAAGATTTATTTACATTTGCTGTTAATTTGCGTCTCTGGTCCTCGGGATAGTTTGGAAGGTTATTCCAGAAATCAGGTCAGGTTGAAAGCTGTTAAATTCAAAAACAATTTATTGTAGTTGTCAATTGAATCCCGATTGAAACTATACTTAAGTGATTTTTTTATGTAGGTTTTTTTCCAGCCTTAATTCTTGGTTAGTGAACTATGAAAACAGTGTGACAATGATGGAAATAAGTCTAGGACAACGTCTAATATGCTGTAACGTGGACCATTATCAATTGGACATTAAATCTGAGGAAGAAAAAAAAAATCAGCACAGGTTGATGATCTTCACAGTAAACTCAGACCATTAGCAAGAAAAACACGACAAATACAGTCGCCGATGAAGTGAGCGCCGTGTCTTGAAGTAACCCCTCACATTGTACGCCGTGCGTAGTTTCCTGACAGCCGCCTGACAACGTAATAAGGCCACAAATAACCCATAATGCATCACTCTGTAGATACACCAGTGATCTCTAAATCCAAGAGGGAGATCTGTAGGCAATGAGCGAACACGGGATTGACGGCCGCCACATTTTAAAACCCGGGTTTCAGAATAAAAAAAATAGTCTTATATTCGAGTCAGTGTGGATCCTTTCTCTCTGGAGCCATAAAGAACTATCAGCTTAGGGGGTTATTTGTTTGTTGTGTTTTGTTTTTTTTTTTACATTCGTTCGGTTTATCCGCCTGTGCCTAAGCCTCACAATGGCAGAGGGGAAAAAACCCTGTGATCAGCTTAGGCTTAGGTCACCGACCGCAGGGGCTCAGAGGGGAAGGGCGGCTCCATCTCAGACTCCTAGAATCCTCTCAGCCCCTGATCTCATCATCCAGATGGCTTTTAAAAAAAACCCGACTCGGTCTCCTCCCCCTTTTCATACGAGCCTCCCTCGCAGGTTGAACTAATAGTATGTGATCGCGCCGTCTGCGAAAAACAGCAGCTGAGGTAACGGAAGAGGCGGCATGCGTGGCTCCTAGCCACCCAAGCTAGCGCGTCCCCCAGTGTCCGTTTGGTTTTTCACCCAAATCTCTGGAGCGTGATGATCGCGGAAAATAATATTAAATACGGGAAAATGTTCTTTATATTAAGTCCCCTGACCCCCCTGGTTATTGATTGTATTAACTGCATAATCACAGTTGATTAAAGTTTAGGTTTGTCGTAGCTTTGGGCCTGATTGTGGCTCCTAAATTTACTGAGGATTTCCAGACAGTCTAAAAGGCAGATGCATAGATGGAGAAAGTCCGAGCTGATTATATAGTTTAGATTTAAAAATCTAATCCAAACCTGTTTTTGGTTTTCGTCGATCAAACCTAGCTCAGGAAGGGAAGGCGGCTCAGACTTTTTTTGTTTTTTTTTTTTACATTCGTTCGGTTTATCCGCCTGTGCCTAAGCCTCACAATGGCAGAGGGGAAAAAACCCTGTGATCAGCTTAGGCTTAGGTCACCGACCGCAGGGGCTCAGAGGGGAAGGGCGGCTCCATCTCAGACTCCTAGAATCCTCTCAGCCCCTGATCTCATCATCCAGATGGCTTTTAAAAAAAACCCGACTCGGTCTCCTCCCCCTTTTCATACGAGCCTCCCTCGCAGGTTGAACTAATAGTATGTGATCGCGCCGTCTGCGAAAAACAGCAGCTGAGGTAACGGAAGAGGCGGCATGCGTGGCTCCTAGCCACCCAAGCTAGCGCGTCCCCCAGTGTCCGTTTGGTTTTTCACCCAAATCTCTGGAGCGTGATGATCGCGGAAAATAATATTAAATACGGGAAAATGTTCTTTATATTAAGTCCCCTGACCCCCCTGGTTATTCGGTGTATTAACTGCATAATCACAGTTGATTAAAGTTTAGGTTTGTCGTAGCTTTGGGCCTGATTGTGGCTCCTAAATTTACTGAGGGATTTCCAGACAGTCTAAAAGGCAGATGCATAGATGGAGAAAGTCCGAGCTGATTATATAGTTTAGATTTAAAAATCTAATCCAAACCTGTTTTTGTTTTTTGGTTGTTGATTTTTTTGGGGTTTTTTTGTTTTGTTTTTTTTGAGTATAAACCATATTGATGGTGTGTTGTCGCCCCCCCCCCGCAGTGCTGCTAACTCATGCCCCTCCAGCCCGCGGGGCGCAGGCACCTCAGGCTACAGGATGGGGGGTCGCGTGGTCAGCTCCGCCGAGCTGCAGCTCATAAACGACAACTCCCAACCCGAGAACGACAAAGAGGCCTCCGGAGGGGACAGTCCCAAGGTGAGACACCGTCAGAGTCCAGTCACTCCACTGTTAATTTAACACTTCAGTCACTTGTTTCCCCGTAAATCTTAGCGTCTGCTCAGTTGCTACACTCTGACAGAGCTATGTGTGCTTTTTTTTTTTTTTTAAGCTAAATCACACCTGCACAGGTGTCTTAACAGATGATCTGAGACATAGTAGCATGTGAATTCATGCACTTCTTTTTATTTTCCTGTCGCTGGGCTGTTGAGATGATGCAAGACATGCCGTTCTCAGCTAAGTTTTGATCATATCCAACATATATTAGTGAAAAAATTACTATACAATGTCAACAAATGTTGTCCATTTAATAAATAAATGGTAAGATTTTGTCAGGTGAATTTTTTCAGACAATTTTTCAGTAAAAAAAAAACGTTTTTATATCCGACATAATTCCATGTGGAGGACTGCATCAGGTTTGGGTTCTGCAGGACCCAACACAGTCATTACAGGAGCGACTGGTTTTAATTTTACTGTAGTTGGAATCTGGCGGTCAAAAAATTAAAACTGCAGGTCCTGGGATTTAAGATTAACGAAATACATAATTCATTTCCAGCTCCATCATTACACAAACGACTTGGGTCCGGTTTTTCTATTTGTTTACGATCATGGTTAGTCGGAAAAGGGAAAGAACATCAGGAACCCGCCGTTCCAGGAACTGTGTTGTGTTTTTTCCCTGCTGGACGAGAGAGAAAACAAGGCTCCGCTTCTGTCCACAAAAAATGCCTGTGATATTGAAAAGCAGAGCCAAACTGATAAATTGGCCTGGTAGATATTACATTATTGTAGACATATCAGTTTCCAAATTACACGTTGGCCACTGAGTAAAAACAATGGGAATTAAGAAATGCTATAAATATTTTTGCAGTATTTTTGATAGTACAGTTTTTTCCAGCAGTGGCAAGTTTGTTTTTCAGGTGTAAAGCTCCCCAGTTGGTACATGTCTTGGTCACAATTGTATGAAAAAAAAAAATGGAAAAAATTACAGGACTCTGAAAAAAACGTTTGTAAATTTTTATATTTAGAAAAATACCAAATGGCTAATATATCTCTGTCGGAAATTAAAAATCCTGATATATTAACATTGGTGAGGGCATGAAAAATTTGTGTCAAATTAGTTTCACGCTGTATTGAAAATATCCACGATGACATAAATGCAACCGTTTTTTTTTTGTTTGTTTGTTTTGTTTTTACTCAGAACTGAGAAATTAGTGTAATATTTGAAGAAATATACGATGCAAGCAAACCGCATACAGCGTTCCAGTGTTTAGCAGCTCTAGATTGTGATGCATCGTACGAAAAGCCACATTTTAGACCAGATTTCTCCTTATATTTCTTCCCTTGTGCAGCTTTAAGAAAGCAGAAATATATTTTTATCATTAAAATTTAAAAAAAAAAATTTTCTTCGGCCTTGTGATTGATGAAACCTGCTTTTCTCCTCTGCTCCGCAGGATGACTCCAAGCCTCCGTACTCCTATGCACAGCTGATAGTCCAGGCCATAACGCTGGCTCCGGACAAGCAGCTCACACTAAACGGCATCTACAATCACATCACAAAAAACTACCCATACTACAGGACGGCAGACAAGGGCTGGCAGGTGGGTGTCGGCCCCTGTTGGAGCAGCCTGACAATGCAAATGTAAAACAACATAAAGCATCTTTTTTTTTTTTTTTACCCCATTTGCAGAACTCCATCCGTCACAATCTGTCCCTCAACCGCTACTTCATCAAAGTGGCACGGTCGCAGGAGGAGCCGGGGAAAGGTTCGTTCTGGAGGATAGACCCGTCCTCGGAGGGCAAGCTCATCGAGCAGGCCTTCAGGAAACGGAGGCCCCGGGGCGTCCCCTGCTTCAGGACCCCGCACGGACCCCTCTCCTCCAGGTCTGGCTTCTTCACACTCCTGCTTTAAATCAGTCAAATGAAGAACATGTGTAGTGTAAAAGCATTTTTTTTCTGGCATTTATGGTTCTACTTGTCACATACATGAGAATTGCTCAGTGTGCCGGATGAAATATTATTGGTTGCAGATGATGTAATTCATGTCTTGGGTACGTCTGCTTTATGTCTTCCATCAACGCCTCCTTCTCTGTCATGAATTAACATTCGCCCTCGGCCCTGACCCTTCCCAGGAGCGCGCCGGCGTCCCCCAATCACTCGGGGGTGCTCTCCGCTCACTCCAGTGGTGTCCAGACCCCCGACAGCCTATCACGAGAGGGCTCCCCGGTCCCCCTGGAGCTGGAGACGTCCTCCGCTCCCACCCTGGCGTCCACCGCAGCAGTTCAGCCCAAACTGGCAGTCATCCAGGAAGCACGCTTTGCACAAAACACACCAGGTAGAAGAGCGACACTCTGGTTTTTTGGTTTGTCTGTTTGTTTTACTTTCCAGTGGAGCTGCTTCAGCTCTCGTCAATGTTGACTCTGGCCTTCGTCCCATCTCTCTGCCGCCACATGCTTTGTTGTCAAAGCCCAAGTCAGAGTAGAGCTGCACAATCTCCCCTATTGTCTCCGGCGGCGGGATGAGCATTTGTTTACGGTCGGCCTCAACAAAAAAGTCGACTGTTGTCACACGAAACATCCTTAGGTGTATAAAAAAAATTCATCCGCAGCTTTTACTGTAAAAACATAAAAAGGTTGTTAAATTTTATTGCTGCTCACGTTACTGGTTGGGCTGCTTTATCGTCTCTAGTTAAGAGTTGTAGCTCCTGATCCTCTCTGGCTCAGTCACAACATTTTTTTTCTTTCATTGCAAGAGTTTTGCACATAAAAACTTAATTTGATACTTTTTTGATTACAAGCAACATCACGATTACAGATTCCTCTCCGGTCGGTTTCTTCTCCTGCTGTAATTTTCTTTTTTTTTTTAATTTCTGTCTGTAACTTTGCAAGACTGCTACAGAAGCTTTTTCTTTCGTCCCAAACACCCAAGACAATTTCTTTACAGTCCTCGGATTTCAATATCCTAATTTGACTTGTCTTATTTAATGATAAGATGCTAGTTCTTTCATGTCTATGACACCCCCCCCCCTTCCAGGCTCGCCTGTCAACAACCAGCCGGTACTCATAGCAGTCCAGCGACAGTTACCTCAGACCATCAAGCCCGTGACCTACACCATGGCCTCCCCGGTGAGCACCAGCACCTCCCAGCCCGCTGTCCAGACGGTCCACGTCCTGCAGCAGATCCCGGCGGGCTCCCTCAACCCCGCCGCCGTCATCGCCCAGCCAGCCACCATCATCAACAAGAGCGAGCCACAGGAGAATGGTGAGCACACGGAAGTCAAAGGTGAGTCGGGGAAATCGTTCTTTCTTTCTTTTTTTTTCTTTTGCCATCAACACCTCTTAAGGCTGATTTATGCTTCTGTGTCGAACCTACAGCGTAGGCCACTTCACTGTCATGAGTATTTATACTTGCACGTTGCAATTAACCGCCCAACCATTAGTTGGCGGTGGTGTGTATGTGCCACCCTGTTGAGTTTCTTCGCCACAGTTTTCCACGAGGTTTGTCGGCGCTCTTCGAAAACAACTGCGACCGAAACCGAGTGGATCTAGATGGAATGGGAGCTGATGGATGTTAAATAGTGGTTTTAGTTTTTCCTGAATTTATCCCGACGCAGAAACCAAAGAAGGTGTCAGAGGAGGTGGTCTGCGACGGTGGCGAAGAAGGAGAAGCCAGAAAATGTGGTCCCACTGAGCTGACCAATCACAGGTCTTCCAGTTTGTGTCGCCACCACACAGCTACGTTTTTTTTTTGGGAGGTGCTGCGATAGGTTACGGTATAGGCTCGACACGGAAGCATGAATTGGCCTTTAGAAGTAGCTGGTGTCAGTTGTTTGAGTTTATAAATTTTAAAGCCCCCTAAGGCAAACGAGTACAAGGTGCAAAGACTCACTATTATTGTTACCATGTGTTGTGTTCAACCAGATGATCCCCTCCAACATTAAAGGTCTGATCCATGACACATCACTGAGTCATTGAAGTGTTTTTGTTTTTTTTTTTTTGTCCTCCCAGTCAAAGTGGAGACGGTCCCCACTATCGCCTCTATAGGCGGCTCCAGTCGCATCATCCAGAGCTCCCAGTCGGCCACACCCCTGCAGACCGTTACCATCGTGCAGCAGGCCCCTGTGGGCCAGCACCAGCTGCCCATCAAGGCCATCACACAGAACGGCACCCACAGCATCACCACTGCCATCCAGGGACCCGCCAGCTCAGGTGAGACAGGCGAGGGCGAGAGGCTGGCGTGGGGCGATATTATCAAAAGCATCCCCTGGGAGAAAGATCGGAAACATTTCTATTACATGAACCCATTTATAGCTATTGTCTAAATAAGCTAATACTAAAAAGATACTCTAATTGTCTTTAAGAGGATTTTATTTATTAAATTAACCCTGCATGGACATCTGCTTAACACCAGTAGACAAAACCAAAGTTAACTTTGTGTTACAATACTTTTTTACTGGAGCTTCTAGTGTCTCTTTATTGGATATTTTATATTGTACATTAATGGACCTAATGTTAAAAGAAAACAGTTTTTGGGGGGGGGCAAATCTGGCATATATTCAAACTACATTTAAATATTGTTCACATCCATCAACTTCTTTTTATCATGCATTACATAAAAGAAAACTTCTAAAACTTCAAACTACGTTTTCATTACAAACTGTCTTTAAAAAAATTGCACTACAATTCCATGAAGTCCACAAATGACCACACTATGTTTACATCTGTAACTACCAGCAACCAATTATATTCTCGACTAATGGGTTAAAGGTATGATACGTTGGTTTTCTGTGCTGGTAGCGGGTTGTGATGATGGGCGCTAACAAAGCACAGGGGGTTGGGATACGTCGTCCCGGCAAAGTCATGAGGGCTAGCTGGTTAGCATGCTAACTTCAATGAGAGAGAGGAAGTGATTGAAAGGAATTGAAGCAAAATGAGAGTTGACATCGGCGTCGTTTTCCACCAGTGGAGACTGATCTTGAAAAGTTATTTAAATGATCATCAGAGATGTCGCTGACTAGTTTCAGTGGGACAACTGGAGCTCAGGGTCCATGTAGTCGCTAATAAATGGCGTCATTACGGTTCATAACCCACCACCCTAGAATGTATGTTTTTTTTTTTTATTTTTAACAATAAACGCTGAAAAAAAGGTCTTTATTAACCCGAAATTGCAGCAGCTGAGACAAACCACACAGAAACCCACAGGCCTGCTGCTTCCAGATGTTGGTTCGCCGCAATCTGAGCCATTATGGCTCAAATGAAATATTTCCTCTGTTAACGTGCCCCTTCCTCTCCCTCTCTCTCCCGCTCGCTCTCTCTCTCCCTATCTCCCTCTCTCTCCTGGCGTTCAGCCCCAGCCGTGGCGAGCCCCCTCCACCTGCTGGCGGCCCACGCCTCCGCCTCCGCCTCCCTCCCAACCAAACGGCAAAATGGGGACCAGCTGGCCAGCGAGCAGCCGGACGCCAAGCGCCTCAAATCAGAGGAAGAGGCGCCGCCGCCGCCGCTGGCCTCCTCGGTCCCGGCTGTCGCGTCAGACTCGGACTCCTCGGCAGCTAACGACCAAGGCGGCCACATCAACTAGTCTGTACAACCACATGCACCACACAACCCCCCCCCCCCCCCTTCCCCATCCCCCTCCTCCCACGTCCAACACCACCACCACTTTCTCCTCCCTCCACAGTTTCTCCCTCTCTCGTCCCCCATCCTTTTGTTTTGTTACTCCTCCTTCTACCACTGACTCCAGAGGTGCCAAATGGAGAGGATTCTTTTCATTTTTCAGTTTGGGTTATCTGTTCTAGAGCATCGAAAGAAAGAGAAAAAATATATATATAATGTCCACCCCTTTAAAAGACTGGAACGTGGGTTGAGAACAAAATAAAAAGAAACGGGACAAAGATGAACTCGAAGGTTGTTCCCCTGCGAGCCGCCGGAAACAGGAGAGGGACTAAACCGAGACCACAGGAAGCCTTAACAACAACTAACCCTTAAGAGCTGACCTTTGACCTCACGTGGTCCAGCGCGGGGGGGGTGGGGTAGGAGGAAGCCCCCGACTCGGCTTGGGCTGGACCCCACCTTTCTGTCGCATCTACCTCAGAGCAGATGGGAGACTCCGGGCGGCCGGCAAGACGACATCCTCCCCGGCCCCGTGACCAGCCGAGCATCGAGCCTGGCGAGCATTCAGTGGTTCAACTTACTTATTTTTCTTTTTTCTTTTAATTTTCTTTTAAAGGAAAATAACGGTCAACACATTCAGACATTCACAAAGGGATCAACTCGGAGCCAATATTCCTGAAACTCTGGCAGCTAGCCTCTCACAATACTGACCTTCCTTTCATCGCAGCTGTACGTAGATATGCAGTATTTTGTTGTTCAAAAAATGTGGAGCATAGGATTTTTTTTTTAATGTATTTTCACTTATCTAGATAAGTAATAATTTAATTAAAGGAAGAGTATAAAATGGTGAGGTCGGTGACATTTCGGTAACTAAGTTAGAAATCTCACTTTTTTTAATGTGGACTTCCTTTTTCTGTTCAGTGAAACAGTGTAATAATAGTTTTTTGGGTTTTTTTTGTAATTGTTTCTTCCACCCCCACCCCCCATTGTTCTGACATATCCATATGAAATTGCTTTGTTATGCCTACATATTTTTATAACTTGCACAGATAACCAGTGAGCATAAGAAAACCTCCATGTGTAGTTCCAGATGTCGACCTTGCATGTATCCGACAGAGAAGCTGTTAACTGTAAAAATCGAACCGAGGGAAGAAGAAAAAGAAAAGAAAAAAAAAAAAGAGACCTGCTTTGTCCAAACCAGATCTGCACTTGATTAGATGTTTTGTGTTTTCATTTCCCTCATCCTACTACTCACTTTTTTTTCTCTCCAATCCTCCTCTTCCTCTTCCTCCTCCTCCTCGTTCCTCACGGCTGTGTTGACGTTGTGGTGTTGGCAGACCAGAACACCCCCCCCCCCATATCCCCCTTCAGCCCCTCCCTGCTTGATTATTTTACTCTGCTCTGGCGACCTGGCGAGTCTGTTTTCTGATTGTACACGTTCCAAACAATAGTAAAAGGAAAAAAAAATCGATGTTTGTTCTGCTTCAGTGGAGAAATGCTATTTTTTCCTTTCTTTCTTTCTTTCTTTCTTTTTTTTTTTTTTTAAATAAATTAATTTAAAGCCCTTATCTGTATCTGTATCTGCATCTTCTGCTTCAATATCAGAATCCTGGTTTCAAATTTCTGACGGTGGTTGTAATTCCACGTTTTCTCCACTGGGGGGTGGCAAAGGCCCATTCTTAAGTCACGGGATAAAACACAAGATGGCTGCGTCTCAGCGCAGGAGAGGTCAAGGGCACGAGTCGAGTGGGAGACACTCGAGAGAGGTAATCGATTTGTCATGGTTCAATTGTTTCATCTATCTTTTTCTCACAAATGTTGCCTTTTTAGTTTTTCATAATAATCTCCAGAGAACTTACTTTTTACGTTTCAGGGCCGTTCTCCTAGTTCTTAAGATAAATAAACCAATGAGAAACCCGCTGGATTACTAAGAAAGAAGCTTAGTCAGAGCCGAAAACAGAAGTCTTTGCCACTGTTCCATGAAAAACCTCGCATCTCCAAAAATGCCAGCTTCTCGTGAACTGAGACGAAGTCGAACCAGACCCATCATATTTCTCCACTTTTTTTCGAAAGCAGCGGATGCATTTTTCAACACAGGAACTTTGTTTACCGAGACGAGACGGGGAACAAACTTCGCGCTGAGAGAAGAGAAAACCCTTGAAAACATACAGGGGCAAAAACCAGTAATCAGAGAGCTCAGAGAGGCAGAGAAACTCGTACTGTTGAGTATAAAAGACTGAAATTGCAAAGTATGTTCAGTTGAGGGGCCACAGAGCTTTAAGTCCAGGTTTACTCTGCTCAATTTCTGCCTAAATAATTGTATTTACTCCAAATTTGTCAGACAATATTCACCACGGAAGCACATTACAACTGTAACGGGTCCACCGTCCTCTTCCTTGCTGCCCTGCTCACAAAGATGCCCCCCCCCCCCAAATCTAGTTTTAAATGTTTAGTTTGTGTTTGGCTTTTTTATGTTTTGTCGGTGCTTCCATTTTTTTTTCTTTGTCTAAATGAATTAACAGAAAACCTCCAGGCAAGCTTGTATTATTCCATTGCAGAGGACCTGTAACCGACAATTACTTTCATTATCAATAGCTCCAGCAACTATTATTTCCTCTAATGATTGATTTCGTTTTGTCTGAGAAGCAGTCAAAGCTCCAAAATGTTGACTTCACTGTCATCACAGAGAACTAAATTGATTTAATTTTATTTATTTATTTTTAAAGAACAGAATCAGTTATGAAAATGACTTTTCCATCAATAAACAAATAGGCTGAGAGAGTAATGACTTTGGCCTCAGCTTGGTTGCTGGGCCTCTCAGGAAATTATGAAAACCGACGGTACAGTCGAGCTCGGCAACTTTTTGCCCCGGGGTGAACCTGGGGGTTGAATCCAGACATGCGTTCAGTCGAAATGTGCCTTTCCAAAATTCAAGAACCGTGATTCGGTCTAAATCTGTAAAAATGGAGAGGCTCAACTCCTCTGTTTGACGAAGTAGAAGCTTTTTTTAGCAATCTAATTTTAAAAAGTTTTAAAGGGCTTTATATGCAGGAAGAAAAAGATGGGAACAATACGTCAAAGCACGGAGAACATGGCTTATGGTCCACAGAACGACAAACTTCCCCTCCGTTTCCTCCAGCTGTTATCCAGCCATCGCACTGCTTCATTAGATTACAAGACATTAGAGGCACCAGAAAAAAGAAAAAAGCTCGGCTGCCGTTCCAATTGTGTTCAGATAAACACAACATCCGGTGATGGTGGAACAATAATCTGCTCGTACCCTGCGGGGGGCTAAATAAAGCTGCTGCATGGAAGGTGTTTCCTCACCTTGCCTGACACGGGGAGCGCTCGGAAGATCAAGTTAACGAACCCAGAACACGGCAACAGAGCCTTCGAGAAAGCGTGAAACTCAGCAGCAGCCTTTGTTGGCCTCGCCTCATCCAGGGCTCGGTGTGAAGAAAGAAAACAAGGGTTTTAAAATTCTCTAATGTCCTCGTGTAATCCGGCATCTGCGTCTCGAACCACGACCCTGTTCTAAGTGAACATACGTCCCTGAAATAACACCTGAGTCTCATTACTCAAAGATTGAAATCATGGTGAGTACTCTGCAGTAATAGAGTCCCTGCGTATCAGCAATTCAAGCTGTTGTGGCACAAGAGGGGAAACTTCTCCTGCAGCTTTAGCAGAAGGAGCTTTATGAGACATAAATAAACATGAAGCATCTTTTACTCATGGATTAACAGGTTGGAGGCTGTTTCTTTTCCTCAGGTGAACAGATGGGAGAAGTGTGAGCAGATGCGAGTTCATCCTTTACAAGATGAGGAAAAGAAAAATTCAAGGGGAAGTTTTTTAAGCGGAACCAGAAGCTGATCCTGGTACTGATGAGGTCCATTGTTTTACATGTTTTAAGACTAAAATTGAAAAAAAAGAGTAAACTTGACATGTGTTGTATCCAGCAAAGACCAGATTAATCAAGATAAGAATGAAGAAAGATGCCAAAACATGGATGTGACTGTTCAGTGATTTTCAGTGCAGCAGCACTCGGCCTAAATCAGAGAACAACCGGAATGGTTGGTCCAATGTGGTGAATGCTCCATTTGTTTCGTGCACCGGTTTCAGTCCATCTGTGCCAAGCTGTTCTACTTCAGTGGGGCGTTGTTTCCGTTACTGATTTGCACCAACTATTAGGATTTTTTTTCCAAGCGACATTAGTTGTTAGCAGGTCTTCATGCTAGGATCGTGTGGTCATGTAGACAATGTTATTTGTCTACTTATTTGTTTAGAACTTGTGATGCGACAAACTCACGAGCTGATTTATGAACAAGTTGGGTAATAATTGATGAAAGTTATGAGGAAAATGTCATTTTCCACCCTAAAACACCAGATAAGAAAAACAAAAAGAGTAAAAACATTTACTTGGAGCTTTTTCTTCAAGGGAAATTCTATTTTCCCCAGAATTAATTGCAAGGGTGAAGGTTTAGTTTGGTTTTCTCTCAAAAAAAAGTCCTCAAACTCCTCCAATCTAAAAAAAAACACTTGGTTATGGTTACTTCCTTAAGGTTTCGGACCTTTGTTGTCATGGTTAAGATAACTAACGCGGGGTTACATTTTCCAGTAAGAGAAACAACGGCGACTTTTGGTTTCGCAGTGTAAAACACGAACAGTAGCTCCAACCCCCCCCTTGTTCCTGTCGTAATCACTCCGACCACTAGAGGCCGCCGCACAACAAAACGTAGCTACAGCTTGTTATGAGCGCAGACGAGCTATGGGTTTGTTTGTTTTTTTCTTCGAAAAACGACACATTTTATTCTGAAACTTGACCACGCTGTGACCGTTGCACAAGCTCAACCATGTTTCTATCGTCATTACCATGACAACAAAAAGATGTAAAGTTTCACCTTTTAGAGCAGCTGGTTCCTCACTGTGGGGGGAGATTTCCTGCTCCGGCGTCGGGATCCTCAACGGCATCAGAAGTGAGTCGGGTCACACCACAAGCGCAGGACGGACGAGACAGACGCCAGGGGAAGGCGACTGACGGCGGGAGGCAGAGGCAGCAGCGGCATTTAAAACCCCGGGGGGGGGTATAGGTGCATTCTCCATAGAAACCAGGAACAACTGCCTGTATTGAGTGTTTGATACTACTGGAAACTGGGGGAGGGGACGGTTGGGGGGGCATCTGCACAACAAATGAGCAAAAAAATCTGCTCTGTAAGATTTGTGCTCATTAAAAGGCGTTTCATCCCTTTTCTTTTCCAAGGGGGGGGGGGGGGGGTCTCTCTCTCTCGGAGTAAAGATCTAATCACTGACGTCTGAAACCGGGGCCTGATGTCTTTTATTAGTCGGCCTCTCAGGTCATGAGTTCGCCTGCTGCAGAGGAGAAACTATTCCAGGACTCTAATCCTCTGATAATATCTGGTCTCGGCTTGTTGGGCCACAGCTCCTTAAAAGCCGTCGTTTCCACAGGGACCTGCTGGGAATCGTCCCTATGGGGACAAGCTGCAGCAGCAGCAGCATCAGCATGGGGGGGGGGTCCTTAATAACTGGATATGATTTGCACACGTGAACAAGAAAAAAAAGACTTTACTGAAAGATAAGCCGTAGGAGTACAATCCCGGTTACACAAAATCTGCCCCCCCACGTGGATTTCCTCTTGTGATCCTGCTATTTTGAGCCACTAAATCTGTCTCCAATTGTTCGGCAATTAATGAAATCCCTGTTTTGACATAACTCAGTTAAAAAAAAAACAAAACAAAAACTTCAAACGGTCTTTCAAGTTGATATCCAGCGAACGGCCCCGGTTGCTCTGCCTGCATCCTTATTCTGGTTCGTTTTATTTAATGCATTTGGGAGCATCGCTGCTCTCGCGGACGGCAGGCGGTGGCGCGTCCCGTTTCATAACCGCCGCACGCTCGTACCTCGGTCGAGGGTCCGGCCTCCGTTTCTCATGTTGCAGATTGGGTGAAACTGGCCCCAGCGGACAATAAAATTTGTACACTGGCTTATAATAAGCTTTTTCGGATGAAGCTGGTTTCCCTCGCACATTCCGTCTCCTCTTTTACAAGATCTTTTGTTTTGCATTTCGTCCTTTCATCATCCATCTGAAGCAACTTCCCACAACAGTCTCATTATTCCTGTTCGTTTCCGTCATAGCCAGTCTTGGTGTTTTATAGTGGCTCCTTTCCTTTGATTCTGCTCTTTCAATTGTTTAACCACTTCCATCTCCTATGAACCGCTTCTATTCTTGAGCCATATTTTTGCGAGAGGCCACATTTTTACCTCAACTGCCATTTTGCCAGATTTTTTATTTTTTGTACGAACCATCTTTTATACGAGCCGCCTGTCCCCTTAAAACACAAAATCATCACAAGCCACAAAATTTGCATCAAACAACTTTTTGAAAGAACATTTTTCACCTTTTTTTCCATTTGAGGCGACAAGCAGTCATTTTCGTGTTGCATGAAATAATTCTTTGTGGGTCCCTGAACCTTTTTTTTTTTTTCCGATGCAACACCTCTCTGCAAAAATCATCCTTTCGTCTAAAACCACCTTTTTACGTTTCGTAGTTTTGTTACGATAAAGGCGACAAACTGCATCACCTGTCCTATTTTCTCTGTGGCTTTGGTGAAATACAGTGACTGTTCCGGTGACTAAAGGCATATCCAAACCATTTTTTTTTCTTTTTAATAAAAACACATGCACGAACCACATTTTGCACAAAACCCCTTTACTACGTCTATTGGCATTTGATAGTTTCGTCATCATCTTTCACTGCTCAGGGTTCCCAGTCTTACTGACTTCTGACTAATCAGTGCTGTGTTTTGTGCGGATTGATTCTTTCAGTGGGAAAACATCGCCTCCTGGTCTGGGTGACTCTCCCATCTGCAAAAACAGCAGAGAGAACAGCCGTCAAGGGACTACGCACGTTTTGTGTTGCAGAAAAATCACTGCAAAGATCTTGAAGCTTTGGACCCTCGACCTCCAGAGAGTCTTACGGACAGGTGCGTCGGATCATCCCGCTCATTTCATTTGTGCCAGAGGAGGCGATTGTTTTTTTTTCCCCCAGATAAAGTAGAAAACTGGCCCTCTATCCACCTGAGACGCTCCAGGTCGGTTACCTGCAGTGCTCGGACCAACCACACGATGGTGACGCAGAGCAAAGTATGCTGACCTGCACATCCTTGCACTTGGTTCACACACACACACACTTAAGGACATACACAGGCATGCAACACTTACAAGAAAGTCACAAGCGCTGCGCCGGACAGCTGAGCAGCAGAAGTGCGACCTTTTCGTTGAATCTGGTTTTTACTTTTTCACTGTTTCCATAAGCAGCAGTGAAGGGAATGAGGACAGAGGGATGGAAGCATGATGGAGGGAGACGGAGAGAGAGAGAGAAGTGGGTGGTTTAGAGCGGAGAGGAAAGATACTCTGCTCCGGGAGGCGGTGTGTGTGTGTTTGTGTGTGTGTGTGTGTGTGTGTGTGTGTGTGTGTGTGTGTGTGTGTGTGTGTGTGAGAGAGTGCGTGTGGGTGTTCGCTGCCAACGAAGGGCGGGGGGGGGGGGTGAGCTGTGTGAGCCCATGACCCTCTGTGGAGACTGTAGCCGAGGGTAACAGCTGCTCCACAACTGGCCCCACCGGACCAGATGCCAGAGTTCCCAGCCCCCCCCCCAAAAAAACCCCACACAAGCAGGACTCCCAAAAAACATCTCAGCGCTTCGAAAAAACCCTCTCTGTCTCACAGCGGCGGCAGCGAACGGACGCTAAGTATGCGCTCGCGGATGCTTACATGCTAATTGGAAGGCAAGGATGAGGTGCTTCTGCTTCATGTCGGCCCCCATGGGGACCCCCCCCCCCCCCAATATATATCTCCTGCCTCATCTCCCCGTTTTCCCACGGGCGGGTTTGGACATGTGGCTGGCTGCTGCCGGCTCTAGGTGTTGGAGAGCCCGGGATCAAGCGGTGCCTCCGGGTCATCGAGTGGGTCTGAAAAAACATCACATGAGATCCTCTTGGACCAACATCAGAGGGGTGGGGGGGGCTTGGGGGCCCTCAGAGGAAGTGCAGCCAGTTTGTCCGTTCCGTAACGCTTTTTTTTTTTTTTTTTTTAGAGATTCACAAACAGGGCGGGCAAACTCTAACGGGCACATTTTCACTGCAGCTACCAGAAAGCCACTGTGGAAAACCGGGGATGGTCACAGCCTGGGGGGTGAAGCTGCGGCCCCGTCACCTCGGCCCCCGAGCAACTCAGACGCAAAAGAGTCTGTGTGTACAAGCACCCGGGCTCGACCTTGCCGGATTTTTGCCGAAACACGATACGCTTCTCAGTTGACTGGACGTTGCAGCGTGCTGATTGTATTACTTCTTTTAATTTGACAAATCGGAAACTCAGGGATTCACCGATTTTCTTTTCCAGACTAACGAACACAACACAGGGACCCCCCCCCCCCGACCTCGACCCAGGCCCACAGCTCCTCAGAGTCAGTCATTCTTGAGCTCCTGTGTGTAGTTTTATTTAATTATATCATCTTTCCAATTACGCTGATAGTTTTAAGTTTTGAAAGAGTCCCAGGGAAAGAGGGCGGGGGCTCTGCGGTACTTTCCATCCTCCGTCTTTTATTTGTCCCTTTGTGAGACCTAGAAAGGGGGGGTAGCGTCCACAGCATCGCATATGATGCCAAAGTAAAAGACACCTAAAATCTTTTTTGTGAAATAAATCATTCAAGTAGTGGCTTTATAGCTGAATAGTTAGTGTTTTTTTTGAGAAACTTGATGGGCATCAGAAAAAGAAGTCTTCTGACTCATCATCACCATATATAGTCAATGTCGCCTCAGTGTTAGCAAGCAATCGCCCGTTGGAATCATGTTTCTGGACACGTGATGCATCCAGGTCCAACATTCATTTTCCTTTTTAGCTCTGGTTTGGTCTCCACCAGCACCTTGGATACAAAATACAGCTGCTAAACGCTCCTCGCTCTTTTGTCCGGGGGAACTTTGAACTTTGTCCATCTGCCGTTCGAAAAATGCACCGTGGGTTTAGCAGGGCTCTTTAGCAGAGGGAGCTGAGCGAACGTCTGCAAAAAATCTCCTCGAATGATGTCACTCGAGTCGGCGCCAGTTGGCTCTGAAGCGCATACGTCACAAAAGTAAAGAAAAACAAACAAACAATCCCTGGGGGGTATGGTAGTAGCGATCAGTGATTGAATGACCAACCGAACAGTCAGCAGTGGTGCTGCATGGTCGGTAATGAAGTCAGCAGGTTTGGACGAGGAAGAACGCGTGGAATAAAAAAAAGATGGTATCTCTGGCTCTGCTGCGTTGAATTTTCCATAATTTCTTGGAGGGAAGAACTGTCCACCGTGACTCTGATGTGCTGTGTTACGAGAATGCGCTGCTGAATCCAAATGCGGGAACAATCCTGGATCGGCACCAAAAGCATTTCCCTTGTCCTCGTCCCGTGGCCACAATTTCTAACAAATTTCATTTTAGTCCATTGAAAGGTTTTTGAGATATGTTCCTTGCAAGCAAAAAAGCAAGACTTTCATTATCTCCTCAGAGGCTGTTACGTCCACTCTGGGAGTCTTTGGTGCAAGGGAACAACAAAATTTTCTAGACAGTGTGACCATTATTAAAATACAACTGCTTCAAAATTAAATTTTTTTCCGGTGTGACCTTTATAAAAATACCCCTGACAGTCACACCTTGGCTGTTTAAAAGAGCTGCCAGGGGCCTGTGTTTCTCTCATGACTGAAATTCGCAGAAAATATGATGAGAGAGAGAAGCTTTAAATGACTTTGAATCGTGAAGTCATTATGGCAATAAAACGTTTTTGATCACAAGTCATTTTCGGAGGGGAACTTCTGCTGGCGAGGGCTGATTAAAGGAGGCAGACATTTATTTCGTAACATTCGACTGAGCGGATCTCATGTCTGCTTGGCGCGTTTACAAGAATCCATGAAACCACGCACCAGAACACACTGGTATCTCTGTATCATCCAGTATTAACATCGGTGATCGATGCCTCTTCCAAGAGCGAATAATGTTTCCTCTAGGAATGAACAGTCTGATCCTCAGCAACCAAACTGAAAAACATTTGCACTCTTTTGACCCAAAAAGAAAAGAAAACAAAAACCTGTGAGCTTAGAAATTCATGCCTGATCCTGTCTGAGCTCAGCTTGTTTATCAGGAGTCCAAACACTGGCACTCGATCAATAACTCAAACTGCGGGTGAACCAGACGGAGCAGAGGTTTATATTCGGTTATGTTCACAAAGCTTTCGAATTTTATTTATTTTTTTGTCTTTATTTGCACAGAGAAACTCGAGGATGATGGTGTAAAGGGAAACTTTAGCATCCAAATTGCAGGTAGTAGCCTGCCAATCAAAAAACTAACATTTCAGTCGGTCAAAAAGCCAGATCGTGGATATTCATGGTCCCCAGAGGATGATTTATAAATATTTTTGCGATCCCACAACCAAACTTCTGCCGAAATTTCCCTTTTAATCAATGTTTTGGTTTCAGAAACGAATGACTGGATTCACATTGATTTTGTTTTGGATATTCATGGTCCTCAGGTGATGAATCCCTCTGTTTTAGTGAACCTCTTACCTTTTCTATAGTGCAACCATATGGGATCAAAGAAATTGGGCACTTGATCAAACGGACAATTGTTCAACTTGGAACATATCAGAGAACTAAATGTTGATTAAACTGGCCGTGGATATTCATGGTCCCCAGACCATGGACCCCTAAGATTTCGGTGACCTTCTGTCCTTTTTTGAGCTTAAGCTGCCAAACAAAACTTCCATCTGAGCACGAGAAACATGTAACGAATGGCACAATGCGATGACATCTTTTTTTTTTTGGCATGTTCATGCTCTCCAAAAGATGAACCGTTACACTTTGGAAACTCAGTGAGCTTTTTTTTTTGCTTTTTTTTTTTTTTTAATGCCCTCAGGACAAAAATTTGAAATTGGGGGACACGAGATATTAAAAATGACCCAAATTTTCCGGATCCAAATCATATTGAGAGAATATTTTCATGCTTCATCTCTTTACATTTGTTTCCAGTTTTGGTGGGTTTATATCAGTTAGTGTGTCCTGACCTTTTCTCAGGTGCCAAAATTAGACCATATTTCCTAAAAAACAAAAATAAAATGCGTCTCTTCAGCTGATATTTAAAGAATTCAACAGCGGCATTTGGCCAATAACCAATAACCCAAGAAATTTTACACAGGAAGTATTGAAATCTAACAGGATTGAAATATATTGAGCACATTCATGTTCCCAAGGGGACAGACCATTTTATTTTTCATTTTAAGGCCCGCGGAGTTTCTTTTAAGTGCCATCCTCAGTTCAAAGTTTTAACATTTAGGCCGCTGTTCATTCCTTCCTAGACATTCATATCCTGGGGTATGAGGGAAAAAAATAGCATCCTCTAGGCCACCAGCTGAGCTTCAGGCCTGTTTTTTTTTCCTTATGTTTTCGTTCAGTGGTGAGAAGGGAGAATTATTTTTCACCTCATTTAGAAGAGAAACATGAAGCCACACTGCTACAGAGAAACCTGGAAAACAAAGATATTTGGTGTTTATGCAGAGCAATGAGAGGCCTGGGCGCTGCACAGCGTCATCTGCTCATTAATTTCAGTACATTTCGTGATCTTAAAACATCTAAAAATGTATTCGCATGCATCGAATCAGGCTTTATTATCTTCATGTGTGTCCCTCATAGACGAATACACCACAAAAGCTCTAACAAGAGTCAGACACTCTAATGAAAAAAAAAAAATCCCATCACGCCACTGCTGTCGATTAAAGACAGAGGGATGTTTAAAAGAGAAGTTAAAGGAAATGTGTTGAAGAGAAAAAAAAAAATTCTTTTCATCACTTTTCTTTCAAATTCTCTTTTTTACTTTCTATTTGAAATAAAGTGAAGCCGAAGGCTTCAATAACAACACCCCAGCCTCCGCCGCTTTCTCGCACTCTAATCACGCTCGTCGCGGAGGTGACTGAAAAGGCTCTCGGAAATAAATCTCCAAGGCCGTGGCGAGGAGGCTCGGCGCCCGCCGGCCCTCTCGCGCCTCTTAATTGGCCAGTGTCACCCTCAGCAGCACTCAGCTCAGTTCCCAAGGAAACAACGAGGCCGCTTCCACGCTGCAGCAGGGTTGGTTTTCTTTTTTTTTTATTTTGTTCCTGCCAGTGTAGCATTCATGTTCCATACAACCCACACACACACACAAAGAGAGAGAATGCAATTCAATCATTCTTTTCTTTTCTTTTTTTTCCACAAGCTGAACGTACCTCATCCGCCATCCTCCAGGCGATCGCCTTCCCCGCTGTCGCGGAGACCGCCGCCTCCCGTGCCTCATACTCCCGCCGCGCTCTGCTTCACAACATGACACGATGGTTCCACTGGATTTGTTGCATCACGTCTCCATGACGACCGATTCTCTGATGGCAGCCCCCCCTCCCCGCCTCCATAACACGTGACGGCGCACATGTTGTCAGGTAGGGGAAAACACACCTGTTCACCTGTGGCTGGCTGAATGTGTGAGTGTGTGTGTGTGCGTGTGCGCGCGCAGTCATCTCACCCTCCGCCGCCGCCTGATGCTGGTCTGAGGAAATTTCCTTACGTTTGTTTACTAGAAATTTGCCCCCCGGGATTGAATCTGACATCGTCTCGCATCTGTCCTGTTTCTAACCGACGCTTCTTTGCTCCAACAACAAGCACAAAAGTAGGTTATTCACACTCTGTCACACACAAACATACACACACACACAAACTGTCCTTCTAACCCAAATACTACTTTCTCTTGTCTAAATAACGTTTACATAAAAACTCCAGTGTCCAACTTTGTTAGAGAATTACTTTTACTTAAAAAAAAAAAAAATCAAAGTATGGCTTTTGAGAAATGGATTTCACGGGATCTGACGTAAGCGAAGCAGAGAAGAAAAAAAACCCAAAACACCGGCCTCATTCTTAAAATTCATCACAGTCTGAGTGGAGCGCCTGTCACGCCGTCCCCTGGAAGTCCCCTCGGACTCGGCCCGCCTACCCGTTACGTTATCGATTCGTGGTTACATGTCCAGGACAGGGCGCCTTCGGCCTCCGTCCCGGTTTGTCTCAGGAAAGTCTGGCTGCATTTGTTTCTCCCGAAAAAGAAAAAAAAAAAAAAAAACAACTTCAGGAAAAATAAGGACGGAAGATAAGGAAGTCAAACCAAAAAAAATCATGAATGGGAAATGGCTAGAAAATAGAACCAAAATAAATAAATAAAAATGTAACAATGAATAAAGAAGCAAAAAATAAACCACACTAGACCATGTTGCTTTAATGTGGTGGATAAATTTCCTACTCTCAGCTCAGCTTCTAATTTTTTGCAGGATTTTTTGGCAGATTTCAGATGATGCCTCTAACATCAGAAACTGACCTACAACTGACCCCCCCCCCCCTACCCCTCTCCTTGCAGAATAAGGCTAATGAAGGTGACTTACACAACCACCTACGGGGTCACATGTGACACTAACAGGCCCGAGGCCGTCGGGGGTTCGAGAGCCCGCCGGGGGCCACTCGTGACGGCGAGAGGACTCCTCCGAGCTGCTCTGATCAACGCGCCTTGTTGTGAGGACTGAACAGCGCTGATTAGAGGCACAGAGCATTTCCTTCAGTCTGCCCCCCCCCTCGGCAGTCCAGACTTTCATCCTCAGGCTTGGGGTTTAAAAGAGCAACAAGTCGGGGGGGGGGGGCAAAATGACAAAAAACATCCTTAGGAAACTTCTTCAAACTGTTTTTTCTCCGCTGTTTTCAATCCACAATGAATTTTACAGCTAAATCTCATTGTTATGGTAAAATCACATGAAATTTTCGGGGCCATTACTGCGAGAAACAGCCCATTGTCAAGCAGCCGTTTAACAAACACATTGTACGTGTTTGTACAAGTGTTCGCCCCCCTTCTGATGTGGGGGGGCAGCAAATCAGCCGGCCGGATTTTAGAAATCCCACAATTAGCTGATTGGAGATCAGCTGTGTATCAGTCAAGGAGTTTTTGTTGATTGTGGTAGAGGCACAATCAGCATCTAGAAGGTAGAAATATTGCAAATGTGATGAAAAAGGTTTTTTTTTGTAATTTCTTTTATGTTAGTTTAATGCAAATTTAACTTATTCCTTCACTTATTTAAACCAGAATGTCCGTATTTGTAAAAAAGCAGCGCTCTGCACATCAGCAAGTACCAGCTACCTATGGCGGAGTCCCTCCGAGTGCCCGTTGACAGCTGCGTGAGGCTGACCGGCATCTTCAGCGGCGGCCGGGGTCAGAGGTCAAGCCCTCTCAATAATCCCTCGCCCTGGCCGGTTCAGGTGATTAACTTCGCCTGTTCAGGGGTAGAGGTTATTCTGTTTGAGTCAAGGCGGAGAACGGCATTCGAATGTGGAATAGAAACAGTGTGAGCAGCCGGGCTCATCGCGCCCTTTGAGATATGAGTGAAAACATCATCTATGTGTGTGTGTGGGGGGGGTGACTGGGTCCACCCCTTCTAAGTGAAGTTTCTACAGATCCACCTGGTTCTGTATCTTAACACTGTATTTTAAGTTGCTTGTGTCTAAGAGAAAAGGCTGTTCAGCTTTTACTTGGGATCATTTGCCAGCATCAGCTCACATATTCAGGTTTTACTCTTTTTTATTCACCACCTTAAACTTCCAGGCAGTGATTTACGAAGCTGTGTCTTTTCACAGCCACTAGAGGCACAAGATTGATACCGGACTGTTGTGTTTGTCACTTGGGGCAGCTCCTGAGAAATGGGTCCAATATTCTGCTATATTAGAATTAAGCGAAATAGAAAAATAGTTGCTTCAGGTATTGTTTAAATCCTCATTTCGTTTTTTTAGGGGGTTTTGTTTGGTGGTTCCCTCCTTTTTTATAACTTGGGACAAAAAACTGTGCCCTGTTGGTGACAATTCAGTGTCAACATATAATGAAATATGACATCAGTCTTGAAACCTCTTAAAAACAACATTAGGAAAAAATGATCTTTTTGTTTAAAGTTTTGCTTTTTTGTGTTAAGACTTGAGTTAAAATACATTTGATCAATGAGTTTCAGAGAACATTCACTTGCCAAGTTTTGACAGTGCTACACAGCAGAATGTAACTGAATCAGCGACATAAGAGCACACACAAATTGGACTTTATTTTCAGCAGGTTGCAACACATTAAAGTTTCAGAATGATGGTTTCACTTGGCCGATTTTTAATTGAATTTCCCAGAATTTTGGATCCCACAAGATTCAAAAGACTGTTACTGTGTGGTTTTTTTGTATTTTTTAATGTGCAGTGAGAGTGAATCAATCAGTCAGAGTGAAAAGTCTCCCAAAGTAAATGTCGATCACACACATTATATCAGAGACGAAAGATCAAATTTGGCCAAATGTGCCGAAAAAACTTTGGTAACTGAACCAATTTCGAAGTTATTTTGTCTCATCTGTTAGTCACCATGACAACCACTTTATTTGATTAGGAAAGAACAAGCTGAAGGTGTTGCCCCCCCCCCCCCCCCCCAACAGCCCGGCTGCCGGCAGCAGGCAGTGACACCAGTCAGTTCAGGCCGGGCCCCTGTGTACACTGATCTATTTTTACCCGCCGGTCGGGTCCCACGTATGCATACGCTCTGCTGCTGGATGCAGAGCGCGGACGACGCGCCCTACATTTCCCTCTCACATTTACAGTACGTGTCCACCGCTTCCCCTCTGGGCGGCCCCTGGGCGGCCCCCAGGAGGCCCCCGGCCAGCCCCCGGGCGGCATCGCATGACTGGGCCTCAGAACCCGAGGAGCAGGAGACGGAAACGCCGGCTGACACTCGGTCGCTCTGTGAGGAAAGGAAGCTTTGTCTCGCCGCTTCTGTATGAAACGACTAACACATACGGATGAATTAGTTGTTTAAGCAATCGGCCGCCCCGATGGACAGAAAGATTCACTACCACTAATGGCCACCAGAGGGAGTGCATACATTGGTCTTGAGCCAGTATTTTCAAAAAGATGCTATTATTCAGTTTATTTAGTGCAATAGTGTTGGCGCACAAAAATGATAAAAATATATATATATGTATATTATTAAGGTTTAAAGAGGCAGGTTTCAGTGAGCGCTTTCTCGAATGTCAGAAAGATGGTGATGAAAGCTGCAACAAAACTGGCCACAAGTGTTGACATCTGGCCAAACCAGGAACTGGTAGGGCAATATATATCAATGGATCTATGGGAATTATTGAAGGATATAGAAGGGTTGGCGACATAGTGCCTATACTGGCAGAGCTAACAGGCTTGCTAGTGGTCAGTTAGCAAATTTGTTGGCAAAATGGTTTAGTTCAGTAGCGAATTGTCCAAAATCTTAATAGTTTATTAAAAATACTTTATTGTTTCATCAACTCCAGCCTACAAACCGTCGTTTCATGGAGCAGTTAGTGCTCCAACGGAGGAGCGTTATGTTAAGTTAACTAGCTAAGATAGCCTCCACCGTTTCGGACTCGGCTCCATCCCTTCAAATCGGTTCACAACTTCTTCAACCTCTTTTAGCAGGGAATATGCCAGACTGAAAAATAGTGAAATGAAAACAAAAACAGGAATTCAATTGTGAATCAGACTTTCCACCTCAGCTCCACACAGGGATCCTGACCTTTTGACTCAATCCGGATTGTTTGGATAGACTGGGTTTCAGCTGTCCCTTCAGAAACAATGAGTCCTGTGTTGAAAGTGAAATGTTAAGTAATGGTAATGTGTTACAGCAGCTATTATCATCTTCTTAATATCAATGAATCCAGTTACAATGTAAAAATGAACCTAGAGAGAATTATCAGCTGAATATGCAGCTCCCCCCGGTTTAATGGAGCTTCATAGTGAGTTGCAGCTCATTGTTTATCTTTCCGGACCAAAACTTTATGCATATTTAAAAAGCCTCTGTCCAATACTTGTTCACTACCAAACAGCAGACAGACACAACCAGGGAACCAGCTGGTGAACATAGCGGAGCATTTAGTAGCTAAAAAGCCAAATATTTCCCTCAGGAAGTGGTGGGGACCAAAGACGGGGCTAAAATAAACAGAAAATCTGTTTTTGCCCGTTTAAGCCTTGACGCAGTTGGATGATGATGGCTGGACGTGACCCATGTTGACTATTGTCAGTCCTTCTTTGCCCTGCAGCAACTCCTCCTCCATGTTTATCCACAGTCTGTGGTTTCTTGCACGTTTTAGCGCCGTTTCAAGTTTGTCAATGGAGAACTTTAGAACTCGGGGGGGGGGGGCTGAAGTGACCTGTAAATGGTAGAGGAGTTCATGTTTGCCAACCCAGACTGGTGTCTGCTGGCACAGTTCATCACAAATAGATGAGAACTCGTTTCCGATCAGTCAACAGTTTGAATTATTTATTTCTCTTTTCGTCCTGCACCGCTTGCGTCTAACCTACAACACATCCAAATTTCTTTTAAAATTTTTTTATTACAAACAGGGCCAACCTGCAGCATTTTTCATTACTGTTCCTGCCCCAATTAGCAATTTCGGTTTTTGTGTTTAATTCTTGCCTGGTGCATGTTTAAACTATGGCCCGCTGCAAACCAGAGGAATAATAATAATAATAATAACTTGTAATAACCGGCCCCCTGCTTAGAGGCAAATGTATGTTTTCAGCTTAACAGCGAGGCCCAAGATGATTTAAGGTCATTAGATGTCGGAGCCCCCATTAATTACACTCATTGCAAAACATAACGAGCCCAGATCGCCCTATAATTAACCACCGAAATTATCACAAGACATTTTTAATGTCGTCACAGTGTGAGATTTATGCCGTAACTGGGGAGTGTGTGTGGGGGGGTCTTTTCTCCGTACACGGTTCTCAAAAATACGTGTGCGTACACCTCCTTTTGTCTGCGGCGCAAGTCTCCTGTCGTGAGAAGAAAACGTCCAGAGCAACAAGTGCAGCGCCGCACGGCGCCGCACCTGCGGCCCCGGGCGGGACGAGCGCCATATAAACAAAAGGTAGAAAATAGCAGGAATGCAGCAGGGGAGGGTGCAGGGTCAGAAACTGTACGTTGCCCAGATTGACGGTGTGACACATGTGTGAGGCCCTGTTTCTGTGAACTGCATTCCTTGTGCAGGGAGGCCTCCAGGATAGGGGCTTGCTGCAGTATTCTTGTGCCTGCCTGCTTAATCACATTTGAAGGAGGCTGCAAGCCACGGCCGCGGGACCGCGAGTCGCTCCTGGATCCGGACTCGGCCGCTCAAGCGGCGGACCGCGCTCGCCTCCCCGCCGCCTCCTGCCGTGGGGCCTTGCCTCCTTCCTCCCCCCGGCGGCGGCGCAAAGCGACGCCCGCAGCGCCTCCGTCGGCGCTCTGCCCTGCCTCCGCGCCTCCCCGGATCCGGATCCCGGACTAGAACTCCGCTCCGGGTCTTGGCTCTAGCTTGTTCCCTACTTCGAAAGTAGGTCACTGTTTGCTTTGTATTATTCAGCAACTGGAATGATTGTGCAGTGAGGGTTCTTGACTGTGATCTGGGTGACATGCAGCCAGTGGTGTGCAGGGCAGGAAAAGAGGAGAGGGAGGAACCCGCCAGACGGCAACTACGGCAACAACAACAACACGCACACACACGCACAAACACACACACCCCGAAACGGTTGATTAAAACAATATTTGGCGTCGGAAAGCAAAGCGAAAGCTTGGCCGTCAGATTTTTCTGCGCTCTCACGCTTGAACGGCGACCCCGGCGAATGACCTCCCCACCCAGGCCGGCCCGCGAGGGTTCGTGCCGAGGAGGAGGCGGACGGGTCCTTAATGAGCGGTCGCGAGGAGGCCGATGAATTTTAAAAAAACAAAAACGGTGGCGGGAGCGGCGAGCTGAGGAGCGGGGAGGTCATAGCAACAAGGGGGGGGGGGGTCACACAACGATTTAACATTTGAGAGCCTGAAAATGAAACGAGGCTGCCGCAGACACACACACATACACAAACACACACTCACACACTCACACTCACACTCAACCACCTAGACGAGATGAACTCCCATTGAGTTCATCTCCTACTCGCCGCAGCTCCTGCGCAGCCTCGAGTACATTGATAAAATCTGGCAGGAGCTCGGCCTGTGCGTGCAAGTATATACAGCATATTTGTGCCCACTCGGTATCGAATACTTTTTTTTTCTTTCTTTCTGCTAAATGAATCTGTGTCCAGTCCAGTGGGGCTTTAACCCAGGCTGGGATCCTACCTGGAATGCAGGGCTGTTACATAACTCAGAGGACTTTGGATGATCTGTGATTGATGCACTTTGTGCCGTGTGTGTGTGTGTGTGTGTGTGTGTGTGTGTGTGTGTGTGTGAGTGTGAGTGTGAGTGTGTGTGTGTGTGTGTGTGTGTGTGTGTGTGTGTGTGTGTGTGTTTTATTTTTTTTTTTCTCCCTTTGGCTCCATCCGAAAACACAGCAGTGGCACACACGCACAAACAACAAAAGTACACACCGTAAAAGTGTACTGGCAGCGTCGAGCTATGTGTAAAAAATCAGTGGGCTCGTGAATGACCATCTGTTGAATCGCGCTTTTGTTCGGAGGATTTTATCAGCTGTCATTCTCACGGCTAGATGCTGCACGAATATTATCAGCTAGGGGACAAAACAAAAAGGGGGAAAAGGTTGGAATCTTTGTCGCCTATGGCATAAATAACTTACATCGGTTGAGACGAGTCAGGTCTAATTTTCTTTCTGTTACCAAATATCAGAAATGACAAATTTGCCTCAAAGGGTTTGATAATCTGCGCAGCACATTGCATCCTCTGTCCTCACACCCATTGATTTAGATGAGGGAACCCCCACCCCCCGATAAAAAAGACATTAATGGGGGGGGGGGCTCAGGAAGGGCAAGAGAAGAGGGATCGCTGTTCCAGGACGGACAGACAGGCAACAGATGTGGCGTCTGCAGAGCAACACAGCAGAGTTACAGTACGAAGAATCGGGACGACGTCAGATACCGTGAAACATTAACGATAATGGCTTTTTTAAAGTTGGTCATAAATACTAATGTGACATTTTTTGAGGGATCTCATGAAAATAATTGTTCAGTTTACAGATTGTAGTTCACCATTTTCAATTCTTTATGCATCTTTGATATAGTAACAGGATCAAATGACAATGTGCGTACGATGCGACGATATGAAAGTTGCCACTCAATAAAAAAAACATCGCTGGGCTTTATAGTGAGATTTGTCTTATTTTTTTTTAGCAACATTATTGTTTCATTTCATTCGCGCTCCTCTCGTAGTGTAGGGGTTTTTTTGTTTTGTTTTTTTAAAACCTCTAAAACTAGCCTCCTACCTCGACCTGCAAACGGCAGACGGACATGGTCAGAGACCAGCTGGTCATGGAGTGTTTAGCAGCTAAAAGACCAAGGTGTTTCCCTCAGCGGTGGTGGAGACCAAAAACAGAGCCAAAAGCAGTGAAAATTGGACTTAGATTCATCAGGTCGTTGGAAACATGGCTCCAAATGAATGATAATGTTAATCTGTAAATTCTGGACGTGAAAATTAGGAACTGTTTTGTAAGTTATATGAGATATGTCAGTGTTATGTTCACCAGTTGTTTCCGTCACTGCAACTGATCAAAAACATCTGCTATTGCAGGCATAAGTTTTAATCATCACAAAAGCCGTATCCATTTAACACTTCTACGTTCAAGTCAAGTGCTGTAAATGTACATGATGTTCAGCTGCCTCCACCTTGATAACAGCATTTAACAGGTGTGTGACACAATGACCGCGAATGGTGCAGTGCGCTGATAAAAATCCGGCCAGAGTTTTCCCCGTGTGGACGCAGCGACGCCGAGCGCAGCGTGTTCAGGTGTTCCGTGCTGAACGAATCTGTATTCAGTCCACGTCGCAGCGTTAATGCCGCTGAGGAACAGGCAGGATGCCTCGCAACACCGAGCCGGCGGGTTTCAAATTGATACGCCGGACGGAATAAAGGTGGCACATAAGGAATAAATCGCCTCCTCGTTTCCTGCTGCAGTTTCTGATAACCTTTTCCTGTCCTCATTAACAGATGGAGATTATAGATGTCCCCCCCTTTTTTTTTCTTAAAAAAAAAATCTGTCACTGTTTCATTTCTGTGATAAATCGATCGAACAGGTCACCTGCCTCGCTGTTTGCAGCTCTCGCATCCACCTCGGTAACTAATCTTCAGCCATTAAATGTGATAAATATTGAGAGAGCCCAGGGGTCTGGTTGCATGGCCGAAGCTGTTTATTCTAACTCTGTTCAACCCTGACGTACAAGAAGGGTTTTTTTCTTCTGTATTGTTTTTTTTTTTTCGAAGCCACAGAAAATCTGTTGCTTTCCTCATAGCATGTCTGAATTACACGACTGAAAAAAACCAAAAAAGAGGCGCCCACAAACCACCGCCACAGCGTTGCATTTCAGCTGTTTACTACACCGACAACAGGAAGAAAAAAAAAAGGAACCAGAGCGAAATGTACATTTTCATTACAGCAGCAGTAGCAAAACCAGCCTTAAACATGGGGCCTTTCCTGTCTCTCGATTGTGTGATGCCTGGACATCTTCACCTCTCTAAAATCTTTCCTTGCTGAAGAAAGATTACTAGAATTATTCCTTTGAACTGACAATACATATATATATATATATATATATATATATATCCTCTCTCAGTATCAGAGGAGGACGCTGTCAGATCCCGGTTTCTATTTGACCGTGAAGGCAGTCTTTCCTTCAACCAGGCAGATTCAGCCGCCACCAGCCGCCGGAGGTCGGTAACATCCTCTTCAGTCATTTTTGAGACGGTCACCTTTTTTCAAAGATCTATGTGAGGCCTTGCTGCAATAGGCACCACTGGCCCCATCCTATTGGGGCCTGAGTCCCGAACCCTTCAACCACAACCATCTGGTAAAGTTGTTATTCAGCATCCTTCAAAAAAATAAAAAAATAAATAAATAATGACAGATACATGATTAGTATCAGATTTTTTTTTCCATTCTGTTGAGCAGCTGACGGGTCCAATTTAGCCTTGATGGTGTAGCAGTGCTGCCACTTATACAAAATATGCATTTTTACCCCCTTTTTGTTAAACTGTGACAGAAACATCAGCAGATTTTTTGGGGAGATCTTTAAAGAGCTTTAATGCCAGTGGGATAAAAAGAAACAAAAAAAATGATGAATTATGCATGATTTGATTCACCTCCACACTACGCCACTTCCTAAACACTTGGCAGCACAAGTTGGTAAAATGATCTGATTTGTGATTGAGGAACCTGCTGCAGGATTAGTTAATCTTGCGTCCGCAAACCTCCATTCTTTTCCACAGATTGTGCTCGTTTTGACAAAATAGTGTGAAACCCCCCAGTGCACTTCAGGCGTTAGAAACCTTCCAGCCGGCACCGAGGAGAATGCAGCCCACACAGCTCCGCGGTCGTTCCAGCCGGTGTCTGGTGCCATCTTCTGCCTCGTCCCTCTACGGGGGACAACAGGAAGTCGTCCGACCGGTCAAACGGAGCCGGAGATGGAAGGACGCTGCTCCGCCTCAAGCGAGCTCTGTCCAGAAAAATGGACCAAAAACTTCTACTTTGAAGAAATATGTCATTTTTTCAGTTTTGTGGTGCTGATATTTTCCAAACTATTTTCCAAAATGACAACTAAATTGACAGAAAACTCCTTTTATTGGTGTCGTTGTCATTCAACACATATGTCAAGGATGCTGAGCCACTGTTGGGCCGAGCGGTTGGACATGAATTCATGTCGTGAAAAAAAGTTGGAAATGCAGGAAAAAATCGTGTCAAACAATGTTTGTGAGGAGGATCGGTTGCAGTGCGCAGCGATGCTAACTTAGCAATGCTAACTCAGAAGTGCTAACATAGCTACCGACAGCAAAAGACTGGACTGGCCGAGTTCTCCATGCTCCATGCTTTTCGACTGAAACCGAGCTTGGAACTTGACGGAGTTGAGGCGAGCTGATAGATGATGTCCCGTCTCTTCTGCGCGACCCTGTCGAAACCGCTGACACAGACCTGTCATGGGATCATGGGGTCAAGAAGCATGGCTGGCGCTGTACCCGCAGCCGCCAGCATCTGCTGCCCCGCCCTAAACAAAAAGAGGCTGCAAAAACCGTGACGGGAGCCTTACCCCAACCTGACCCCTGGGCACTGCCTTTATGCAAGCTCACTGACAGGCTCGCTACCCCCCCCATCTGCTTCTGCCTCGGGAGTCGGTTCTTACCCGCTGCACTGCATCACCGCTGCAGGGCTGCATTGGACTTCCTCTTCATTACTATTTATTTGGAGTGGTAGTGTCACATAGATGGTGTCTCTGGCTCTGAATAATAAAGAGGCCACAAGGGTTTAAACCTGCATCTGAGGACTAGAGGCAGCAGCTTCTGGTTTTGCACTATTGTCAATCCTGGTTAGAAAGAAACTGTGCAGAGCTGTTTTGTCAAACTGGATCCACACGTGACGACTCCCCACCTGTTTTTTATTTCTCAGGTACAATTTGATATTTAAAACTATGTGTTGCGACCTAAACATATCATATCTTTATTTCAGATCATTTCAGTTTCATCACAACACTTCTCTAGCTACCGTTCATGTGTGGTGTTTGCCTCTCGCTGCTCTTAATTTTTTCCATTTTGCATTTTGCCTTTATGTGATCGACCACCGTGGGCGGCTTTAGCCCAGCTCCTCTCCTCATTTCAAGAACATCTCTTCCTGCAATGCTTTTGGATTTTTTTTTCCCATAAAAGAGCTTTCAAGCACTGGGTTTTTCGAAAGGAGACCGTAAAAGCCCAATCACATTCGCATATTATTTGTTCAGTTGCCTGTTCCGGCGCAGGAAAAACAAAATTATTGACAGGTTCTTTCAATCCTCCGAGGGCCTCATTTATGTAAGAAAAATGAGAGAACCATTTCAGACTGATCCCTCCTCCGTTTGTTGTCGAGGAATGTCCTCCCACTCTCTGCTGTGATCGCTGTATCAGTCAGACATCTGAAGATGAGAAAAATAGCGTTATTATTAGTATTATAATTATTATTATTATTATTTTGAAAGCAGAAGTGGAGCTGGGAGAGCACCGGTTTTTAAATTCACGCAGGGGATGCAAAAAAACTGTCGGAGCGCAGGACAAGGACGCGAAGGGGCCACCATCCAATCGGAGGGCACCCGGCACAAATTTCTACGCGAACCCCCCCCCCAAAGACATTAAAACAACTGGGTCACATCGACCGGAACACGTAAGAGTGACGGCGCGAACTCCCCTCTCCTCTGAACCTGCCGGCAGCGTTGCCTAGGAACAGGGAAGCTGCTTATTCCTCGGCATCTCCAAGGTTTCTCACATTGTGGTTGTTGTGGCGACACACCATCGCCAGCCTCCGGCGCGTCCGACCAGAAGAAAAAAGAAAAAAAATAGTTGTCAGGGGCTAATTCCTTAATAAAACACACACACACACACACACATACACACAAACACACACAGTCTCGGGGTAAAAGACTCACAATAATGTTGTTGCTGTAGTTCCCCCTGCTAAAAAAATTACATTATGTCATTCAACCAATTACTTAATCTGCCCGATCACATGTTCCTGCCATGATTCTGTTCTCAATGGGGTGACATAAGTCTGGGTTACAAGAACAAGAGCTAATCCTTTATTCTTGATGGAGTCGAGCCTGGAGCCTGGATGTGAGGCACACGGAGGTCCGGCGCCCGCGTCGGCGTCCGCGTCGGCGCCCGCATCGTAGAGCAAATTCAGGCATCGCCACACCGTGAATTACACCTGACACTGTACTTCAGAATTCATTTCAGGGTTTTCTTCACCGCTGGCTCCGTGTGACTGTACTGAGCTAAAGTCCCGTCGACACATTTAGGTGGCTCGTTAAGATTTCCAAGACGCGGAGAGATTTACTCAGTAATCCTCCCATCAGCTGGTCAGGGCCGGCCGACTATTTTTGCCCCCTGGCTGATACTTGGCCGTGCTATTCCTGTGGCGTTTTGTTTTGGGTTTTTTTATATCGCGGCCTACCACTTCTGCAGGAATAGTAGCTGCACAGTGCAGATTATTGCGTGGGGGTGGGGGTGTGGTGGTGGGGGGGGGGGGGTGGCAATGGTGTGTCGACAACTCGAAACACAGAAACATGATACAGATTAAAAGAGACACACTATTCCTGAAACATCTATGGGATTATTGGACAGTAACTGGAAGCAAACTTCTTGCAGGATGAAGGTCCTGGGACAACGACGGAAGCAATCTGGAGACGTCAGATTAGACTCATATGCAAAATTATCTCCCGATTGGTTGAACACTGACATTTTTTATCCTAAACGTATAAATCAGGTTGTATCAACTGGCTTCAGCTAATACTGAGGTCATTTCGATGCCACTTTGCAAACCACACCTGAAAAGGCCGAAAGCGAGTGATGGAAACAGAGATGCAACGACCTTGCTGCGATATTTTTTCTGTTTTAACGGATCAACATCCTGTTTTACTTCCTGCTGCCAATTCGCCGCCTTCTGGCTTTTCGCCAAAACCAAGTGAGGAAATATTCCAAAACAACCTTCAAGCAGAGAAGCTGCAGGTGTTTTGCGCATCATTTTCCTATGCATTTTCTGCTAATTCAGCTCAAAAGGTCTGGCATCCTCAGAACTATTTAATCCGGAAGTAAATTTGTTTGGCTGCGCTGCACCAGTTGGTCTTAACTCTACCACCAGTGGGTGTTAAGGGGTTAAAATACCAGTGAAACTTGATTTATACACCCTGATTATCTCGTTGGTACTTCATACTGTTTACTCTTGACCCTCCAGCAAATACAATAATTAATCGAGATCCGCCGTGGAGGTTTTTCACACAAAAAACTACTTACCTGATTTACCAAATTTGGTGGAAGGACGGGGGGGGGGGGGATCTTGGGCCAGATCCAGATCATTTACCTTGAATTTAAGTTTTTTTCTCTGAAGTCTGGTGTGTGCTGTTTGACTTCAGCTGCGCTCTACCAAGTTCCATTTTAGTTTATATTAGTTATTATATTACTTTGTTTCTGTGAATATGACTCTGTGTAACTGTTAATAGGGAAATGCTGTAAAAGATTTTGTACATAATGGCTCAAGGACAAACCACTTATGTAAATTCAATATCAAAGATTGAATATCAACATGGAAAATCTGCTGTTTGAAGCCTCATTCTCAAACTATTAGTGTTGCATTTGGTTCATAAAACCCAGTTAAGCCTAGTTCTTAAGGACTTCCTGTTATTAACTTTGTGTATCATGGAGCAGAGCCAGCTCCATAGCAACTAAATGCTCATTAGTTCTTAGCGCTATGACATTAGCGCCTGTGCGAATCTCTTGGCCCGGAGGCGGCCTGGCAGGCCTCCAAGGGGGCTTCTGTGACAGCACCAGACAGCCGGGGGACAAGCCCCCTCGAACACGCACACACACACACACAGAAACACACGAAACTCAGCGTCACGCTCCCCCGACCCTCTTCGTCTCCGTATCCTCGGCCGCGGTACCAATACCGGCGCGGCAGAAATAACAGACGGGCCGGAGGAGCCTGAGGGACACTGCGTGCTTTGTCCGCTCGGACGGACCAACAAACGGCACATCGCTCGTCACGCTCACCCCGGAGACAATTCCTTCCTTCCCTTCTTAACCCATTTAACCAAACAAAACTGGTTCTATGTAGACACGGGCAAATATCCTCCGATTATGATAAACCCAGGTAAGAGACTTGGCTAGCGTCCATATTAAACCGGTTCCTGCACCGTGGAACCTTCTTTGACCTTCGATTCAGCCCAAGCAGGACTTAAACTGGAGCTCGGCCAGTGGCTGGATTACCGAGTGCACAGCCGTTCATTCAGGCTTTTCCCCGCACTTCATTTGAGCCACAAACCCCGAGATGCGAGCGAACGCCACGCCCGGGGAGCTGGGGCCCGCTCGGCGAAGGAAGGTGCGTTGTGTGATGGCCTGAGATAATCAGCCGACTCTGAACCACAAAAGGCAAATGAAGCGGGGGGGGGGGTCTGATGAATCATAGTCAAATGCAAAAGGTCTACACCGGCTACATTCAGCACCACTGCAGGAAGTAGCATGCAAAGAGCGTGGTGCCGAAGGCAGATGGGCGTCTTCTGCATCCTGGTGAAACAGATTTATTATATGAAAATGACTTCAATCCTTCCCTCAGCCTGCACCATGAGATCTCAGTCACCTAAACTGCTCATTCTGCAAGGGAACTCAGTGAGATTTCAGCAATCTGATCCTCCGGGTTCAGGCTTTTCCAGAACATATGAAAACCTGGCAGCAGGGATTTTGCTCTTTTTTCAGCTGCTGGAGCGGCAGCAAGACCCGACAGCGATAAGATCAGGTTGGTGGCCGAGCGCTTCGGCTCATCCCAGAGGTGCTGGACGGGGCTGAGGTCGGGGCTCCGCGCAGGGCCGCGTGGCGTTCACTTTCGGGGGTTGGGGGGTGGGGGGTGGGGGGGGCGGCTTCGTGCAGCCAGTTTCATCAGTCTGCGCTGATGACAAAACGTGAGACAATCGCTGCGGTGAATAATCGCATACTGAGGCCGGTCATTCACTCAACAACATCAACTCCGGTAAATTAAACACTGGAGCTGGAGCAGACGGCGGCTGTCTAATCAAGGGTCCAGACTGTTTACGCTCCGTGTCGTGGAAAGAGAGGGTTAAAAAGCTGAAACGGGCCTGGCGTGACGGGAGGACATCCGGCGTGCCGGGTGGTTATCCGCCGCCCGTCCTCTGCTTCCACTCTCTGACTCAACGCAAGAGGCGAGGACGTAACGGAGAGCACGCTGCCGCGCGGGCCCATAACAACAAGGCAACAGGTTTTCATTTCGTAGACGTGACGTGAAGAGGGAGAATCGGCAAAAAAAAAGGAAGAGACGGGGAGTGAGAAAGGGAGGAGGAGAGGGAGAGAAGAGAGGAGAGCGGAGGAGACAGAGGGCATGTGCTCGGAAACGTGTCCGTCCACGCTGACGACATGTGACTCCTTACAAAGCCCAGTTTTTTTTGTTGTTGTTGTGGTGTGTTTGTGCAAGTGCGTGTGTGTGTGTGTGTGTGTGTGTGTGATCGTGCAGGTAATGCATTTTGCAGGATCACAAAGCCTGTGAATAAAATCTTGTCATCTGCCCCCCCCACACACACACACACACACACACATGCGCGACACACACACACATGCGCGACACCACCGCCACAACAGGACATCTTGTGTGTGCCACATGAAAAGTGACAGGAAGTGTCGACAAAAAGCAAATGATTCGGATCAGATGATGTGGGAAAAAAAGGGAGGAGAAAGCAGATGCAGATGTTTGATTATCTACACCTGTCGTGGAGACTTGGTCTGAAAATGAAGAAAAATATATCATCATCATATTTGCTCTAAAAATGTATTTATCTTTCATCTTTCTCAGGGAGATTTTCAAATTGATTTATTCTTAATTCTTTGTGAAAATTTATTTAATCATTTTCTCAACCTCACACTATTTGTTATTTTCAATATTCCAGAGCGGTGAGCTGTCACACCAACTGTTGCTATCGTGGCCACATAGTCCACATACATTTGGCCATGTCAATAGCCTACTATTCATACTGTATAATTTTTTATAAAGGTATTTAGTGAACCCTTGTTCAATATATGGAAGCACTTCATTTCGTTATGTTTCCCCAATCACTTATTCAGATTTGCCCTTCATTTTCTCATAAATAATATAATTTGATATAATTGAGCATCTGATCTTCAGCTATGATTTAGATCTGCTACGATTCCTGCCAAGTGCTGCAAAGAGTTTACTGTAAGATTAGAAACTGCCACATCAGATGCCAACAGGAAAACCCAAACAAACAACCCGTCTCTGGCGTTCAGGCCACCCCCCCCACCCCGCCCTCCCGGGCCCCGGCATTAATTACCAAAAAAGGTTCAAATCAGGCAAAGTCCCACTCTCCACGGCGCTCTGTGAAATTGAATCCCCAAAAAAACCCGGTTAGTTCCTTGCTTTCTCATCAGAGCTGCCAGATCATTAACTCGAGTGTGACTCGCACGCTGAACGGAGATTACAGCGCCCTCGCAAAATAAAGAAAAAAAAGAAACAAATTTCTTTAATGGATAAATATTCTGGTCACATCGCTCTGCAATACTTGATTCAGATGAAAAGATTTTGAGGGAAACGCACTGGAAACAAAATGTTCCTTCAATAACAAAAAGGGTTTAATCCCACAAGACGATATAGTCCCTTATTTTGCCTTGCTTTTTCATGCATCTGTCTGTCGAGTGTTAACAACGGCTAAAACCAAGCGGAACATCTATCCACCCCCCCCCCCACCACCACCACCACCACCACCACCACCCACCTCCACATTACAGGCTCCAGAAATACACCGTAACCACCAGCCACTTGGGTTCACCTGCAGCCCTCTCTCTCTCTCTCTCTCTCTCTCTCTGTGAGTGAGTGTGTGAGAGTGTATGTGTGTGCGAGTGTGTGAGTGTGTGTGCGAGTGTGTGAGTGTGTGTGGGCGCGGCCGGGCGCATGGCGGCGAGCGGAGCGATGTGAGTGTTTAATGCAGTGTGTGGGATGCGGAGATGAACAACCCCACACCTCAACATCTCTCACCTGCTGGCGAGCGGAGATGATGAGCCAGGTAGGCGGAGAGTCGGCTGGAAAACTCGGCCGCTATAGCTGGCGACTGTCTCTGCAGGGAGGCTGAAGTGGAGCTGGAGAGCACGAGATTGCTTCCATATCCCGTTCTGGCGGAACGTGGTTCGAAGTAATTATCCTTCTATACCATAAACACGTATTACTTTGTTTGGTTTAGTGGGAAAGGGGGGAATTAGGGCCCCTAAAATGGGCCTGCACATGTTAAATTATAAAGGTGTAGGCCTGATTTACAGGCACGACATTCATTAATTAACACATAAAGCAGGTCGTGTTTCACAAGGAATTTTCGCCTTTGGTGAAAACCAACGGCAATGTTTACTCTTGCCTTGCTTCTATTTCTATCTTCTATCTTCTTTTCTTCTGCTGAAGTTAGCATTGCTAACCAGCTAGCCCCAACCCGTCCCTAGCTACAGCTACTACCGCTAACTTTGGCTCTGTAGCATTAGCCTTTCCACTTGCAGTAGCACATCCACCATCCACCGTGTAGTAATTTTCCACTGTGTTGAAGTCGGCCCCGGATGCTACTTTAGCTGGGTTCATGCTAGGTTAGCAGTTTTTTTCTTTTCCCTGCTCTTCAGTTTTGTTTACACTTGAGTGAACCCCGACCAAAAGCCAAGAACATCACATTCCCCCAAAACATATTAAAGCCTCATCGTTAAAGCCTTTCCTCTTATAACACTGACAGTGAAACACTGGTCTACTATTTGAAAATACAAACAATAGAGCCCAATTTAACCTCTGTCTCTGTCTGGATGTCCAAATACTTGAGCCAAGCAGCTAAACTGGGTCATGTTAGACTGTAACATGAGTCTGATGTTATCTTATCGTGCAGAGGACCAAAGACGTCCCTTTTATCTCCGTGTCTTCTACGTGGATCCTTGTCCGATGAGGACGATGACTTCGGGACCTGGGACCTTTTAGCTTTTAGCCTCAAACTTGTGTCATGATGCCATTTTTTCAGCCCGTTAAACTGACATTGTCGACTGGACATGACCATTCTGGTTTTGTCAACGTCTGTTTGAAATCGAGGACCAAGTGTTTCAAAAGTTACTAAAAGTTTTGGGAAGAAAAATTGCCAATAATATCATTGTATACTGCATAGTTACAATCTACTCATCACTTGCGGTTTCTCTTTACTGATGCTTCTATATTTGTGAGCGAAATTCTTGAGACTTTTCCTACAGCCACTACGAGGCCAAAAGTATGTGGATGCCCACTTTATATCCATATTCTCACTGCTTGAATGTGAGAAACAATTGGCATTAACGAGCTGCCGTAACAGTCTCCACTCCCCTGGTTCCAGGCTCTCCGCCAGATCTCGAAACTCGGCTGCAGAGATTTATTCCCGCTCAGCCCCGAACGCACTGAGCGCCGTGGTCCAACGCCAACGCCAGGGCTGATAAGGCCTGGCCCTCGGCTGGCGTTCCAGTTCATCCCACATGTTTCTTTATGGACTTGATTTAAGACGCGCTATAGGCGAACATACAGGAGGGCATTCCAGTCATTCTGGTCCACGTTCAGACATTTCTTGCGGCATAAATTCTACTTTTGATCTCTCCGATAATGTATTTTATTATGTCTCACGTCTTTTCGAATCTCATCAGAGACGTCGCCATCGTGAAGCCTCCCTTTTGATTCGGCTTTCAGAACAGGCCTGAAATTCGCATGGCGCTGCGGCCCGTGCCTTTTCCTCGGTACCGCGGACGCCGTCAGGTAATTATATTGAATTCCCGTGAATAGTCCTCCATGGAAGATAACTCTGCCGAGGGCGAAGGTCCCCTCCCGGCTGGACCGAAATGGTGTGTGTGTGTGTGTGTGCACGCGCTGGGACGTTGGCGATGGCGTCGTTTCAGACCCGGGACGCCGTTGTAACAAGGCGAGGGATAACAGGCGAGGGATAACCGCCTGAGTCCGTGTAATTGCTTCGCTAAGTGTTATGTAACAGGGACGGCTTTTGTTGCAGATTCGGGATCATTTCAGCAGCAGTGGCAGGCTTAGGGGGCTCAGCGCTGCTGGATTATTCCGGTATATTTCATCAAGCGCATTCACCCCCCCCCCTTCTGTTTTCCCGTTTCTCAGAAAGAGAGAAAACTTTTGTGCGTGACATCACTTGACCCATTTATGGCGCCGGGTCAGGGTTCTGCTTTGGGCGTTACACTTCTCACTCATTCTCTCAGCTCTTGTCATTTATCCTGTGTTCATATTGCCAGGATGGTATAAAATGCCGTGAAGATATTGTCTGGAAAAATTTGTCTTTTGCAGCTCATTCGGACGACCAACACATTCTCCTGGCCAGTTTTACTGGGGATGTTTTTGAATCTTACTGTTGCAGCACTTCACCTTCTGTTGCAACAGTTCAGGGGAAGGCTCTTCTGTCCTGTCTCAACATGACGTGCCTGCCCCCCCCCCCCCGGCCCATTTCACAAATCCACGGGTGGATCATATTCAACCCACTTTCCTCCATCACTCAGTTTTTAAGGTTTCATTAGGAAAATCTGGATTCCGCACCTCTTACCCAATGTCAGCTGTGATTGCCCCCCCCCCCCGACCCTCATGGGATTAGCGCTATAGATAACGAATGGATGGAGCTTTGTATGCGTGTTTGCACCGCACAGCATCGATGCAGCGCCGTTCGTTGCCCGTGTCGATGCAGCCCCAGGTCTCAGGCTCCAGAAAATGAATGGTCGAATGAAGGAAAATAATTTAGCCTTTTTTTTTGTCTTTTTTGGTTTTCTCACCTGTTTGCACAGCCCAGAGTGGGGACTCACCCCCTCACCTGGGGGCCGGACCATGTCAGCGTCAAGACCTGGGTCTGGGTTATGCATGAGGCATTTAGGGGTTAAAGGGTGGTTTCACCCAAATGACAAAACACGTTTCCCTAGCCATGTGGATCTGCGGATTTTATTTCAAGATATCTGCCTCTGAAAGTTGTACTTAGAGCCCTGGAACAACGGAGGTGAAGGGGCTTTTTGTTGTTTTGTTTTCGTTGTTGTTTTTTTTGCCGAACACATTTACAAAAGCCCAACGTGTCTTTTCTAAAAGCAGCGTCCCGGTCGCTCCGCATGTTACACAAACTTCGCCAAAAAGAAAGATTTCATTGGATATATTTCCTCAGTAAAAAAAAAGCAGATCCCTGGGGATCGTTGTAAATCGAGTCACTTCCCCCAAGATACTGTAGTACAACCACTTGCTATTCAGTGTTCATGTGTTTTTCCTGCAGGGGGTTGGGGGTGGGGGCTTGTTTTTGTGTGTTTAGGCCAAAGTCGAGTTGAAGAGATGTGTCTATTTCTCTGAAAACACGACAGACCCGGCCACAAGGTCCGATTATGTTATTTGGGGGTCTGCAATGTTCACGGGTCGTTTTGCAGCCGTTTGCGCGCTCGAAGAAAACTCCTGAGCAGATCAGACGACTAAAGCCCGAATATTTCAAGGAAACTTTTCTCATCACTTCTGTGCTGCTGTTCATCAGGCGAGGCCACTCCCTCTTTTATAACCATTACTTATGTCATTCTCAAAGGATCTAACCACATAAAAAAGATTTTTTTTTCCTCTTCTGCACAAGAAACGTCACGATTAAAAACAAACAACTTATGGAAATTGACAGCAACACTGGGGGGCAGTTACTCTCTGTTAAACTGTGTAGCCCCTCCACTCCCACACACGACTCTTTGTCGGCTGCTGTCACAGTCTGAGATCACATTTCTGTGGGGCTGAGGTCCTTTGAATCTGCCTTTTTATGTTCCCTTGACTAATTCTGCCACAGCGATTCCGGGGGCACGCTGCTCCGTTCAGCTGACCGCTTTCACACAACACATGTTTTGTTCAGTTCATACGTCACGATATTTCCCTCCGAAAGACGTTTTTTTTGTTGTTGTTGTTTTGTTTTTTTTAGTTCTTTTCTCGCAGTGGAAAACGCTCAGCGTTTTTTTTCCCCCCTGACAACCGCCGCAAAGTGCCGAAAAGCGCAGAAAAGCGCAGAGAGGCGGGAGGATGTGCTGAGGTTAAGCTATTTACCTGCAGCGGGTTGAGGTCGCACGACCCCTCCGACTCTGACCTTTAACCTCTGGTCTCGATCTCTCACCTTTCTCAACAGAGGCTTTTCAGCTTCTTGCGTTGCAGAGCAAAAAAATAAGCTCCTGCCTCGAGGGAATTTTTGAGTCCCACAGTACGAGAAGGGAATTTCGTCTCCATCTCCCTAAAACGTTATTTGGTCCGCTACGTCACTTTCACTTTTTGCTGCCATATACTTGTATTTGAGGACCCGACTGCAAATGTAAAGACTCCAAATGTTATTGATGATTGTTTACAACAGTTAATATTAATTCTGATCATGATCAAGACAGACAGTAGCTTATAAAATATAATCTTTATGAAGATCAACCTTTGTTTTACAAGTATTTATACTCTGGCTGATATTTGGAGCCTCAGAAATCTATTCTATGCCTGAATCAGCGCAAAGAAAGATTCCGCTGCTATTAGAGTTTGGGTTGTGCACAAGTATACACAAAACTCTGCGGATTCTAGTGGTTGGACAGAAGCAGTCAGACTAAAACGATATTCACTGGGACTTGTTGTGTTTTTCATTACATCGGTAGGTCAAAAGAAATGTTTGGGGACATGTTTTTCATTAATGAAAAAAAAAATCCTTTTTTAAGAGAAGAGTAAAGAACATCAGGCTGATGACTTATGGACTAAAATAACCATTAGGAATAAGAAAAATATGAATATTCCATATAACAGAGGAGCAACGAAATATGCAACAAAATATTGCACGGTTTACCGGTTTTAACAAAAATAGGAAACTCATTTGCATAAGTGGAGTCGTCAGATCAATGATGACGCATAAAGACTGAGTTGGCTGTTCATGTTTAAGTCCATTAGGTAATTGGAGTGAGTCTGTGAGATCAGATGAGGAAAACGCCCTTTGTCAGGATAAAAAAATGATTCTCATATCAGTGTTTTTTTTTGCACACAAACATATGTCTCAGAGTTAGAAGGCGTATATTGTTATGAATGATGTTTTTCTCTTAATTTTGTTGATCTAATACACATACAGCAGCATCTTAGAAAACCACTTGAGAAGGGCCTAATATTTGGAATGACACAAAAATAAAAACCAACTAACTTTAAGCGAGGTGGAGTTCAGAGTACGGACGGGAGACACAAGAGTCCTGGAGAGTCTCATTAAGATGCATAATTGAAATAAAGCCACGTCATGGTGTGAAGCAGAATAAGATCTGTAGTCTGATGTGTTGCGGACATGGGGACGGTTTAAGATAAAAGGATTTGTCCTGGTCTGGTCCTAATCCACGTCTGCACAATCGGCCCCTTTCATCGGCCTTTTTGCACATATCTCCTCACCCAACTGTTTTTTGTTTTTTTTAAATTGTGCTGACTACACGGATCAACTCGCCATTAAGAAAAAAAGAAAGAAGAGAGAACACAAACAAACGGGCAGTGAGGCTTTTAAACCGCTACTACTGCGAAGACAGCGTGAGTTTCCATGTGCCAGGAGCCGGCGCAGATAGAGCTGCAGCCTGTCAACACCCGTTGGCTGAAAGTAGGTCAAGTTTAGATCCCCGTCACTCCTCGCCGTGGCACGGCGGCGGCAGGCTGTTTCCCCCGTTGCTCGGATCCACGTTTGAACAAAGGCATTCTTTTCTTGGCCGTGCTCGTGGCAGGGACGTAAACAGTGTGTGGAAACGCACAGGCACCAGGTCTGAAGTTGGCCGACTCAGCCCCGCGGTTTAGGCATACTTGCGGGTGCATGTCATCCAGCAGAAGAAGCTTCACCAGGCAGGAATCTGCTCTGTCTCAAAAATGAAGCTGCTTCACTCATAAACAACCAGTCTGACTCTGGGAGCGTGCTTTGCATCCAAATTGAGTTTTAGCTGGAAGCGACTGTGGCATTGAAATGGACCCTTGCGCTGATAAAACCTGTTAAATATACAGTTGAATCTATTGTTTTGTTTGGTTTTTTTTAATGTGTTGACTCTGAGGGTTTGGTACTTTCTGTTTCCGGCTCACCTGATCACCTGCTCACCTGCTCACCTGCTCACCTGCTCACCTGCTCACCTGCTCACCTGCTCACCTGCTCACCTGCTCACCTGCTCACCTGCTCACCTGCTCACCTGCTCACCTGCTCACCTGCTCACCTGCTCACCTGCTCACCTGCTCACCTGCTCACCTGCTCACCTGCTCACCTGCTCACCTGCTCACCTGCTCACCTGCTCACCTGCTCACCTGCTCACCTGCTCACCTGCTCACCTGCTCACCTGCTCACCTGCTCACCTGCTCACCTGCTCACCTGCTCACCTGCTCACCTGCTCACCTGCTCACCTGCTCACCTGCTCACCTGCTCACCTGCTCACCTGCTCACCTGCTCACCTGCTCACCTGCTCACCTGCTCACCTGCTCACCTGCTCACCTGCTCACCTGCTCACCTGCTCACCTGCTCACCTGCTCACCTGCTCACCTGCTCACCTGCTCACCTGCTCACCTGCTCACCTGCTCACCTGCTCACCTGCTCACCTGCTCACCTGCTCACCTGCTCACCTGCTCACCTGCTCACCTGCTCACCTGCTCACCTGCTCACCTGCTCACCTGCTCACCTGCTCACCTGCTCACCTGCTCACCTGCTCACCTGCTCACCTGCTCACCTGCTCACCTGCTCACCTGCTCACCTGCTCACCTGCTCACCTGCTCACCTGCTCACCTGCTCACCTGCTCACCTGCTCACCTGCTCACCTGCTCACCTGCTCACCTGCTCACCTGCTCACCTGCTCACCTGCTCACCTGCTCACCTGCTCACCTGCTCACCTGCTCACCTGCTCACCTGCTCACCTGCTCACCTGCTCACCTGCTCACCTGCTCACCTGCTCACCTGCTCACCTGCTCACCTGCTCACCTGCTCACCTGCTCACCTGCTCACCTGCTCACCTGCTCACCTGCTCACCTGCTCACCTGCTCACCTGCTCACCTGCTCACCTGCTCACCTGCTCACCTGCTCACCTGCTCACCTGCTCACCTGCTCACCTGCTCACCTGCTCACCTGCTCACCTGCTCACCTGCTCACCTGCTCACCTGCTCACCTGCTCACCTGCTCACCTGCTCACCTGCTCACCTGCTCACCTGCTCACCTGCTCACCTGCTCACCTGCTCACCTGCTCACCTGCTCACCTGCTCACCTGCTCACCTGCTCACCTGCTCACCTGCTCACCTGCTCACCTGCTCACCTGCTCACCTGCTCACCTGCTCACCTGCTCACCTGCTCACCTGCTCACCTGCTCACCTGCTCACCTGCTCACCTGCTCACCTGCTCACCTGCTCACCTGCTCACCTGCTCACCTGCTCACCTGCTCACCTGCTCACCTGCTCACCTGCTCACCTGCTCACCTGCTCACCTGCTCACCTGCTCACCTGCTCACCTGCTCACCTGCTCACCTGCTCACCTGCTCACCTGCTCACCTGCTCACCTGCTCACCTGCTCACCTGCTCACCTGCTCACCTGCTCACCTGCTCACCTGCTCACCTGCTCACCTGCTCACCTGCTCACCTGCTCACCTGCTCACCTGCTCACCTGCTCACCTGCTCACCTGCTCACCTGCTCACCTGCTCACCTGCTCACCTGCTCACCTGCTCACCTGCTCACCTGCTCACCTGCTCACCTGCTCACCTGCTCACCTGCTCACCTGCTCACCTGCTCACCTGCTCACCTGCTCACCTGCTCACCTGCTCACCTGCTCACCTGCTCACCTGCTCACCTGCTCACCTGCTCACCTGCTCACCTGCTCACCTGCTCACCTGCTCACCTGCTCACCTGCTCACCTGCTCACCTGCTCACCTGCTCACCTGCTCACCTGCTCACCTGCTCACCTGCTCACCTGCTCACCTGCTCACCTGCTCACCTGCTCACCTGCTCACCTGCTCACCTGCTCACCTGCTCACCTGCTCACCTGCTCACCTGCTCACCTGCTCACCTGCTCACCTGCTCACCTGCTCACCTGCTCACCTGCTCACCTGCTCACCTGCTCACCTGCTCACCTGCTCACCTGCTCACCTGCTCACCTGCTCACCTGCTCACCTGCTCACCTGCTCACCTGCTCACCTGCTCACCTGCTCACCTGCTCACCTGCTCACCTGCTCACCTGCTCACCTGCTCACCTGCTCACCTGCTCACCTGCTCACCTGCTCACCTGCTCACCTGCTCACCTGCTCACCTGCTCACCTGCTCACCTGCTCACCTGCTCACCTGCTCACCTGCTCACCTGCTCACCTGCTCACCTGCTCACCTGCTCACCTGCTCACCTGCTCACCTGCTCACCTGCTCACCTGCTCACCTGCTCACCTGCTCACCTGCTCACCTGCTCACCTGCTCACCTGCTCACCTGCTCACCTGCTCACCTGCTCACCTGCTCACCTGCTCACCTGCTCACCTGCTCACCTGCTCACCTGCTCACCTGCTCACCTGCTCACCTGCTCACCTGCTCACCTGCTCACCTGCTCACCTGCTCACCTGCTCACCTGCTCACCTGCTCACCTGCTCACCTGCTCACCCGCTCACCTGATCACCTGCTCACCTGCTCACCTGTTCCCCATCCCCTCGTTAGCTCCCCCAGTACATATGCCGGTCCTCCGGGCCACATGCCCCTGTTTTGACCCTGGTTGCGTTTCGGACCTTGCGCTGTGTTTTTGTTTTGTTTGGTTTTGTCTTGTCTTGTTTTGTTTTTTTGCCTCAGTCTGACCCTTTGTATTTTGTTTCCTGCTTGGATTTTTGTGTTGTTGTGTCTTTTTTGTTTGTTTACTAAGTAAAGACTCTATTTTACGTCTGCCACCTGAGTCTCACCCTTGGGTCCCTTTTCTGAGAACTGTGACACATGTATCCCCCGTTCTGGAACAATTTGACCCCACTTTGATTCATCATGTCATGTCCCATAACTATAATTTTCTAAATAACTCTTGGAATATTTGATAGATGTCTAGTGGTTGATGTTTTAACACTAGTTTGTACAACTCCTTTGTTATTTATTGTTACACTTACACATATAGTTGTTTTTTTTAATTTAAGAATGATTAATAATTGACACTTAGGATTCTAGGTGGCTCTTGAAAAAGATTTTGTTTAATAATCAGCAGTTTTTTTGGTTTATTTCATCTTTTAAAGAAAACTACAATAGAAATAAGTTAATTTTGTCTTGTATAGTTTATATCCTCTAACTGATTTTATAAAATCTTTTTAGTGTTTCGTGTTATTTCTGCGCAGTGTTTGTTTTTCTGTTTTGCGTATATTTTTGCAAATGCAGCGTTTTCATGACTATGATAAGGTTTTTTTATATTATGAGATGAGATAAAATAGGATGAAATGGACCTTTTATTTGTCCTGATAAACAATTTCAATGCCAAGGATGTTTGGTATATAAAGTAGCATCAGTACCAAAACAGCAAAGTAAATTTACTCCATTACAAGTAAAAGCCCTGCATGAGTATTTGTGGCAAAATGTGGTTAAAGAATTACAGTAAAATTACTGGTTTGGTTCCTCTGACTGTTATATGATTGCATATTACATCATTAGATGATTAATACTGAAACAGCAGAGGAAAGATGAAGAAGCATAAATCTGTTTTCAGTTCTCAGAAGTTTTCTCTCCAATCTTTGATTTTTTTGTTTTTTTTTTGGGGGGGGGGGGTCACTGGAGCTGTTAACAACTTGTAAAGATCTAAAAATATGAAATGCTGTCGGCCAGAAGCCGAAGAAACTAGAAACCACTGGTCTAATCTTCACACAATGTTTTGTATATTAAAAGCTTTTTATATTATCCATAAAGCAACATAATAAAGATGTCAAATAAATTTAGTGGAACATTAGTGAAAAAGTTGCATAAAATGGTAACAAATTTTCATGAAACTGTCCAAAATGCCAAAAGGGGCAACTTTAGAGAACAGAGGGGGACTTTAACGTCTTGTTATGTTTGACCAATTATCCAAAAACCCACAAATATTCACAGTGATACACAAACTGAAGCAGTGTGTCCTCTCATTTAAGAGGCTGCAGTCAGAATATCAGGCATCGTTCCTCTGTCTTTTTTCCAAAACAACTGAAACCATCAAACACTTTGTTAAAATATTTGATGGTTTTCTGTCGACCGATTCATCGATGAACCGACTTATCGTCAAGCCTAACAGCGGGGGCTGTTGATTTTTGTGGTGGATGCAACAATTGATGCCGTATTACATTAATGTTTTCTTACAGAATATAGTCAAACTAAACGCGAAGGTGGCTCCGCACTTTACTTGGTCAGTGGAGACGTAAAATCGTTCGCCCGGGGAATGTGAATCGACATATTTCCGGCGGTCGCTGAAGGCGGCACGTCGGAGCTGTTTTTTACGTTTTCGTGAACGCGCCGCGAACGCGCCGCGGGCCTCGTCCCCGCCCCCCGGTGCTTTGACGTCACCGGCGTCCGTCTCCGCACATGGACGGAGAAGCGTCGACGCTCCGCCGCCGCTCCGCCGCCGCCGCTGCTCCTCCTCCTCCTCCTCCTCCTCCTCCTCCTCCTCCTCCTCCTCCTCCAGCTATTTGTCAGCCAGCTCCGGCGACAGTCCGCCAGCCGCTCGCCGTCCTGCTGCCGCTGCGGAGCCCCCCCCTCCGTCTTCTCCCCTCCAGAAAAGCCCCGGCGTCGACTCGTTTCTTCCCCGCGTCTCAGCGAGGATCTCCGGACGCGCCGGCCAGCGACCGCGGCGAGTTCGGCCCCGGTTCCCTCTGTTGCTCTCGGGGGGCAATTAAACAACTAACCCGAAAGATTCCGTGTTTTGCGAGCGTTGTTGTCCAGCTGCCCTTGGAGACATATGGAGAAAATGGCCAGACCTCTTCCAATAAACCCAACTTTCCTGCCGCCGACCCACTGCGTCCTGAAATCCCTGCTGGAGAATCCGCTCAAGCTGCCGTTCCACCACGATGAAGGTACCTGGTTTCTCTCATTTCCTTCATTTATCTCGACCGAACCGGGCTGAACTTGACCCGCATGGACCCGCTCTGGGCCGTTTGTTGTCTTCTTTCTGGGGGCGCGTCCGCGGCTTTGACAGCTAGAGCGGCGGTTCGGGGGAGGAGGGTGCCCCGCGGGTTATCCCCGAAAAAGCCGACTCAGAGTGACCCCTCTTGACAACCTGACGATCTTTGTCGAAAAGGAACCGGTGCGAATCTATGGGCCCGTGGGCGCGGAGATGGTTGAAAAGAGAGCGACGGGGGTCTCGGCTGGACGTTGGTTGCCGGACGGTGTTGACGCCAACTTCTATTTCAGCCCGCTAGCTTGAGCTTGCTTATGATCTAAGTTAGCCAAACGCGGGCCGACTTTGCGGGTTATTACCGCGGCCGCGCTGTTTTTAGCGCCGGGGCTGCGGTTATAAACCTTTTAACCCGCTTGTCTTCAATGGGATTTATATATTAGCGACGCCCCGAGGCGTCGACAGAGGGCGCCGTTTCCGCCCCTGCCGCTGACTAGTGTCCGGCGGTCCGCCTCTTGTGCGCCTGTTTTGCGGCGTTATCGTGTATTTAGCGTCATTACACCTCAAACACGAACGGGGTTTAAATTTATCACCTTAAAGTGTCTGTTCACTCAAATGACAACACATTTTTCCATCTTTTGGTTTTATTTGTATGTTACATTTTGTTTATTTGTAATATGCACATGAGACTTTTCCCACCTCTGAGTAGTTTCAGGTGACTGGAGTTTTCTTATTTTGCTCATAACACTGAAAAAAATTACCCTCAAACACGTGTAAAGACACAATGAACCAACAGTTTTTAGTGTATTTTTGTTTTTTACATTTTGGTTGATTGACTGATCGATTGAATTCCAACTCATTATTTTTCTCCTTTTTGGTAAATTTCTTACACTGACCCTTTAAGATGAACCCCCCCCCCCAGGCGCACTTTTCTATTTATACGCATGCACTGACCCGTGATCCTCTTCCACTACGAGACAATGAAATGACTGTGTGTGTGTGTGTGTGTGCGTGTGTGTGTGTGTGTGTGCGTGCGTGAAAACATTCACAGGGTTTGGGAAAGACAAGGAGAAAGAGAAGAAGCTGGACGATGAGAGCAGCGCCGCCAGCCACCCACAGTCGGCCTTCCTCGGCCCGACCCTCTGGGACAAGACCCTGCCCTACGATGGCGACAACTTCCAGCTGGAGTACATGGACCTGGAGGAGTTCCTGTCCGAGAACGGCATCCCCGCCAACACGGCCCAGGGCGAGCAGGCCCAGCAGGCCGCACAGCCGCCGCAGGCCCCCCTGCAGCAGGCCCCGCCGCCCACCCCGCCCACGCCCTCCGTAGTGGACCTCAGCAGCCGCGCCACCACCTCGGTCCACACAGCCATGGCGCCTCAGACCTGCCTCCACAGCCCCAGCGCAGCAGGTAGGAGGCACACGCAGCACGGCCTGATGCGCACCTGCACATCGCACCTGCACATCGCACCTGCACATCGCACCTGCACAATCCACCTGCACGCAAGGACATGTGGGCTCATACACACACACACACACACACACACACACATACGCACACATACGCACAGCTGTTTGCGCCTCCTCTGTGTCAGGGGAGGCTCCAGAGGTGTACGCTGCTGTTTTTACCCGGCTGCTGCACAAACACACACACGCCCTCCGTCCACCATCAGGGTATCGGTGTTGCTAAGACAGAAGAAAGATGCTGCGGTGCGAGTCCCTTAAGGCATCGACTCATGGCCTGGTTTAGGAGCCACTCCTCCTCTGGCCCCTGCCGCTGAGCCTCCTCTCGTCCAGATCAGAGCGTTTTCGACGGCCCTGAACTGGACTTTGGAGTCCCACAGTCCGGGCTCAAGTCCAAGGATGCAGCAGGAAAGGTTCTTCTGCGCAGACTTTTATCTGCCATGCTTATTGCGGTGTGTGTGTCGTCGTAGTAAAGGCGAGTTTTCGAGGTTTTTTTTTTTTTCCCCCTGTAACAGTTGGTCTTGATACTAAGATTTACTACCCAGACTTCCCTGCAGGGTTCGGGGGGGTTGCCTGCTTTAGCCAGACATGTGGCTCATAAATTTACTACACTGTGCTGGACTTCACGTATCCCTCTTGTCCTGTAGTGGAGACTTGATCTAGATTCACTTCTGGTTACTCTTTTAGGTGTTTTTTTAAAAAAAAATTTAAAGACGTTATTGAATGACATTTTCATTTGGAATCATCACCGTGTCTTAACATTTGAAGAAACACAGTGTTATGAACCTACAAGCTGCCTCAGACCGTTTTTTTTTTCCCTCTTCAGTACAGATGATTTATTTCAGAGTCCTAGTGTTTCTGTGATCGAATGGAGCTGTTCTTAAAGGGAAATCTTATAACTGTAATGAACTGACAGTAAGCCGGCTGTCGGTATTTAGACTGATGCATTAAATTGTGTAACCGTGTTTTTCGAGCTGATGCCAGGACGATGTTTGGGCTCCCACAAGTTCGCCAGACGCCAGGGCGATTCTAAGAATCCCTTTAAAACAGCCCTTCACTATAAACATAAACAGAGCAAATCCTCCACAGGCCGGGGCCCCGACCATGGCGCCAGAGACGGTCAGTGTTTCGCGTTCAAACTCTGCACAAGAAGCGCAGCCCGGCGGCGGATTTGAGGGTACGCGACGGATAAACAGGGCGGAGTGCGTGTGTGGAGGGTCGGGGCGTGTGAGCGCATGTGTGTGTGTGTTGCTGTAAATGCTCTGATTAGTAGGTGTGTTTCACCTGCAAACACCAAAGAGGTTGGCCCCTGATGGTGATGATGATGGAGATGATGATGATGGAGATGATGGAAGGCTACACATGCAACCGATCTGCTTCCTGTTAGTGTCTGTCAAATGAGCAATGAGTCAAACGTTCAGATCACCTCATTTCCGATCGGCTTAACACAGATCGATCTTCTCTGCCGTGGTGTATTGATCTTTGTGATGATTAGAGGAATGATGGCGGGGGACAAAGAGCGATCGATCGCCACCCCGTCGACTTTGCCCGGGACTGGGTTTGTCCGACCCGATCACCGGCCGCTGCCGCCGGTCAAACCTCTGGCCCCCGCTGCCCCGTTGTCTGGCGAAGAAATCGTCCAGAAGATCCACAAAACCAGAAAGCCCCATAACAAGGGTCTGTTTGTCGGCATTATGTTCCCAGACCCCCACAGCTGGCGCGCCGCCGCTGCCACCGCCACCGCCGCACAAACACTTCCTCTCAGCGCGTTCTGCCTCTAGCGTAGTTTTCCAGGATCAGGAAGGACAGAAACCTTGACGAGGTATTGTACACGCCACGTTTAAATGCGGCGTAATGTGGTGAATGCATCGTATGACATCCAGGCTTTGTTTTAGAACAGGTCTGGAATTTCTCATATTAGCGAACGTCTGTTTTGTTATGTCCGATTTCAAAATAATACATTTCCACGACTTTGGTCTGTTAAATCCAGACACGAGAATCACAATATTCACCAGTGTTCAGACTGTGATTTGTGCTTTTTTCAGAGTCACTGAAAAGTGCAAGTACATGAATAGTTATTTATTTTTTAATCTAGTCATCAGTTTAATGTATTTAATCTGTGATGTTTACCTCACAGCCACCTAATGACTCTATTTCCACGAATATAACAGTGTGTGGACTGAACCCAGATCCACATTGCAGCCCGGAGCTTCATCTTTCAGATTTACTCTTCGTGATCAATCACATGATGTGGCGCCTCGAAATTGATTATTATGTCCAATCAACCAGCTGAAGATCAAAGATATTTGGTTTAAAATCCTTCGAAAAAAAAAAAGCAGAAAAATGTTTGAGAAGCTGTAACGAGATAATGTTTGATTTCTTTTTTTTTTTTTGCTCAATAAGCAACAGTTATCAATACTTTTGGCTGATTAATTGATTGACCAATTGATTGCCAGACGTCTTCATCACATAGTTATTTTAGGTCACATGAGCCAGACCGGGCTCAGCAGAATCTGGTCATATTGGCTGAAAATTCAATTATTAACTTGCATACCGGAGAGTTGACAGACGCGGGCCTTTCCGACTGCCCCCCCCCACCACCACCACCACACCCGGTGCAGAGAGGCCGAGAGGGGTTGAAGGTCCAGTCTGACGGCGGCGGCAGATAAACGTCCGCTGCAGAGGATGTGCAGCCGCGCAGCTCGCTTTATTCCACCTGTGCCTGACGCGCAGAGGCAGAACCTCAGCCTTGGTGTTTGTGTGTATCTATGTGTGTGTCTGTGACTGTGTGTGCGGTGTGTGTTGTGTGCATGCGTGTGCGTGTGCGTGTGCAGGGGCTCGTGCTGTGTTCTGGTCGGCCTCCGTCTGCACCTTCGCCTTTCACGTGAACACGGCTGGGGTTTCCTGCAGCGTGCTGGGCCATGTGACGGACACATGCAGGCACCGTGTGCAGCTCTGAGCTGCAAACAGGAGCTTGTCACGGCATGAACCTGCCTCCCCTCCCCTCACTCTCACTCTCACTCTCACTCTCCCCCTCCTCTCTCTCTCTCTCTCTCTCTCTCTCTCTCTCTCTCTCTCTCTCTCTCTCTCTCTTTTTAACACCCCCCCACCCTTCGCTGGGGCTCGGCTCCCAGTCCACAGCCTGGACTCAGAGCCAAGGCACAGGCTGTACCCTGCAGAGCACGCTTTTGTCACGTGCGTGCAATATTGTTCCAGCGCGCCGAGTCTCGCCTCATCCAACCGGCCGCTCCACCGCCACCGTCGCCGCCACGGCCTCCAACACTTGCACCACTACACCCCCACGACGACCGCAATCCCAGCAGGCAACTGTTATCGCCACACTGTTATCGCCACCAACACACAAATGAGAGAGCGGCCGTTTCGGCGCTTCCTCAACCTGAACGTCACCCGCAGACGGGTGGGGGTCTGTTAGGGGGAGATGGACCCTGGGACGCTGTGGGCAGGGACTGAAGGGGGTGAGGGGCTAAGAGTGGTCGGAAGGTTTTGGTGTTGCGGTGCGATTCTGGGGTGTCAGCCAGGGAATGGTGGCTTGGAGAGAGAAACATAAATCAGTACGTCTGAAGAACTAATCGTGGAATTCTTGTTTTTTTTTTTTTTTATCAACTTTTAGAAATAATTCAGTGCAGTCAGTGATCAGTTGGTGTTTTTACTAGACCCGCACTCAGGGGAAGTAAATCCCTTTTTTAATTTTATTGTCGTAGCAGCCCGGGTTTTACCTCTTGGCCCCGGTGTCCCGTGAAACCGAGCGGCTCGCCTCTCGGGTGTCTCATCTGGTCATGCGGCCCCTGGACGGGACCGGCATGTACTGCATGAGCGACCCGGAGGAATGACGCCCTCTTGACTCGAATGTCACGGAGGCGGACCGACTCGGCTGGTGCGTCGGCGCAGGCAGCAGACTTCGCATCCCGTGCGCCACCAAGCGCAGTTGGAGGCAGAGTTTATAGAACGGACCAAGACTGACGCATGTGTTCTGACAGAAGTGTCCCAGGAGCGTAGTTTCATATTTTGAGAAGCTCGGTGATTTCCTAGAACAGCTGGTTGCAGTAGTTTTGAAGCAAATGTAGCTCAAACGTTGCTGGGGACGGTGTCAGCGGCAGGTTAATCCATACTGGTGCTGCAGTGAGTGTATGTAGGGCAGCAGGACGGTGTGTGTGTGTGTGTCTGTGTGTGTGTGTGTGTGTGTGTGTGTGTGTATGTGTGTATGTGTGTATGTGTGTGTATGTGTTCATGGTGATGAAGGATCATGTCACCCAGAGCAACAGCACGGCACACTTAATAGTTTTTTAGCTCAGAGGAATAAGATGTATCAAGCTATGTCCTACTTTAAGTAGGATTGATTCATTTTTTGGTCTTTTCATTTGATTTCGAACCAAAAATAAAATATAAAATAACCTTTTTTTTCTTTCTTTCTTTCTTCTTTTTTTTTAAATCATGTGAATGAGCCTGTTCTTCAGTAGACATGAAAACCAGCTGTAGCGGTTTTATGTCAAATTCTGAAACTCATTTCGTTCCAATTAGAAAGAAAGAAGGAAAAAAAAACAAAAAAAACTTCTGCCCTTTTCACCCCAAAGTGCTGAGGATTCGTGTGTTGTTTGTCCTGCGTTACACCCAGGTCAAAGTTCAGCGGCTTTGCCCCCACACACACACACATACACACACATGCGCACATATATGACCAACAGCTCCGCTTATCGCCTACCGCAGCGGTATCAGTCGACCAGCGCAGGCGATAACACGCAGCGATTCGAGATACCATCATCTAGCGTGACACCAACCCGCTACAGTGGTGTGTGTGTTTGCATGTGTGTGTTTTGCGTGTGTGTTTGTGTGTGTGTGCGTCTGTAAATAGATAAGACAAAGTCACGTCAAATTGAAACAGGTTCCACAGGTATTCGATCAAGTGAGTGGTGTACTCCAGCCTTCACATGGCTCCTTTCGTAGGCCAGCTCTGGCTTGTTAATGTTAGATTTCCTGTCTGGGTGGGGGGACCGGGGGGGTTCTATTTTTCGAATCCACATTCAACTACTTCCTCTGGAATGCGTCGTACATTTCTTGAGCAGGTCAACAGGCAGGCTCGTACCGTCCGCTTTTAGCCTGTGAGACAGAATGAGCAGCAATCAGGACGGGGGCCGGTTATTTCCAGGTTTTAAGTTCAGGGCCAGAGCAGATTGTCCGAGATGGCGTCTAGTTTTAGTCGGTAAGCAGCTTGGCGCCCGGCAGCGCCGACTTTATGAATGGCAAGAGCTTATGTTTGGCTTAGTCTTAGCCTATGAGCCGATTTTTTTCTTGTTTGTTTGTTTCTTTTATTAATTAATTTATTTTTACCTCTGCAGTACAAAAAAAATGTGGCGCAGAGGAATCGGGTGATGCTCAGGAACTCCATCAGCCGATGGCTGATCAGCAAAGGCGATTATTGTCTTTATCGAGTATCGATCAATAAGTTGTGTCATCGGTTAAGGTTCCCGTCGCTGTTTCCCAGATCCCAATTCAGCATCACTTTCACAATAATAGAGAACAAATGCCAAGTGTTTGGCTGTAGATCATTATATTCATGATCAGTTATCCTCTATAAAAATGATCGTTTCATTCAACAAACAATCCAAAGGCCAAATGTTCAGTTTACTGTTGTATATGACAAAGAAAAAGTGTCATATTCTGAGTTTCAGAAGCTTGAAAACTACAAATTGCAAAAAAATAGTTGTTTAATTGTTTGTTAAATATTTTCCAAACAATTATGTCTTGATTGATTAATCAACCAATTGTTTTAGCCCAGAAGATTGTGAGGTTATAATAGTGCTTGTGTATACGGTTGGATGTTAAACCTCAGTATAGAGACCGTGAGTCGAATCAAACTGTCAGTCGACTGAACAGTGAATTTATCAGCAGGAATCTTGGAAACAGGCAGAATAGTCAGAAATTCTCGATTCTCCAGCATGAAAATTCATTGTCAAACAATTGTCCGATTAATCAGGAAAATAAACATCGGATTAATGGATGATTAATAAGTGATTGTTTGTCGCATCATTGCTCGTTTTGCTCCAGTAGCACAGAGTAAGAAATTCAATGGAATCGCTTCAATCCAATGTCTCATTTATTTTAGGGCTTAAAAATGTATCATCATAATAACAATACTAATAATAATCAAGAACAGCTTATAATAACATGTTGATATCTTTCGGTTTTGGACCAAACAAGAATTGAAAAAGTTGTGATGTTTCATAGACTAAACCATTAATCATTTAATTAAGTAATAATAATAATAATAATAATAATAATAATAATAATAATAATAATAATAATAATAATAAAAAAATCAGATCAGGCAAAATGTCCCTGATCTAAACTTCCCCGGTTTTAGATCTGACGTCCTTTTATCGAGGCAAAGTTCTTGAAACCTAAGTCCAAACCACGGCCCGTCCTGCCTATGGTGGGGGGGCGTGGGTGTATCAGAGAGACCTGTGGCTGAGAGAGTCGCCATGGTCGTTGTGTTCTCGCTGGGGAATTTCGTTTGGCGTTTGTGCCCGGTTTTTACGAGGTGATAATTAGAAGCTTTAATAGTCTGCATAGTTTTTCAAAAAGAACACTGTGTTCACTGTCGACAGAGATGTGTTGTTTTTTCCTTCGGTTTCGACAGAAAAAATCTTGAGACACTCAAGTTGTTGGTTTTTTTTTTTGTTTCGTTTTTTTTTTTCTTTTTTTAGTGTCTCTGGCGAAGAGAATAAGCCGCAGGTTAGGACGGTGCCTCCTGGCGACCGGGCAGAACACGAGACTTCGTGTTTGTTTGTTTTGTTCTGATTGTTTGTTTGTCTCTGATCGGCAGCACAGAAAAAGCAGGCCGGCGGCACCGACGGGAGCGCAAGAAATCAGGGTCAAGATGTACGAGCAGCTGGCAGAAACGGCCACTGCTCCCACTGCAGGCGCTGCCGGTGACAAACGCCACGATTCTCTCCGTATTCCTAGTTTTTAGCGTTGCATTGTTGAGGTTTTGGTACCGAGCAGGGATCAAAGGCTCAGTCCGTATCACAAAATCGGTGCTGATGTAATGAACTACTGAGCGATTGTTCCATCCAGCCCCCCCCCCAGAGAAGCAGCCATGTTGTGGCTGCACCCAGGAGCAGGTCACCTCCAGACATCCGCTGGCCTGAGATCAGCTGCCAGGTGTCTGCTGATACCTGCAGGGTCTGAGGAACAGGCAGTCGATTTGTTAGTGTGTGTGTGTGTGTGTGTGTGTAACTGTGTGTTTTTTTGTTTTTTTTTTTTTGCTTGTGTGATAGCGCTGCCTGCTGGTCAGATGAGGAACAGACACGACTTAGCGTTGTTGGGGTTTTTTTGGAGGGGTTTTGCCCCCCAGGGAAAAGGAGTCACCTTTTCTCGAGTTTTCACATCTATAAAGGTCGTCAATGTCTGACATTTCTTCAAGGGTCGACCCTCAGACGTATGAACATGTGAGCACAGAGGGAAGAAAGGCAGCATTCAGACACCCCCCACCCCCCAGCTGAGTTCTGCTGTTTCTGACATATAGTCAGAGGCTTTCAACTCTCCAAGCCGTCTCTCCAGGCCTGGCTTTCGTTCTCTTGCTGATTCGTGTCCTTTTTCCCTCCCCAGCGCTGCCCTCGGCCCGGGACACCCCGAGCCCCATCGACCCCGAGTCCATTCAGGTGCCCGTGACCTACGATCCCGACCCGGCGGACCTGGCCCTGTCCAGCGTGCCAGGCCAGGAGATGTTCGACCCCAGGAAGCGAAAGTTCTCTGCCGAGGAGCTGAAGCCACAGCCCATGATCAAAAAAGCCCGGAAGGTCTTCATCCCCGAGGACCTGAAGGTGACCCACTGCTCAGACTCTGATTCAGCTGGGGGGGGCATCTTTGGTGACCTGAGGTCAGATCCAGGGTTGGAAACTTTATGGCATGTGAACCCTCAGTGGTCTATGGCAGGTTAAAATCTAATGGGGGCAGAATCTGGACTAAAAGCCGAACAAGCTGCAATTTACAGACATGAGAAATAGATAAAGCCAGTAGAAACAGGAGACGTCAGCTGTTTATCTCAACTCAAACCTGTTAATAACCTTAACATAATTTAATAATAACTGGATTTACTGCCTGCTCTGACATTTTTTATTTATTGTTGAGCTGATAAATACTAAAAAAATCTGGTATATAAGAGATTTTGAGGAAAAAAGGAGAAAAAAACAACATAAATTAAGTTTATCTTTGGCAGAAATCTGCAAGATTAGATGGAGAACAACCAGATCAGATGAGATTTATGTAACTGATGTTTCTGACACACACTGTTTGTTAGCTGTAAAATAATTTAAAGTCCATGCCCTCCGACCTCTTGCCTGAGGCCCGATCACGGGACACCTCAGACCACCGAGGGGTTGACAAGGACCAGGCACCAGATTCCAGAGCTGTCGAGGGAGAACGGAGGGGGTCGCGTTTGTGTCAGTCCGTGACAGGGAGTCCTAACATGTGCGTTCTGTTCCCCAGGACGACAAGTACTGGGCCCGGCGCAGAAAGAACAACGTGGCGGCCAAGAGGTCGCGGGACGCCCGGCGGCTGAAGGAGAACCAGATCGCCATTCGGGCCGGGTTCCTGGAGAAGGAGAACGCCGCCCTCCGCATGGAGGTGGCAGACTTGAGGAAGGAGCTGGGCCGCTGCAAGAACATTCTGGCCAAATACGAGGCCCGGCACGGGCCCCTGTGAGCCCCAGGCACCTCCGACCACCACCACCACAAACCCCCAACCCCTGCCAACCCTCCCCACACACCCCCCGCCGACCCACTTCTCCTCGAGTTTGAAGGACAATGTGTCTCTTTTGCTGGCACTGCCCCCCCCCCACACCTCCCACTCTTCCCCCACAGCCCCCCCCCCCCCCCAACCAACACACACCTGTATGATTCTGGTATAACTTTTTCATTTTTGTCTTCTATCATAAGCTTCAATTTGTCGGTTCCTTCTCTTTTTATTTTCTGTTCAACTGAGTATATATGAATATACATAGATAAATATATATATATATATATTTACACATATGCATACTTCCCACTCTTAATGTACTGTGAGGAGTTATGAGCCAACCCACCAGCTGAGTCCCCCCCCCAGCCCCCAGCCCCTCACATATTTCACTTTTGAGAAACGATGCCATGCTCCTTGTTCACTTTCATACCAATTTTATACGTGACATCAGGACTGAAAACTGTCTTTTCCTGTTTCCCTTCTCTTCTGTGTTACAACCATGTGATGTGTCAGAGCCTGCTTTTTACCGACCCCCGGAAGATCTGGTGTTTCTTTTTTTTTTTTTTTAGCTCTGTACAAAGGATTGTTTCTCTATCAGTAACATCGTCTTCTTTTTGACCCTTTTTCGAACTCGTTTCAAGATGTTCATGTCGTATTTTAGTCGTCTGACCCTCCCAGAGTTCCACCCCCCCAACCCCGTGACACCCCCCCCATCTCTAAAGGCATCCTCAGTATTCTAACATTCAGATAGCACTTAACCTTTTTTTTTCCTTTCTCTGTGCAGTCGTGGCGTAGATTTATCGTTTCTGTTTTGTTTTTTCTTCACCACCCGGACACTGAGCAATAATTCCTGTCCAGAACTAAATTGATGTGACTACCTACCCCCCCAGTCCCCGCCGGTCACAACCCGGCCCCTCCGCCCTCCACACCTTAGCTCACCTCCGTTAACCGACGCCAACCCCGGTTAACCCTCTGCACTAATGCGTGTCTCACAATCTGATCCGGTGCAATGTCTCCACTAGCTCGAAAAATCTTTTTCCTCTGCCTCATATTTATCTACCTTTTATTTCTCAGATGGAAGATTGTTGTTTTTTTACATATATATATATATATATAATATATATATATATATATATATATATATATATATATATATATATATATATATAAATATATATTTATATATATTTTCTGTTAATATAATTGTTAGTATTAATACTGCTCTTGACATCGTTGTCGTCTTAGCCTCCTCCTTGTTTTCAGATTCAAGCATGATTTCTTTCATGGAACGAAAAAAGCTATTTTCAAATCTTTTTCCTTTGTTTTTTTGTTTTTTGTTTTCTCGCAAAAAAGTTGTTGATAATTCTTTCTGCTCCTGTTTAACTTAGCATGATCAATGAGTGTTTTTAATTTTAGAAATCAACAGATGTCTGTAGTCTCTCTCTCTCTCTCTCTCTCTCTCTTGTTCTCTCTTTCTCTCGCTCTCTGTAGCTCTATGTTTGCCTTCTTTTTGAAGATGGCTGTATGAATGTAAAAGATGTTGACAAAAAACACAAAACAAACAAAAAAAAAAGTTGGATGGTGTTGTCCAATACTGTGGTTAACCCCAATCAATTTGTTTACTGCAAAAACCAAACGATTCGCAACAGAGATGATTATATTGGTTACAAGAGATATGTTTATATGAACCTATTCTATAAGTTGTTCTTTTTGTACAGTATTTTTCCTATACATCACTGAACTATGTATTTTAAAAGGCACAGCAGATCCAGAATATTATTAAAAGATTACAAGTATGTAACTCAAAGACAAATGCATTTAGTGGTATTTTGATATCCTTTATTAGTGAAAGGATGTGGTTATTTTTCCAGAGATTTGCGTATATTCAGCAGCACCCAAACCTCCTGGGCATTATTATTATCATTATTATAACCATTATCATTACTAGTATTATTATTAATATTATTACGACGACACTCCTCCTCCCACGTCGCGTTAGTCCCCATTAAGCTCAACAGGAATCAGATGCACCACCAGAGGAGGGAGCGTACAGTTGGGCCCGTTCCGAAATCCGTCAGCTCACGTGCAACGCAGAAACACGCTGCGTGACTCGCTGTTCGGCGGGTTTATGTGTTGTAAACCCCCATTCCCCTCCAGCCCCCCGACACAAGTCGTCCACAAACAGGCTTTTCTTTCCCTTGGAGGCGAATATTCAGGCTTTTTTTCAGGCTTTTTTGTAGATGCACAGCTCGTGAGCCTCGTTTCTCATTGTGATGTGATTTTTGACGGGATGAAGTTACTATGAAGGAAGGGAAATCTATGGCTGGTGTGTGTGCGTGTGTGCGTGCGTGCGATTGATTCCTTCAGCCAGTGCAGTTGTAGTGTGTCCCTGAACCTGAGTGATGGACACTGGAAGCTTTTTCTTCCTTTTATTTTTCTTTTAATTCTTAATGAAGGCTTACACTGGTGGACCCCCCCCCCCAGGATGTTAGTTGTGTTGTAGTGTGGAGCTGCCAACCTTCTTGTCGATCAGACGAGACCAGTTTGTGTTTTTAAAGGCTGATACTGAAATTTCTGATTGTTTTTACCGAAGTTCAGGTGTGCATATATAATTAATTGAAATCATTTAAAAGAATAGTTACAATATACTTGGTATCCGTGCATTAAATAAGAAGCTGCGGTTAGCCTAGCTTAGCATAGAGCTAGTTACTCAGCAACTTATATCCACTAGAAAATTCATTTTCCACTTGTGTGCAAATGATGTATGATTTAAAACTGTCCTCCACAACTGGCAGGATCTAGTCCACCCAGTGGTTTTGAGGGTCGTTGAATTCAATTTTAAATGCCCGGTTTGCGGTTTCATTTTGAAATTTAAAATAGAAAAGGTCTTTGTAAAATTTCAACAATGCACTTTGAAACAAATTTTTCTTTGCAGTAATTCTTTTTTTTGTATTTTTTTTTTTAAAGTGTAAGAATGGAAATTTACTTAAATGATTTAAATTTTAATTCTTTGCAGAATCATGTGCACACAGATGGAAAATGAAATTTTTTAAGTTAAATGGTTTTATTTAAACACACATTTGCAGCCCCGGGCCTCCAGAAATTGTCTTTTGCTCATCTGTATTTTTTGTTTTTTTGTTTTTTGTTTTTTTCAAGTTGTTGAGGAAAAGTTTCAGTTTCCAAAAACAGGATTTAAAAAAACAAAAAAACCCAACCAAACGTAAATGCAACCGATCAGAAAATCCGATGTTGGCCCAATGAAACCACCGGTCTTAGTCCCAGCCCAGGCTCGGCCGGAGGTTGTCGGCCTGATCCAGGTGTGCGTGTGTGTGTGAGAGCGCGTTATTTGCAAACTGACTCTTTTCTGACGGTGAAAAACGTTTGTCCTAACGTCTTTGCGGCTTCGGCGGATGTTTCCCCTTTTACACCTTTTCTGCACAGATGCACTTGAAGTGTGAACAGGGTTTGTAAAGAGAGTAAAGAAGACTGGAACGAAGCCTCGCAGATCAGTGGAGCATCTTTTTATGAAATTTATGAGAATAAATATATATATATATATATATATATATATATATATATATATATATATGAAGCAGCCAATAAGTAATCCATGTGTATCCCAAAATTACCTCACCATCAAGTGATTTCACTACCTCACCCGGAAACGTTGACCATAAATCTGAGTCTATTCCAGTGCCTTGAATACACTGACTGTTCCCCAGTCTCTCAGCAATGTAAAGATCTCATCGCAGCACCACTCGGATAGGTTCAGATTCTGCACTGAAGGGCTTAGTGCATCAAAAAAAAATAAAAAAATCTATATATCATATACAGTGAATCTTATTTTTTTTGGACATTGCAAATAGACTTATAACCATTGTATTCATGGCAACACCAACGGACTGTTTCAGAGTGTGTAAAAAAAAAACTAAACTAGAAAAAAAAAACACAACCTAGAGGAGTGTTCGGTCTTGTTCGTCATGGAATGGATGCATAACATTTTTATTTGTGCTGTTTGGCCCTCAGCCTCTCTTGTCTCTCTGTAATTTGTAGTGTCTTAATAAAATCCCAGTTCTTTTCTCGACACCCTGTCGTTTCTCCGCTTCCTCCGTTCCGGACGGATCCCAGGCGCCTCCTCTGAGCGGAAACCAAAATGTCTGCGGCAGCGAAAAACTTGGCCTCTGGTTTCTAGGTCAAATTCTTAGTCTCAGTTTCATTATTCCTTCAGATACCCGTTTTATTCTGAGTCAATAGAGACATTTTGCTAATTTTACATTTTAAATTTTTGTGCAAGAAATTTGTGTGAAGGCATCAAGCACAAGTTTGGCAAATTTTAAATAAATACAAAAAGAATTCTGTAGAAAAATGTTTAATTATTCAAGCTATGGTATTGAAAAAGTACTGAGACCTGGATCCCATATTAAAAAAAAAAAAGAGAAAAAAACTTCAAATTGAAATGTCAGCATAGCAGCGAATATTGAAAAGTTGGCTTCAAATCCCTTTCGGTCAGATTCTTGGTCATTTTTTGATCAGATGTTTAAATTAGAAAATTGGGGAACTCTTTAAATCTTCAAATCTTTGACTTTGAGTCTGATACCTTTGAGGAATTTGGGACATTTGAGGATTTAGGGATTTCAATTTCCTTTTTTGTATTGGAAAAAAAAGGCATAACGTTGGCAAGAATACCAAAACTCATATTGACATGTTTATCAAGAGTTTAACGCCCAACCGTGATAATTACGGCTGAGTATTACTCAAACCGAGAATCAAAAATCTCTAAGCATCAGAATCGATCAATCGACTCGGAGTTTTATTCTTGTGTTTGATTTAAACTTTAGTCTAACTCACTTTAGTTTTTATTTTATTTTGGACAATGCTTTTGTTTGGCTGCTTATTTTGGATAAAGACAGAATTAAACACTCAGACGTTCAGGGTCTAATTTGACTTTTGTAAAAAAAAAGAAAAAGATTGTAGATGAATTTTTTTTAACATTCCTCATGTGAGGTTCTGAAATAAATAAATGTTCGTATCGTAGCAGAACCGACACCAAACTTGTGATGCTAACCGACCAGGATTATGGTCTCTGGTCAACGCTGGAGGTTTTACACATCTTCAGTCTCCATTTTTTGTTTAAACCCTGAGAGAAAGCCGCTCGAAGGTGAACGTGACTTCTGCCTCTCCGCGGGAGACAAATCTGACCGATGAGAGCTTCGAAAAGAAAAACCTGACAGTTCTCGTCATGGACGAGGCTCTCGTCCGGAGGCCCAGACGCTGTGTGGGGCATCATCTTCTTTTTTTTTTATTTTCACATTAGAAAGGTGATATTCAGTATAGCGGAGGAGCATTCATGTTTATGCAGCACCAATAACAGCCAATGGAAACAGACAAAGAAGCATTTTTTTTTTCTTTTTTTCCCCTGCAAAGGCCAGGATCATGTAATCAACAGAACAAACAGCAGGATATACAAACGTTACAAAATAGTGGTTAAGGAAAATCATTTCAACAAGAGCCACAATTTAAAAAAAAAACCCAAAACAAAACCCCAAAACGATGCAATTGTTCAGCCCTTTGCGTCACTAAAGAGGAAAGCAACAGAAAGGTTGTTTTTATGAGTCAGGAGCCATTGAGCAATTTCAACAGCATGAGACAAAAACAAGAACAGGAGGTTTTCTCCACTGGTCCAATCCGCTACAGAAAACAGGACAGGAAACACTGTTGGTCGCATCAGTGCAAATCAAAAACAGAGAGAGAGAGAGAGAGAGAATCAGTGGAAATGTAATACTGGATACAGTACAAAGGTCGAGCATGCACACACTCTACTGCACGCCGTTCACATTACAACACAGCGGAACAATCCTGTTTCTCATCGCACCGCCTGAAATTAACGACTCTCTCTCATTTGGCTCATTGACAGAAAAAAGAAAAAAAAATCCCACCTCACTCGCATCACCGCCGTGAGTCACCCGCCCATCAGCAGGGGCGATAAATATTAATAGTAATACTAGCATGGTCGACCGCGGTTCTCCGAGAACCAAGGAATGCGCCTGGGATTCAAGTCAGGGAAGAAAACGAAGCGGGAGAACGTGAACCTGGATCAGATAGGCTGGAAATGCAAACCAGTGTAAAGATTAAAAAAAAAAATAACATAAACAATAATAATCATAATAACAACAATAAAATAAAGAAAATGGGAGAAAAAATGAGCAGCTTCCGTCTTTTTTCTTTCTGACTTCCTGTATTAACCCATGGTGAGAGGCGGGTACGGAAACATTTCTTTTAGTTGACTATTGAAAGTCGATTTGTACTCGTCACGTCCTGATTTCTTGAAATCAAATTTTGACAGTTTTTTCTCAGTGTTTCATTTTGGCAGAGCTCCTGTAAAGCTGCTCGTGTCTGGAAAACACGAGACCCTTTGGCTTGCTTTTGTTTTGAAGAGAAACATGTATATACCCGAAAAAATTTGAAAAAACAAACAAAACAAAATAATTTTGGTATCTGTTCCGCGACTCGAGCGACGTGTCGGTACTAGCGCCGACTCCCAGCCCAGCTACTGAAAAAGCTGAGTTTTTTTAGCACCTCACATCCCCAGTGAAATACTGATGGACATGGATGAGTCTACGGGTTCCGGTACAAAGGGCCCGAAAACGTGGAATGTGGCCCTCGTCGAGTGATACAAAAAGACTGCTATCAAATTTTCTCAAATGCTCATGAATGTGCCGAGGTCAACACCAAGAGTAGAAAGTCAGGATCCCCCTCCCTCGCTGTCCACTTTTTTTTTTTTTTTTTTTTTTTTAGATTTAGTTTGTACAAAACAGCTTTTAAAGTAGGTTTTGTTACTCAGGGAGATGCTGAAAAAGTCTGTTCTCCTCCATATTAGAAAACAGTAAACAATTCACGGTCAGTGTTTTCGTAAACTTTTCGGCCGTCGCAACAGTTTTCGGTGGCCGGTCGGGGGAGCCAGTGTGCAAGCGCTCCCCCCGAGAACCCCACCCCCCACGGTCACGAGTCGAGCAGGGCTTCGGCACTGGGAGCCTTATAGAGGTATTTCCAGATGGCGTAATAGTGCACGGCTGCGGCCAGCGCCACGAACACGTGCCAGATGGCGTGGGCGAAGGGGATGACGCCGTCACTCTTGAAGAAGAACACGCCGAGGCAGTAGATGAGTCCCCCGCAGGCCAGCTCGTGAAGCCCCTCGGTGTTGCTCTGCACGGGACGAGAAACACGGGGATACGAAAAGAGACGTTACATAACACGAAGATTCTCTGGCCCTGGGGCTTGTGTAAACTCCATTAATTCTGACTATGTAACCAGTTCACGTGGTAAAAATGACACAATTGAGTTAAAATTGACTGCACACATGCACGCGCACACACACACACACACACACACACACACACACACAGGAAAAGAAAATAAAAGCACTGTTTTTGAACTTTTAAAAAGGAATGTTGACAGACACTGTCAAACAAAGCGCCGCAAAACAAATTTATTGTCAGATACAAAGTCGAAAGAACGGTGGAAAAGCTCCAACCAAAGCGGCGGTAAAGAAAAGAAAGTTTGTCTGTTCTAAGAATGTGAGCGACTTTTTAAAGTTTTCACATTTTGGAACTCGTAGTAGGATCCAAAGGTATCGGTCACATGCACAACACAGGATGTGCAGTGAAATGTGAAACAAAAACTGTGTGAGAAGTGTTAGATATAAGTGGAGGAATGAGAAAAAAAAAAAAAAAAAAAAAAGCCATTGCTGTTTTTCCACCTGAGGGTTTGAACCATTTTCCAGCCTTCCTTTCAAAAGCAACGGTGATTTTACTGTGCTGAGAGATGAGATCAAACAATGTGAAGCGAGGAGTTAAAAAAACAAAAAAACAAAACCACAAACAAACAAACAAAAAACGTTCTGTACCACTGGGCGTGTATTGATTTGAGTGGGGGAGTCGGGGAACTGCGTGGGTTTGAGGATCCTCACTTCAGGATCAGTAGGTTCAGTTTAACCGTTCGACATCCGCTGTGCATGAGAAGTAAATTCTTGGTTGTGTATAATTAATAACTGTCAAACTCGTGCAAGGTTAAAAAAAAATTGTTTAGTTGACTGTTTACTGAAATACGTGGCTGCCGAGCTCACTGAAAACACTCAAGCGGCAGAAATTAAAACAATGATGAGACTCTGGAGCTATGAAGACATGCCCCCCCCTCCCCAGGACATGAACGAGGCCCAATGAGGTTCGCATGTCACACTTTGAATCCCACTGCTCTTTAGCATCATTAGGAAGAGGAAGTATCTCTCACTCACATACACACACACAAGCACACGCACACGCGCACACACTCACTCACTCACTCACTCACTCACTCCAACACCTCCACCCCGCTGCAGCAGTCTGCCGAGCTGCTCCGGTGGAAGACGAACATGTGATGAATCACGTTAATCAGCTGAATGTGACCGTAAACAAATTACCATTGACGTCACTACAGATGCAGGGAAAAATCCCATCGTCAGATAGAAGGCCAGCTCAACAAGTTTGTACCTGCGAAGACAAGAAAGGGGGAGGGGGAGGGGGGAGGCACATGTTCAGTGACAACGCCGAAGTGATACAAGTTTCATGCGACGGAAGAAAACTGGAGGGCAATGAATAAGTGTAAAAAACATTTTTTAGAAAAGGAGCCAATGCTCAGAGCGCAGACGGTGCTAACACTCAGTAAACAGACCGTTACTGTGACTGAGCACCAGCAACGAAAGGAAGCACAGATAAAAATGATTCTTCATTCTAACAACACGCCAAGGACGAGGGGGTAACAGAGTGAAACCAGTCTGACGGCGTGACATGGAGAAAAGAAATAAGTAATAACAGTCATTTATATAATAATATGGACACATGGATTGTTTTCCTTGCTTATTTTATTTTCAGATTCTTTTCCAACTACTGATTTTTTCCCCCCATTATGGATTCATCTGTCATTTATTCTCTCAATTAATCATTCATTGGTTTCATCTATAAAAATGTAATAAAAGCACATTCCAATCTCGCTCCTGGTCTAGTCCAGTCTGGCCCGGGAGCTTAAACCAGTTTGATTTTGTGCAAACTGTTCTGGAAAATTAAAAAGGTATCCCTCATCAGCGAACTACAGCCAAACTGGTTATGACAATGTGATAAAAAACATATCACGTTTGTCCATAAATGGATTTACGGAACCGAGCTGTCTGACGAGCTGAGGCTGGAAACATCAAGGAGAACAAATTTCAGGAGAAAGTTGTCTGTTTACTAGAAAGTTTACTAGTATTTTTCTGTGGTGACGACAAGAGGTGTAGGAGCTTAATCTGGTTCGACTGTATGAGAACCAATTTCCTTTTTTTTGGGTGGTGGGGGGGGGGGTCCTGTGTGGCACATGTTGGGTCTGCTTACCAGAAACTTCAGGTGTTTTTCTGGGGTGACGACAACACACAGAGGGCAGAGTTAGTCTCAGAGAAAACTAGGTGCAAGCCTTATTTCATTTATCATCAGCCGAGATGTGTAGAAGAAGGAAAAGCTGAGGTGAACGGTTGTTGTGAGAATTCGAAAAAAAAAAAAAAAAAAGAACGTGGTTTTGGTGCTGCTTCTTATTATCATTTACTGTTTATTGGCAGCTGAAAAACAAAACTTAAAGCCGCATTACCACCAGCAAGTGGCTTGGAGTCACTGCATTCTCACTCACTGAGTCCCAGTGTCATCATGATCCACTCGGGAGCGACTGCTGAGTCAAGTGCGTCATCTAGTGGTCAAATTCAGTACATCAGCCCGGTTTGAAACCAGCCCGTCCCGGGCTACGGCCAGTGAATTTGTGTGTGTGGTGGTAATTTCCGTTACCATGTGTGGTGAACTCACTTCTCATGATAGTTGAAGACGTAGATGGTTCCAGCAGCAGCCATGAGCCACACAAACCAGCGCATGTGTGCCGCCAGGGGCCCCAGTTCACGCAGGTTTAACCTGAGCGGTGACAGAGAGAATAGAAAACGTTAGGAGTCCACATATGAGAAGACAAACTCCCCCACCCTACCAGAGTAAACACTGACCTCTGTCTGACACTCACCAAGGTGTGTAGGAGGCAGCGATGAAGAAATAGATGACCACTCTGTCACACATGTGGAAACACTGTTCCACAGACCTGAAACAAAACAACAAACAGGCCAACAGGTGATTTAATCAAAGCAGGAACGTTACTTGTATGTTCAGGGAGGGGAAAAAAAACCCTTTGGTTCATGTGATTAAAAGTGGAACACAAACAGAAATTCAAACCCAGACAAGCCGAAAGCTGCTCGAAGCTGCCGAGGGTTTGGCAAAGGCTATGACTGAGAATCTCGCTCACCAACGCCAACATACAGCATTTATGTGACTGAGTTAGACAGCACTGGCACCGTCACCTGGCGGCTGATCCCCCAAACTTGTCAGTATAGGGTTTATTATGACTGTAAAAACGTCCACTCTTCTGCCTTTTAAACCAAACGGCTTCTTTCACAGCCGAAACAGTCAACATTCTGACTAGATGAATAAAGTAAAGCGCAGGTGGTGTTGTCCATGTTGGGATATTGATTATGAATCATCTGTATCACAGAGTTTCAAAAAAGAGTTGAAAGCGGTTTTAAAAACATCCGCTCAGATTCATGATCTATTTTACTCTTTTCTGATCAAATACTTCTTAATTTTAATCCATTTCGATTTCATTCAATTTTACACAATATATACTACTGACAGTACTGTAGATAATATTTACTTCACTGATTCTTTTGTAAATTTCAAATAATGGCTTTATAGAAAAACATTTAATTCTTGAAAGTGAGGTATGTTAGTTCAGTATCAATACTGAAACTCAGTTGCGGTATCAGCACTAACATATTAGAACATCATACAATGTGCAGCCCTTGTTGTCAGCAGTAAAAGGGCCATTATTGTGCCTCCGTCACAACAGCAGAGCATCTTAACAGTTTAAGCAAAAGCGAAAACACACAATAAACAACAAAGGAAACTGCAAAAACGGCCTGGAAAAGAATTTCAGAGACACAAAGGCAGTGTTGATAATGGACTGAATGGGTTTTCTATTTTACAAATAGCTGAAATATATCATCGAATTTAGGAAGTTGACAGTATATCCGTTGAACAGAGATGCAAGAGAGGCTTCATATCAGATGTTTGATCAGAAACTTGGAAAACAGGAAGAAAACAAAGCCACAGAAGCAGCTCAGGGTGGCAAAGGGACAAACAATGCGTCCTCGTCAACAGCGACGTGGCACTGCACTTTTATTACCAGCAGAATTAACATCACTGTCCACGGCGATGATGTTAATTCCACTTTCACAGCTGGAAATCAGAGACCAGCCGTAATGTAAAGTATTACTCTCAGTGCAAATATTACAACAGGATAAGAGGATTGTTTGTGTCCTCGTACATTACACATACTCCCAAAAGTACGTTGTGTATAGACCAACTGGCTTTCGCGACAGCTGGTGCATGGTACGCATCGGTCACGGCTCCATGCCCCCTCCCCCCGCCCCCCTCGCCCTCCTCCTCTCCCCTTCCCTCACCTCATGTGGCTCTTCTTCCAGGTAATGATGTGAAACACGGTGGAGACCAGGAAGAGAGCACAAAGGCCCATGCCATACACCCAGGCTGTGATCCTCTCCCAGTGGTTGTCCGACAGACGGTGCAGCAAGGCCATGCCCACAAAGGCCGGCACAATGAGGGGCTGCGAGGGGGTGACGGGTGGGGTGAGGGTTTGGATCAGAATATCAGAACCGTTAAAAACCCGCAAAACAGTCTGTGGATATTCCGGGCTACTTTAACAACATTGACATCGAAAGATAAATACAAGCCACTCACTGCATGAGTGTAGCAGTTTGCAGCATGCTCATAGTAGGTGGGCTGGTAGCGGCAGTTAGCAGAGGCCCGTCTGTTCATAAACCTGAAACACACCCAACAAATAAAAGCAGGACGTTAACAGACCACGGAGGGCTGATTCCCACCAAACACGTACAGCTGCCCACCCGGACCAGACCTTTGTTTCGAGCCCGTCCTCATCGGGAGACACACCGGGGCTAGCGTTGACCTGAGGATTGAAAATTAACCAGAAATCATAAACCACAGATGGCGAATGCCCTGCGATCGCATTACATAACCACACAGTTTACACAGGCAGACAGACTGATCAACAGATAGATGGGTCAAACTAGTAGTAAAAACAAGCTCCAGGAGACAGATATGAGATAAAATAATAAAAACATAAAATGATAAAATAAAAACTTCGCCCAGATACTGATCATGCTTATAAAACTACATGACGTGTATTTGTAAGCACTATAAGAGCAACAGATATTCTTTATCACTCATGAATAATGACAGTAATAAGCTGCAAAACTTCATGTGACTGACTGTGACTTTGTGTCACTTTGTTTGCTGACTTTAAGCATAGTTAAGAAATGATCTTTTGAGCAACATTTCATATTTCTGTTGTCATCTTAAAAAGTCTATTAACAAATTTTGCCTAAGATCATCACGCTGGCACAGGCTTGTGTTTGCGACACAATCACAAAAGCGTAAAAAATTTAACAAAACAGAGGTTCATATACTTCATGTATTACTGGTTAAATGTCATTTAGATGCTGAAAAACAATGTTTGTCACCATCGGTTTTCTGTCCTTCATTGATTTAGTCCATAAAATGTCAGTGAATTTCAATTGCTACCAGTAAATAGCCCAACACCAAAAAGAAATTCAATTTACCATAATATAAAACAATAAAAAACAACGATCATCATTATCTCAGAAACTGAAACGAGATTTTTCTTTAAAAAAAAACTGATAAAATTCATTTAAAATTTAAAAGTGCCTTAGTTTGAAGTTTCCTATGTGCATTTTCTCATAGACCTAAGTGGAAAAACAGGTTTATAATAACAGACAGCGTGAAGAATAACGTAACTAACCAGTTCTAACTAGTTTGATATCAATAGCAGGTACGTTTTTCGCCCAGAAAGCCCCAAAACATAATTTCCACATCTAGATAATCCGATTTCACCCACCTCTGGAAGCTGTGCACTCTCTTCATTTCACTGCCTTATGGAAGGACCACGGTTTTTTTTTTTAATCAGCAAAAGGCCAACGAACAAAAGAGCAAAAAATATAAAATCCTGGTTTACAAAAGGGAGAAATAACACAACAAACTGTCCTGACAGCCCGAGGGAAACGGAAAGGCCTAGCATCAGCTAGTCGGCTAACAGGATGCTACTCTGAGCTAACTTTCATCACAGCTACAAGGCACCGGCAGCTTCAACACTCCCACCGCAAAGGCACCATTTTAGCCTTTTTCTTAAAAGCATCCTGCTACAAGCAGCGGCCCACTCCCCTATCATCTAAGCTAGAAACATCCATGGGCTAAAAAACCATCGGCGGCCAGGACTAACCAAAAAAAGCGCCCCCCCCAGCAAGCAGGCGGCCCCCGCCGGTCAGTGACTCGCTGCTCCCCGCTGCTCCCCGCGGAGCCGCTCCGCTAAAATACCAGCGATCCGTCGGCGCCTCCGCCGCCTCCGCGGTGGGGCGATGGAAGAGTGGCGGCGGCGCCGGCCAATGAGCGGCGCGACGAGCGGCGCGCCGGCCAATGAGCGGCGCGACGAGCGGCGCGCCGGCCAATGGCGCGACAGGGGGGCGGGGACCCGAGAGGCCGGCGTGGTGGTCACATGGTCGGTTTGCAGATGTTCAGCACCGAGGACGCGACGGTTTATCGGAGAAAACGACGGTGAAGCGAAGAAAATGAAGTCGGCGACAGCGGGAAGTGTCCCGGTGCATGTGACCCGGTCGGGGACCGAACTCTGGTGAACCCATCAGGCTCGTTCTCAGCGGGCTGTCGTGCCACGGTAGAGCCCCTTAAAAAACTCGATCAGTTAGTGAAAAGCGATGCAACAGCAAAAAAAACGAAGAGCGCCGACACGGTGTTCTTTAATTATTTCTGAATTTGATTCTGCACAATTAATGACTAATTAGAAACTCACAACACTTTTAGTGGCTCTGTTAACATTTTAAACTGCAGAACTGATGTTTAATTAAGCAAAAAAATATGGCAACTTGGATTCCTCACAACCACGCAACTTAAAATTATTGACTTTTAACTGATCTAGTGCATTAGCAAATGCTGCTCAGTAAAACATTAATAAAGATCATTAGTTTGGGGACTGACTGGAAAGTGGTGGACTGGACTTCACATTTTATATTGTGTCAGGAAGGTGAATTTTGATGTGTGTGTCAAACAGGAATAAAAGACTGGATATTCGTGATTCAGCATAAAGCAAATCCTCAGAGGAACCGAAGGCGAAGATGTTTGGACGGGAATCCGAGGCTCCAGAGGACTATTGGTGCCAAGCGTGCAGGAGGCGAGCGTCACATTTTGATCAGCAGCAAAAGCCAAAAATGGGAGTAAGTACTTGAGCATAGCTCAGCTGTTTAAACTGAACATCGACTGTGTGAATTTGTTCAGTTACATATAAACTAGTTGACTCCTTGAATAATGTTTTACACTTTTTTTTAAAAGCGTTTAACATGTCTTCAACTCAGTTATATTTTAAAATTTTGATATTCCTGCCTCTTTTTTTTGTGGGGGGGCAGATTCTACACATATGCAATCTTCCTGACAAGTTCTTTTAAGACAGGAGACGCTCTGGTTGCATGTTAGGTGGGATGTTCCTCTCAGGTGGTGCGTGAAACACCATCTTACACTCATTTCCAAATTAAACCAGCCGATCCATAAAATTCAGCACCGACAGCTTCCTGCGGCAGAGAGGAAATGCAGGATTCCGGGTAGGCTCAGCCGGAGTTCTGGCAGACTTCTGAGTGTGATGCTGCAGCAGGCGAAGCGACCTGGCCGGACAGTGAACCGCACACCCGGTTATATAACAGCACTGTAACCCGATCGGAGTGACTCTCGCTGATAGAGCAGGGAGTGTAAGACCCAAGTGCCTGGTGAAGTTCAAAAGCCCAAAAATGAGCCGAACCCTGGGAGATTTTCTCAGGACAACACGCTCTCGCTTGGATTAGGAAGAGAGGCCAAGTGCACATCGGAAAGAAGAGCGGTGCACCCTGTCAAATGAAGGTATCTGGGCCTCTGTGGCACACATACTGCCCAGTAAGGGCAGAGAATGGGATTGATCCAGATGAAGAGAAAGGGCTCATTGTCCCTGTCGGGGGGGGGGGTAAAAAAAAAAAAGGACATTATCGCAGACAAACTGGGGAGCGTCAGAGGCCATATGTCAGCGGACAGCGTCTCCTTGCTTTTGGCTCCACTGCAGGTTGGAAGAGTGTCACAGCGGCTCAGGATTTAAACAAGCCTGTGCGATGGATGCAGTTTCTCGGGGAGGGGGGGGGCTCTCACATCACACGAGCAGCTGCATCGGTTTACAAGCAAAGTGTCAGTTTATTAAAAAAATATATATTTTAAAGAGATGGTTGTAATGTTTTCTTCTGTATATGATGTCGCACTTATTCCCTTTGGTGACACTTGTCCTGTCTTTAATCTTTAATTCTTCCTCTACACAATCGGACCCTTTTCCTTCTCTTATTCACGTTTCATCTGATGCCGCTATTACCGTATCGCCAGTTTCCAGCCTGTAAATATCATTCCTGTGAACAACAACAGCATTTCAGACTTGGCACCAAGTAAAACTGAAACGCCTGAAAAAGAAAAACAAGCACAAGGTCGGCCACATTCAGTCAAGTTAGATTGACTCGTATCGAACTCGGTACCGGATCCCTTGTTGCCATGACCGGTTCCCTCCCTCTGCCAGCCACCTGACCCGCCTCCTGCCTGCACACCCCTCCCTCATGCTCTCATCATGCCACCTCCGCCACACCTGGTTCCTGATCAAGCCCCGGTAGGTGAACACCAGCCACCAGTTTCCGAGTTGCCTCTGCCGGGTCGCACCCTTTTTTCTTCTCCTGGCTGCTCGTCTGTATTTAGACTCGTCACCTGTCTGTGCTTTTCCTGCGTTTGCACATATACTTTTCCCAATGTTCAGACTGTTTCCTTGTCATCACTTGTAAACCTGCTTGATGATGACTGTTTCAAGTAAAGTGCCTGCTCTGCTTCAGTTTCTGCCTTTGGGTCCTTTTCCATGTTGCCATGTACCTGAAATGCCGCTGACTAAACGAAAAGAAACCAGTGACGATTTCATATGCTGGTCTGATGAGGGCGACGTATCTGGAAAACATGTCTGAAATCTTGTTTGACTTGTTTGGTCCTGCAGTTATTAGATAATCAGGACTGAACCATAAAAAGAAAATGTGGGGAAATTAGTCTCTGATTTCTCCCAAAGGACACAACAAAGACGTCAGTAAATCCTGCATAAATCTAGTTTGGCTTTAGTTTCGGTTCAAGTATCACTACAATTTCACTTTGGTAACTGGAGCGGATCTAGGGTGTCTCAGGTAAAGGAGACAGTGCTCTTCTCATGCAGCAACAGGTACAGACGCAGTGTGTTTCCACTTCTTTAATAAAAAACAGATTTTTAACACAAAGGAAGCTTTTAAAATTTCTGCTATATATTATATCATAGGTCGCAGGGAGTGAAATATTTGTATGGACCAGCTGATTTAAGAGAAAATGTATGAGTTTCTGATTTATAAATCACCTGATCTGCCCAACAACCCGGGGGTTTGAGTGGCAGGACGTGCCTACGGTTGTTTGAAACAACCAAAAGGCCACAAAACCCGCTGACCAGATTCAGCATCCTCAGGCTCACACACTCACACACACCGTACGGTGTACACAGACACACACGCACACTCAAAAACACTCCCATCCTTCGCAAATAAATGCCACAATCTACTGAAACATATGCTCTGTGTATGACGGAGGCGAAGGCGCCGCCCTATGATGAAACAGCTTCCACTGGTCTTGCGGGACAGATGTCCACTATAGGTGGGAATGCTTCAGAATAAAAGAGGCTTTATGTCCACACGTGACACGGGGTTAAACAGCTTTGTAATAGGTTTACTGTTTCATGCTAGAATGCGTTGCCCTTGGGTTGTTTTTTTTTTTAACCTGCAGCGGGGAAGGGCAGGTGAGGTGTTGAATACAGGGGGAAAGGTATATGGTATCACATCAACCTTGAGGCGAACTGAACACTGACTGCGACAAACTATTTGGGGGAGGTAATCCTCAGCGTAAAAATAGCACTTAGTCCTTTAAAAAGTGACTGTGATGGTGAAGCCGCAGCATGAATCCAGAAAGTTCGTTTTCACAGCAAAAGCTTTTGAAAAATAAGTAAATCAAGACCTTTTTGCAAAGGATGCGAAGTCTGAATCGACTGATTTTCAAAAGACTACTAACCACATACAACCATTAGTTAGATTTAGATCCGATTATTTTATGTTTTTATTCCTGCACCATATCAAAGTCCCGGTTTTCTCTGCTTCCATCTGAACGCAAGAACCAAAGGGTGTATTTGGGTCAGAGGCTTTTGCTGCTGCAGCATTTCTCCGTCCCCAAGTTAATTAATCTCGCGGCTAAACGAGCTGAGCCTAGCGTGCTCCACGGTGGAGGGCACGCTGATGCTCGCGGCCCCAAGGATTACGACGCGCACAGAAGCATGGCTGCCGGCCTCCTGTGTTCTCGCCTCACACCTCGGTCCACTTACAAAACCAGTTAGAAATAGGACTGTGTATTTTCTTATGTTTTTTTTTTTTGGGGGGGGGTACAGCCGAATCTGTTAGGTTTTTCCGGTGAAGCTGCCATTAACGAATCCTCACTTTCACTGATATCGAATAAAAACAGCACATGTATTGTAATTTAATCAGTTACAGAGCGAAATATCCCACATATTACTGGTATGACATGCCTCGGTCACTGTTTCTTGTCTATTTATGGTTGTTCTGCATCTCTTTGCGGCCCCTGGGGCCCCGCTTATCCTTTGGGCCCCAGGTAAATAAAGTGGTAATACGGATAAAATACATTCCTGCTTTCAGACACGGTTCCATAATGGTACGGTAGCATCAATGCAAGTTAAGAGTGTTTTTTACTTTGTGACATAATGACACTACATTGCATCCATTATATCAGCAACATACGACAATCACTGGTCTTCATTTAACAAACGTTTCTTATTATTTTTTAACAAATTTAGGAGAAAAAAAATGAGAGAAAACCATATTCTTTTATACGTTTTTTTTTTAAAGAAAAAGTATAGCAGACTGCAGCTCTATGTTGATCATTTATGAGGAAATGACTGATGTTGGCAGCGCGGCTCTTACTTTGAAAGAGTTTTTCCTCCTCTAGTGTATTTGCAGTGCCGACAGTGCCGACATCTTACATGGCTGCAACAGCACAATTTAAAGAAAGGATGTTAAAAAGAAACGAGTTTTAGTTAGTTTGTGATCTCATGTTATTCATGGCTACAGAAACAAACCTCTGTCCCTGAAGCACCGTCATTCCTTTAGTTTTCACGTGGTGTTACAAAGAAAGCGGTACATTTTATTGACAGGTTTTTTTAAATTATTTTTTAAAGCAATTTTTTTGCTCTGTCTGTTTGGATACTTAGAGATTGAGCTGGGATTAAATCTCCAGTCCAGTCTGTACTGGAATAGCACAAAATATCAGCCGTGACAATAAGAAAGCAGGCAACCGAAGAAGCTTTTGAGCCGTTTAAAAAACGACAAGACACCATTTGCCTGAGTTACACAACGTATTTACCACCTCATTGGCTAATCTTTGCAAACTTTACAGAGAAATCTGTCGACCCGGTTTATGAATGAGGTCCATTTACAACAGATTTCTCAGAAGCAGGATTACACGTGGCTCCGTCCAGGTTTCTGTAAGAGTTCTCAGAGCTATGAGATCTATTTCTGTTGAGCACTGGCAGCACAAACCAGAGCTGTAATCACAGTCTGTTGAATAATCACGAGCTGGTGGAAGATAACCCCTTCTTATCCTTATGTATTTTTTCTTTGAGTTAGATAGTGGTATCACTTGTGTATTTACTGTTAAATGTCTGATTAAAAAAATAAAACCTAAATAGATTGGCATTGTCATCTACTTTCCGTGTCATTCGTGGTCATGGTGGTTGCCACTAACATAGTTAGGTACGCTAAATTAGCATCGATACCTCGATAGATCAGAATAGTTTCAGGTCAAGAGCTCAGCGTCAAATAATTTTGAAATTGAACAGCGTCCCCGGGGCCCCGTTGATAGATACTAAGGCAGTGTTCCTGTTACATGGGATGGTCGTTGGAGATGGGGACGGTTCCCATGGTGACAACACGTGATTATTGACATTAACAAGACAGCTGTTGATTTCAGAGTTTTACGTGTGAATATAAAACCCTTTGGCTTAAAACTGGGTTTGATTATTTTGACCAGCAAACCCAGGCAAACATGAATCCTTCATTTTTGTTTCCTTCCAACACTCTACTATTTTGGTGTCTGATGCGCTTGGGTGTTGACATGAATATTATTATACAGATTAGAAACTGGTAATTAACTCAACTCCAACATGACTTGAACGGCGTTTTAAGCCTGATCTTTAGATCAGGAGAGCTGTGATAGCAAGCTAGGCTAACTAGTATGAGCTTTATTTCAGTTATCAGCACATGCAGTGTTTTATGATAAATATACAGTATAAATATAAATATAATACACATTATATAATACTATATACTTGATGAGATTAACTTCCAGATGTCTTGGTTACATTACTTTGGTGGATCTTAGGCTCCAGATGAGACCTGGAAACATTTGTTTGACTAAAACTTCAACTCTGTGTGTCTGTGTGTGTGAGTGTGTGTGTGTGTGTGTGTGTGTGTGTGTGTGTGTGTGTGTGTGTGTGTGTGGGGGTCTTTCCAAGAGGCCATTTCAGTGAACTTCTCCTACAAGTTCCTTGAGTAAATTGCTGGAAAGGCTCTTTTTTTTATCCATGTTTCTGATTTGATAGGCTTTGAAATTTCTCTCAGGAACCTCCCTCCCCAACAGGCCGGCTAATCGGTCTGAATCGCCACAGATTACGGGACGGTGCAGCACGCAAGACGAACGCACCGAGCGGCCCGTGAAACTGCTCGGACAGAGCTGGGGGTGCCAGATATGATAGAAGTTAGCTAGTTCCAGATGCCACTGAGAGGGTAATTATTGAGGTAATTAAGGGCAAAATGAATTGTAACAACTTATCATCAAGACTTAATGGAGAGTTTTATTCATCCTGGACCCAGAAAACAGTCATTTACACTGTCAACACGACAACAGCTTTATAGCACAGGTTCTTTCTTTACCTATAAAACCACTGCAATTCCTGTGCTTCGCTGTTGTTTACATAAAACTTTGTTTGCATGGTTCTACAGATTTGATAACCCATATCTGCACTTGACCCTTCAAAAGTTCAAGCCTTTCCTCATGTGGCGTCGTCTGGTCATAATCTCCATTGAAATCTTAAAGAGGAGCCCCAGGTAAACTTTTACCTGTGCTGCACCTGAGCTGGGGCAGGTAAGTAGAGCACCAGATCAACCGGGGGGTTAACAACCTCCTGGCGTGTGGGTGGGGTGATTAACGACAGACATCTCAAAATAAGAATCTAGACACGGACGGGTCAGGACCTTGATGGGAGCGCTTTCGCCTGCTCATCTGTCCGCACGCTTGGGCAGCCGCGACCATGCCCATCGCGCTGCCATCGAGTTACGTAAGAGGTTACCCTCTGTCAAGACTTAACCAAAAGTTGAGCGCTAATCCCTTTTTAAATGGCAGCCAATTGAGAGCAATGCATCTTTGATTCCGATGCAGTAAATTAAGGTGGGGATAACGGTTTTATCTGCGTTGGGGAAGAACAAAGTTCAAGGACAACAAGTTGCCACGAAGGCACTGAGATTGTTTTGTGAAAAGGCTCCTCGAAATGAGAAAGAGTCAGTTAAGACACTACCTGGGCTTCTCCTCTACTACACTTCCCTGTATGTTTTCCTAACCCTAATTCTAAACACACTCTGGGACTCCGGCAGTCAGCACAACACACCAGAACCACACTCTTTATTCCCCTGGGTTTTATCAGTTGTGACATTTGCTCTCCAGAGCGGACTGCAGGCTTTGGCTCGGAGATCCTTGAGATAAAGAGGGATTTCACGTGCATATACATCGAGCTTAAAGACATCAACACATGTCACTCTCCCTTACCGTCCAAGTCTGGTCCTGTGTAGGTCAAATCCTAGCATTGTCCAAAGCAGCAAAAGATGAGGAAACGTAAAAAGAAACGTATATACAAAAAAACAAACAAACAGAAGAGTCTGGGATATATGAAGGTGAGTCCTCCAGAGTCTCACTCAGACCATCGTGCTCTTCTTCTCCCTGAAGTCCGAGTGCGCTGGCTCGTGGTAAGTGGTGATCATGTTGGTGGTGTCCCACCGTCCCATGGGGGCCGGTGAGCTCTGCATCACCACCAGCCTGATGGGGGACTGGGTCGGCTGGGGGTCCGGGGCGTACTCCTTGGTGGGGTCCTTGCCCCGGCAGTCGTACATGATACACGATATCAGGAAGACCAGGAGGAGGATGACGTAGCTGGCGATGAGGATGCAGAGGTTCAGGGTGACGGGGTCGATCTCCTGGTAGTTTTCCAGAAAGCCCATGGTGCCTGCTTCATGCTGGGCAGGCCGCCGGGGGGCCTCGGAGAACAATGCACCTCAGGGGACGGGAACGTCGGAGGTATCGGCGGCCGCCTGAGGAACACTGAACGTCCTGTGGCAGCAGGGCTGTCTTCCCCTCTATCCTCTTCAATCTGTCTCTCTGCCGTCCTCCCCCCTCCCTCACTCCATCCTCACTGCCTCGCTTCTGTCTCCCACCTCTCTGTTTCAGATGAGTGCCGTGGATACATGGCTTTGTGGTAAAAATACTCTAATCCGCGCCACTCCTCCAGCCTTGAATTTCTGCGATCGATGGATCACTTTAATAACTTAAGCCTCTGCCGTAACCCGGCGGCTGTGACAGATTCTCTGTTATATCATCTGCTAGCAAGTGAACATTAATTACTGTGTGTTTTACATGTTTGACTGCATGTGTTTGTGTGTGTGAGAGCAAGTGTGTGTGTGTGTGTGGTGTAATCTTAATCTTGATTGTGAGTAGGGATTGACAGAGGAAGCCATCTGGCTAAATAGAGGCCTGGACAGTGAGGCTAAAAATGCTAACATGCTAACAGAAGACTTAATCAACCACGCAACAGGACGAAAGACTTTTTTTTTTCAATCCTACAAAATCTGTGCCCTGATGTGAATCTGTTGAACAGTAAATCCAGGCAGATTACAGCCACCTTTGTCCTTTGTGTGTCGGGCTACCAGGGAATCGGAGACGGGATTATCAAGGTGGACGACAAAGCCCCTCGGATTTATAATATACAAAGCCACCTGAGCAGGTGCATGTTGTAGGTGGGGACCAGCTTTCTTAAAAAAAAAAGGGGGGGGGCAAGTCATTTGTACCTGCTATTGTGGTGCACTTGTTTGATATTATTGCAAGACAGCAGAGGGCAGCAGTTAGCAACAATGGAGGAGGGAGAGGAGTCAGAGGAAGTAAAGCTGGAGGCTGAACTTTGACCCAGACAAACACTTAAAGAAAGGGAGAGGAAGGAGGGGGCGAAAACACCAGGACACTAATAAGGCCTTCTCAACTCATGCTGACATTCTGAGGTAAAAAATAAAGACGACTTGATCGTGGATTTTCTGTGCACGTCCCCTTTTTTCATGAAGCAAAAATTACAGCTGTGGCAATGGTTTAAAAAGTGAGATGTTCAAATGCAAGGCAGCACATTTTCTTCTGCTTTCTACAGATGCATCGGTCAGCCGCAGTCTGGTGGCACGTCCCCCATTTTATAGGCGTTTCCAACACAATAAACCTGATTTGTTCTCCATTCTTGGAGATTACAGTGTCTCGACTCGAATCAAAGATGCAGTTTTGTGAGTTTGAAGGGTTTTTTTCCACATAAAATGAGTTTCTAACAGTGTATGGACAACGGGTCAGTGCAGTTAACGGGGTTTCAGTTACTAGAATCTCTGATGTGTTACCCAGAAAAATTTCTCCTCGTTGGGGAATTTGAATGTTTTGCAACTCAGAACCTTGCAGCCTTTTTCTCATTAACACGAACATCGGCGCAGCTATAGCAGAGGAGAACATACCAGAGAGCGTGAAATCAGGCACTAATCTGCTCCAGCTCCCCTGCAGGACAAGCCCCCCCAATCACCTCCACCACCTCCACCACCACCACCACCACCACCACCACTACTCGAGATGTTTCCTGCCTCCTGCTATAAAACGGCGAGGGTGGGCAGCAGATGTACACATTGCATGACCTCACTCCTCTCTTGGTGTTCAGGCCTGCAATGCCTCTGTATGTTCAGGAAACTAATGTCAGAGGTGAAAGGCTTGACCCGGATCCTGCCTGACCCCCCCCCAACACACACACACACGCATACACACACACACACACACACACACAGAGCTCCTCTAGCCTATGGGGGGGGTATGTGTCAGGTTGACGAATCATCCGTCTGTGTGAAAGATGATGACCTCTGTGTGGTCACTGGTCCAGGTCCAGCAGCTAAGTCGGCATCTGGAGGAGCCAGAGTGCGTTCTGCTGTACAGGAGGCAGCGCTCACTACACCCCCCCCCTCGAATATTTCGCCCTGACGACTGATCGATTTTCACCTAACAATCTGGATATTTAAGAGGGAATTTTGTATTGTGTAAATTCTCGGTGTCTCTCATTCGGGTAGAATTTGGGAGCTCCTGGGGTCGTAATTCTGTCTCGTGCTTAATAAAATACAATTTACGACCTAGGTTACTTCTATTATAGAGGCTGCATGTGATATATCTTACCGCAGGGAAAATGCAGGAGATAAATAAAGACGAATCATCTTTCTGTTTTATCGGTTCGCTCTTAGAGGCAGAGTAGTAGCTTCTGGTTGGTTCCTGTTACTGTGAGACGATGGACCGATTTTTTTCAAAAAGCTTAAAGTAAAAAGTGAACATTCTTTTCAACATTTTAAGCAAGATCAGTTTATTGTTTTTCTCTGAGCGTTCTCAGGTTCGATTTTTTTCCTACCAATATTTTATAATCTATGATCAGCTCCCCGCCTCCCGCCCCCTTTTCCCATATCACTGTAAACCACCTCAAAGCCGCATCCTTGTCTCGGCCTCTGCTCTCAGATCCACCCCTGGGGATAAAACCTAACAGCCTCAGACCTTAACTAGACCACAGTGCATTTCCTGAATAAAATGCGCTGTGGTCACTGACAGCTCTAGCTTTTTGGCAGCTGCTGTAGCTGGTAGCAGCTGCAGCCCCCAGGAAGCTCTTGCAATTTGTTTGCAGCTGCTGCATGGTTTTATTTATTGAGAGTTAATGATTTATTTTACAAAAAAATATCATTATCATGTTACATAATATAATTATGATGCATTAATGTGATTGTCTCTTTAGTGTTGCAGCTGGTAAAGGTGGAGCCAGCTCGAATTAAACTGCTGAGTGGTTTGCTCCTTTCACCGTGGGGATGGATGACGTCCGGGCAGGACTTTCTGCTGGAGATGTGAGAGAATAGAAAGGGCAGCGTCCTGCAGGCAGAGCTGTGTCTTTATCAGTGCACATCAAACAGCACGAGCGGCGTGACTTCGCCCGTCTTAGCTCGATGGCTAACAGGCCTCCGGGGTCCTGACACAGGTGAAATGATTAAAAACAAAACAAAGCAAACATTTCCTACATCACAAAGTAACAATGAAAGTGCGAGCAAGATTAAAAAGGGAAGACAAATGAAGCACAACACTATTTAGTGACAAACAATATGATCAGACACTACAAACACACACACACACATATAGTGATGTCCTCTGACCTCAATATTTCAGTGATTCTTCCTACATCTCTGACGTTGAACTGGATCCTTTAAGATGTTTTACAGTAGCTGCTCTTCCTGATTCTTTCCAATTGACAGAACCAATTGATTAAAATTCGTATTACCTATGATTTTGAAACACACACAGAAAAAAGATGTTAATCTTATTGTTTTGTGTTCCATCATTTTTTTGTGTTTCTGTTTGTTTGTCCTATGGATGTGCACCTACCAATGGGCCTCAGTTTGTCAGAGCTTGCACACTGGACTCAGTCAATGAATCCAAGGGACGCTGGCACCGTTTTGGACAGACAGACAGTTCCAGTGAGGATTCAGACTCCGAAAACAGCAGCAGGTCAGAGGGACAGTTGTGTTTCTGCCCTGGGATTGTTTGTGTTGGTGGTGGGGGGGGGGCTCAGAGGATGTCACAGGTTTGTCTGTGTGTATATCAGGGCTTGTTGGGTGGAGTTTCTCCCGCTCATATCTTGGAGATATAGATCTTCCCCAGCGCCCACGGAGTCCGGCGGCCTCGGCGGGACCAGGAGACAGACGGGGGGACGGGGGGGGGGGGGGGGGTTCCTGCAGGAGCCTTCAGCTGTTCAGCGTTTTGTCTCCACCAAGCTGAGTCTCCCTGCGGTGGTCCTCGCCTTCAGCGGACCCCGTCCTGACCTCACATCTGGTCCCCCAACATCTCCAACCCCCCTCCAAAAGAAAAAATTTAAAAAAGAAAGAGGAACCAGAAACAGGCCATGTTCTCCTCACTGTGGCCACCTGGTGTGAACTTATGCAGGGAGAACATCTTTATCTCAGAGCCTGGAAATGACTGTACATGACTGATACATATGGAATAAAAGACCAATAAATGACTCATTTAGAGATATTATATTATTATTTAAAGTAATAATTAATATTTATATCTCGCCACACTTTTTTCTAACTTTGTTCAGGGGAGTAAAAATCGAAAGCTCTTTAAGTACATGAAAAAATATCTGATGAACACTAATACAAAATAAAATATAAAAAGTAACACGCTCACAACTAGATCAAATAAAATAAACTAAAAACTTTATTGATATTCACATTTTAATAGGGAAACACAAACTTCCTTGCAAAGCCATCAGGTTAGTCAGTTGGGTAGTTAGTTTGCATTGATGTTGGCTTTACCACACAGCATAAATTAAAACGATAATTTATCAAGATGTCAATAAATGTTAGTTGTGATTGAGGCAATGAGATGCTACGTACTCAGCAGGAATGAGCTGCTGGCCATTTGTCATCGCAGCTTCCCATCTGCGGCGCCCCCGTGAGGCTAGAGGGCTCAAAGAGTGGGAAGGTGGTGACGGTTCCCCTGAACAGTTCGGTGTTTAAGCCATTATTCTGCACTTAGTTTGACTCCCGATGCACTTTCAAGTTTCCTTAGAAAATGAGCAAATGTTTCCCTGATTTTACACCAGATTCTTATAAACTATTTCCAAAATTTGCTTAGTGACTCCTAAATTATTCGACTTCCCAACAAGAGATAATCTCCGCAGGGCTTTTCTCAAAAACATGGTCCTCTAATGTGAAAGTTTCCATTGGCCACAGTTCCCAGATACTTTAACCTCGGGGAGAATGAAAGCGCAGTAACACCTACCACTCGTTTAATTCATCCTAGTTCCACGTCGACCCAGGCGATAAATTCTGCAAACTTTCCTTTGAAGTGGGAGGAAAATGTCGGGTCACGCTGAAGGTAAAAGCCAAAGTTACAGACCTGAGAGAGGAAAGTTCAGAACAGAGCTCTCGCTTACAGTCACACGACAAAAAGCGGTTATGGTTACATCCACCGTCGATGGTCTTTAGAATGGGAATCAAAAGGGGTAGGTGGTGGTGGTGGGGGGTGTTTAGTCCGGTCTATGCTGGCCTGTGAGGCAGAGAGGGCGTTGGTGTGTAATGGGGGGGTGCGGTTAACGTGATCCTCCGTCTCCTTTGTGTCTTGAGACTGTTTGCGTTACCGCGGAGATGTTCCATGAGGTCAGCGGGGAGGCGCCGTTACACAACCAGGGGACAGCTGGGGGAGGCGCAGGCTCCGTCTGGATCTAATGGCTCTCGCTGTGCAGCAACATTCCCCTTCTTTTTTTAATCTATGCATTTATTTTTTTTTCTTTTCTCTGTTGTCCGAACCCCCCCCCCCCAAAAAAAAAAAAAAAAGGTTTGTCCAAAAAACTTAAATGAATAACTTTTGTTGAGATGTCAAACCAGGGACGAGTTTAAACTTATTTCCCCGGGAATCTTACACAAAAAGGTCTCAACGACAGAGAATGATTTTTCCTTGACATGTCATAGCATTGAATATAGAGACCAGACCAGACCGTGTCTGTTCTGCCTTTTATGGCCCAATAACCTTTGGGGTCTTTTTGAAAAAATTCACTCTAGTTTAAACCTTTAAAATTTAGCAAAATCATTTTGCATTTGTGCATCTTTGAACAGTTGTTGACTCTTTGGGAATTAAAGTCGTTGCAAGAATAAAAATTACAGACGCCTACGTTTACACACAGACAACGCAATGAAGGCTTGGAAAGTGGATGGAAAATTATTCTCTAACACATTAACCAAAACCTTGAAATAGATTGATATCAAATGCAAAACAAAACTGCTGTTTTTACAGTTGAGTCAAGGCTTAAAAACTAAGTCAAATAAAGAAAAACACCTCTGACCATAATGCAGGAGACTTAGGTGCTGGGACAATTATTTCATAATAAGATTCAGGTTCAGAAGGGAAACTGGTGTTTTTCTGTCTGGGTCCCAAACTCCATTATGACTATTGGAGACTAATAATGACATTTTACTTTCCCCCTTCCAGTGTAAAAAAATTTGGGAAATGTTGACTCCCAACGAGGATCAGTGGAGTCGAAGCGCACAAGCCTCCTTCCACAGAATGTACTGGAAATCATTGCAACACAGTTGATGGAAACACCTGTAGCATCTGGAACCCCCCCCCCCCCAACACACACACACACACACACCGGAGGTGGTAAATTGGTTTTTATAGTGGTAAACGGTACTAATGGACATGAATAGATCCTGATTATAATAAAAAAACATATGAGGCGTCAAACTGTTACATTTTCCGGGGGGGGTCTGGCGCAGGAAGGAAGAAGAACTGGGGGGGGGGCACCACTCGAGCGGGTGACGGACGGGCCGAGGACCCTGCGGATCTGATAAAGGCCCAACGAGAGCCCTTTCCTTCCTGAGCGGTGGACTGTTTGTGTTAGAGCGATCTGCGGCTCTTCTTCTGGGTGTGGGAACCTGCTCCTCCCAGAGTTCACGGTTTCCTCTCGTCAAGGACCCGCCGCCGCCACCGCCGCCACCACCGCCGCCACCACCGGCACGTGTGTGTGTGTGTGGTTCAGCCTCCAAACTCAAAAAACAGGGTTGTTAAATCATTTTGAGATGTTTTTTTTCTTTTCCCAGTTTTTTAGTTTTATATTTATATAATATATACTAATGGTTATGTAGCTCGGATGTGAAGTTTACAGGGACGAGAGATGAAGTCGCATGTTTTGGTTTTGACATGAACGGTCGGAAAGACCAGTTTTATGTTTGTGTGGCCCCACTTTTCTGAGCTTAGATCCAGTTTAAGGTTAAAAAGAAACACTGACGAGACTGAAGACGGATTTATACCCAATGCAAAGGGGTCAACAGGAGTGGTTCAGCATCAGATTTTAATCTTTGATATAATATAACAACACTGCAAAACTAGAAGGATGTAATAAAGCTGTATGAGGCTTTAATTATTTAATTAAAAGCAGAGGGCTGAAAAAGGCTTATATAACAGAGCCTCATTTTGTGACCTGCGTCATGTTGTACTCTGACGTCAGCATTTCCCGAAAAGCAACATAACGTTCTGCAGCTTTCTGCTCATGAATCTAATGATCTAATGATGGTGCCGCAGGAAAAGTCACAGGATCACAAAAGCCAGTTGAATACCTCCTCTGGGCACCATGAACATCAGCAGAAAGTCTCCCGGTGATCCAGCCGACAGTTGTCGAGATATTTCAGTGTGGAGTCAGAAAAGGTGGTGGCCGCCCTGCTAGCACGGCTAAAGTCTTTTAATCTGAAAGTGGCTAAAGGTGTAAAATAAGGGGCTTAAAAATGACTAGCAAGTTGCTTCTATCTAGATAAAAGCTGCTAACTGCTTCCTAAAGCTCGTCCGGTTACACGCAACCTAATTCAGATTATTGTAAATGTCTCTTTTGCCAAAAAACCTTGAAATTCCAAAATTTAAAAAAAAACAACCAAAAACAACATCCAACATGCGAAAAAAAAGCGACAGCTAATTTGATTTGTGTGCAGGGAGGGAGGCCTTCGATTCTTAAATCTAATTAGGGAACGCAGAGAGCTCCACACTGTAACTGAGCCTTGTTGGAAACAGATGTGGGAATGTCTTCGCCTGTTGCGTATTAATCGGACACGGGAGTGAACATGGGACACGTCGTCCGAGGTAAACCTTCATCTTGAGCAGCTCCTTTCAGCCCCACATGTCCTGATGCCGAAGAGCCGGAGAAGAATCCGGAAACGGGTTTGGGAGTGAGATTTTTGACTTTTTGTAGTTTTTTTTGTTTTTTGTCTTTTTCACGAGGCTCCGGCAGGAAAAGGTTCCAGCTCCGCGGAGTGGCTCAGCTGTTGAGATGTAAAGGAAACCGAGTGCTGTGAAGAAGCTACTTCCCATGACATCATTGTGTTTGTTAGATGACCTCTGCAGCCACGGCGGACACACCTTCTCGCTTCCTCCCTGAGCCATTCAAATTATTTACTTAATTTATGGTGGCGGGGGTGAGGGGCAGGGGTTGGGGGGGCAGTTGGTGGTTGCCAAGATTGTCCTTGCGAAACCAAATGAGACACTGAAAAGACTTTTTAAACACAGAAAGGAGCAGCAGGGTGATGAATTGAGATGTTTGTATCTTTAAGGGGTTTGTGGAAAGTCATTTATAAGTAATTTCCTTTGCTGTGTATCACATAAAAAAAGTCTTTAACAAAGAACAGACCTGTTTATTGAAAATTAAAAAAAAAAACTGAAATGAAAATTTAATTATTCAAAGCTTAGCATCTTTTTACATAATCTGATTTTAGTTTTTAAGTGAAGGTACTTCAATTTTATCTTTAACTTTTAAGACATTAATAGGTCGGGTACTATTCTATATCCAAAAACCTTTTCTAACCTTTTCTAACGGTAGTTTATTTAGTGCATCGTCAGCGGTTTGAGCTGCAGCAGTGGCCATGACTCAGATCCCGGAGAACATCAAGGGAACTTAAAATCTTCCACTACGGGCGTCCAAAGTCGCTCTCCAGTTCCTAGTCATAACTGGGTCGAAACCCCAACTCGCAGACATGACACACCCATTATCATTATCTCTGATGTCCACTTTGGAAAAAACGTCCATGAATCCACTTAAAATTCATAGAAAAAAGACACAACTTGTAACCCTAGAACTTGCCCAAGAAACGTCACATTTTTAAGTTTTCTTCGGTATCAGAACAACCCAGTGATGGTTGTCTGTACGTCCACGGGTAAAATTGCAATCATGAACGGCTAGCGGCTAATACGGCATATTTTTAATTTAACAACAAGTACAGGGGCTCAAGTTGTAGCCAACACCTAAATAGGTAAATCCACGACAGAACTATACTTGCTGTTTACATCCTCCAGAGCATCACAGAAACTATGGCCCGTCTTTACTTCTATTGACCAAACAGAGGCCAAACAAAGAATAATAATGTGACAGAAACCATCAATAAGAACCTTTCCTCATGTTAGGCTATGAATGTTTTTTGACTTTTAACTTAGAGGCTTTGATGCTGCTATAGATCGATTTTCAGGACAGTACAACAGTACAATGTTCCTCTGAGACCAGTCTCACGGTTTCCTTTAAATTTAATATGAAGTGACCATTAACAGTCAGCAGGAGGAACTGAGTAACAAATATACATCACGAGACCATGTGGATTGTGTTAGCATGTTTCTGTGTGTGTCATTTATCAGAAAACGATATTCATGTTGTCAGCCCAACGTGCACTTTAGTTCTGTTGCACATATGAAAATGTTTTGCACATTTGTAGCTGCATAAAGCAACAAGTCCTACAAAGTAAACAACACAATAGTTTGTTTTTTACACGCCGTCACATCTGCCACGGACATTTCAGATGAAACCCCCGATTCCTCGGGGTCAGGGGTCGCTTCCCGTTTCCCTGTTGACCCGTTTCTAATAACCTCTCCCTCTACGTAATGTCGTTTAATGGCTTTATAACATTGATTTTGACCCTTTTTATCTAACCGTCTTTCATGACGAACTCCATGAATAAAGAGCACACGCTGTCAGCAGGATTACAGTAAGACCCCGGTCGTCCCGCCAACGCAGGACACACTAAAGGCGCAGCCATTATCCTCTGAACTTTAAAGTGCTGCATCTGAACCTCATCATACGCGACCGACGGCACAGTTTTTCAGCTGCTCCACTAAGATATTTATGCAACAGAATTTATCTCTTTTTCTGCGAAAGTAGGAGCAAATCTGTGATTAACAAACACCCCCCCCCCGCGACTCTGTTTCTCAAGTCTGCGGCGCCCACGGGTCCATCTACGTTTTTTCCAGAAACCATTTAGCAAGAGATTAGTGTCACAACGGCAACAGCGGGCCGTCACCTGATATCCACGGATGCTGCTCAGACGTCTACGGTATCTTATCACTCCCCGACGGTGGGGTTGATGAATAAGGGGCCGATGCATCAGTCACGCCTGTGGTTTTCCCATTTCCTCGAGGAGCAAGTGCGTCATAGGAGGCGAGAAACCAATCACAGTCCGGAGGGGCAACAAACTGCCTGTGAAAGAAAAGTCCTGAGCTCGAATCAGATTTTTTTCCCCTCACACATATGGACCCAATCATCCCTGATGAGTGACGGGACTGACACCAGGGTGTTCACTTTCCTTTTGTTCTGTCAGCCTGTCAGTTTTGTTTTTGCTTTTTTTTGCTTTTTTTTGCTTACTCCTCCTCTGGCGTTGACGAGAAACGCTCGGCCGTGGAAAGAGGAATCAGATGTGGTGTGTCTGAGAGTTAAATAGTCGGATTAAACTATGAGCTCCAGCTGCTGTTGTCATACATTGTCATACACAGACGTCAGCATACAAAACATTTTTTTTTGTTCTCACAAGCCGTGTTGATGAAAACGCTTAAAGTCGCTTTTAAACTGATGTGTTTGAGGTGGTTAAAAACTCCCGTCTTTAAAAATCGGAGTTGGTGGATCCATGCACTTCCCTTCATCCCTGCTCTTAAGATGGAAAAAATATCAAAGGGCAGTTTTTTTTTCTTTTTTCTGACGGTTTTACAGCCCTGAGTTTAATCGGGGAGGTGACACTGTACAAACAATAGGAAAGGGACAAGAAATGACCGGAGAATAAAAGGCGGCTACATTAAAGCTTTTTATTGGACAGTGAATGTACTGTCTCAGCAGTTTGTGATCATGTAGACCGGGCATCTGACCTCCAGTCTGTAAAAATCAAAATGGATCAAATTGGACAGTGGCATCTGTGATGTTTTAGCGATTAAAAGTCTGTTTTCTTGCCTCTTTTCATATAAGACAATATATTTTTTTATGACAGGAAATTCAAAGAAAAAGTGTGAACAAACCACCAAGTCCTCCAACCTCTTGTCACCTTTTCATATGATCCGTGGGAGCATTTCCAGTACTGGCGCCCAAAGAGAAATTGCCATAAATTACTGTTTACATCTTTCTTTAACTAACCCTTTTATGTCGTGACAATGCTATGACTGCCTCCTGCCTGGAGCCACTAGAGGGCTCTGTCACTTTATTGTAAATACGTCGTTTTTTTGCTGAAAAGACTGATGCAGACTGATGTAAAACAGTAAAAGTTAACTATGGTTCATAATAAGTTGCTTCCAGAAAATGGAGTCATTTTTATGGAACGACAATTACATATATATATATATATATATATATATATATATATATATATATATATATATATATATATATATACGTTAGCTTGCTGTACAACTTGCTTTAGACAACTGTATAGATGTTGTACACAAGCATCACCACCATTTCTTTTGCAGATAAAATCAATGCTGAAGAGAAAAAATTGACTTAAAAAGGCCTAAATGAAAGGTTGTTGAATAGACTCATATGCACAGTCGACCAGATATGATAGTTTTGTTCCAGCAAAAAAAAAAAAGAATCTACCTGCATTACAGTTTCAGTTCTTTCATCTTTAAAAGGAAAATTTATGCTTCTGCATTGAACCTTTGCCGTAGCTTGACCTGGACCTACTAAAACATGTAACTTCTGCTTCTTGGAGTCGCAGACTTCAAAGACTGTCGCAGTAAATTCGTGAAAACTAAAAACACTTCCAAGTGTGCTGCCAAAACTCGTGGAAAACAGTGGCAAAGAAACTCAACGCGGTGGCGCTTAAACGTCGCAGCCAACCAGCGGTTCGGCAGTGTAATTGCAGAGTGACACAAATGCATAAGAATAAATGCTCACGACGGTGTAGGACACTTGCATAGGCCACAGTTGTAGACTCGATGCAGAAGTGTAATTGGTCTTAAAGCTGCATGAAGAAATTCACAATAAATTAACAAGCTCTGATAAAATCGTATGTTTGCACAACCAACAGCAAAACAGGCAGCATTTCACTGACAACCATTAATGTTAAAAGTATCCTAAAGTTTAAGATTTACATTATTTGCTTAATCCCAAGGAATAAAGGTTGTTATGGTTAGCGAGCCCCTTGTTGTGATTTTGCCTCTGTAAGAGTGATAATTCTATGCAAAGCTTTTGTAGTTTCACAATGAAGATGACACCACAGTCCCACTGAGGTGGGACTTACTGTAAAAATGGGAGGAACTGGCCAGGAAGGCCGAACCGAGCCGCCGGACCCCTCCGGGACCGCGGGCGGCCAAACGCTTCCGACACTCCGAGAGCCACTGGCAGCACATGAAAGAATCGAAGGCGGGGCCTGTCGTGAGGAGCCACCGTCCCACCGTAAAATACTGCCGGCTCTTTATTGTGTTCAGTGGAGAGGTTCTGCACTTTGGTTTCGAGCCATAAATGGCGTCCTGTATTAACTGCTGGTGGGAGAGGTTTGTTCGGAGAGACACAGTGAAAGAGAGAAACTGGACCGAACGCTCGTAACCACTGCATTTAATTAACTGCCAGATGTTGGAAGTTCGAGTGTTAAGTCAACACTAAGTGCTCCGTTGCAACCGCTTAGTTTTCACGCTGAACTTCTGCTGCGCCGGCGCCACCTCCACCCATTTTCGCAAACCAGTTCCCACTGGTGTAATCCCTGCACCCTGTCCAAACAAAGCCTCATTTATATTTGAAATTGCTGCTCTTTCAGTGGCTCCATCCACTCCAGGGGGTGGGGGTGGGGGGATACAGGCAGGATCGTGTGATCCCGCTCGTGCCAGTAAAACGCTGAATACGCTGAAAAGGTTCCTGAGGTTTCCACACTTTCGGGCCCATCTGACTCGTTACTGGTGTTTCTGATGCTCACGATTAAGCAAAGTCGTTTTCTTGTGGTTTCTTCGCTGACGTTTGGGTCTTTCCGGGCCCAGGTGCGTCACCTGGCCCCGGAGCTCCTGCGTTTCTTGGGGATTTCATGCTAATCCTGTTCTTGCCAACTCAGGTCAATCTGCTGTTGCTGCTGCAAAATTAAATCGCTGTGTGTGCACCAGATGTTTTTTTCTTCTTTTGAGGAATGACTTTTTTTGGCACCAGTTTCTTTGGCAAGACCAGACGGTTTCATGAAATAGTTCTACTTGTAGCCTGTCAAACATTACATGTTAAAGCATGCAAGGACAAATTTTTCTTTTTCTTTATCGCATCAGTCACACTCCTTACATTTCACTTGTGCTCTGAAACTGTCCTCGGCTCAGATCAAAAGCAAACCGGGCGACCACGGGGCGGACACACCTCCCCGGGCAGGAAGGAGCCGAGCCGGTGCGTGAGACCGAGGAGCGTTTTGTAGGTACAGTTTGGCTCTGCTTCATGCTCGGCTCTGACTCTGGACCTTGGACTTCCTTCCACTTGGTGCTGCCCCCCTCCCGTGGAAGTTTAGCCCAGGACAAGGCAGCAGGGACACCCACTTATCCCTGCTGCTTCACAGCTGTTGCTCACATGTACAGGGCCTCAGAGCAGATCCATGTGTTCTCACAGCACTGCTCACATACTGTAAAAGACTGTGTTCTAGGTCTTTAGGCACTGAAGATAAAGTGAGGATACATGAATAGTTTTTATTTATAATCTAACTACATATGAAAACCTGAATCAAATCAGTACTTGCTGTGGCCCCCTTTGCCTTCAAATCAGCACCAGTTCTCCTCATTGCACCTCCATGCAGTTTTCTCCAGAGACTTTGCAGGTTGGTTCCAAGTATCTCAGAGAACCTGTCCTGGGTCTTTTGAGGGTTTAATCTGTCTCAGTAACTCAGCTGTCTTCTGTCTCTTCATGCGATCGCAGACTCCATGATGTTGGGATCAGGACTCCGTGGGGGCCAGACCTCCTGCTGATGGACTCCTTGCTCGTCTGGAGGCAGTTCTTAATGACTCAGCAGCATGAATCTGGGACCAGTCGGATGTCTCCCTTGTTGTACTGTATGAGCAGGTTATGAAATTACTCTTTCAACGGATTTCTCATGCCAGATTTATGCTTCTGCGTCAGACCTACGCCACTGGGAGCGTTTATGCTTCTGTGTTGATGTCGACAAGTTTTGGCAAGGTCCATCCAAGGTCCCAGGAGCATGAATGAATCTTACCAACTTTGCAGACTCCCTGGCTTTTCCTAAACAAAAACTAGACGGAATGCCAAGAACTTTGGATCACATGGTCATGATCCCCTTTGGGTTTGGGTCAGTTCATGGGCAAATACCTGCAAAAATCATGAAGTCTCCTTTTGTGTTTAGTGCTAATCTGTGCATGCTAAACATCAGCATGTTCTAAGCAGGAAGTCGGCCTGTCGATGTCAGCTGAGAGCACCACTGTCTAACAGCAAACAGAACAAAAATGAAAACTTGAAAAATTAGCAATGAAAGAAGACTTCTGTGAAGTTTTAGCCAAAGTGAAACCTCACCTGAATATGCAACAATGAAATCTGATGAAAATAATTGTCTACACTCTCCTGAGTTTAGTTTTGATTTCATTTCCATCGTCTCCTGACACACAATTGTTTTGTTTTGTGTTTTTTTTTTTGGCCATTCACACATTGGATCTTAATCGCCACATCTCCGGCGGCGCAGCACCGTAGGATAATATTAACATTCAGACAGGCTATGTAAACATCTGACTTCTTGGCGTCCCGGGTCGCTCCGGAGAGCTGCCCGAGTGTCGGGCTCGGCCCGGTCAGCCGGCCCGAGGGCTGTCGGCTCGGCTCCATTTCAGCCGGCTCGTGCCACGGACGCGCAGCTGTTTGATTAGACCTGACGGGGCCCGACCGGCATCCCTGTAATGCTGAGCTCATTAGGTTTAATTGTGTTGGATGTGAACAATGTGCAATCGCTTGTGTTGAAGCGTGGAATTTCAGACTTGGGTTTGTTCGGTGTTTGGCTTTTCACTTTGTTGAGAGAAGCTCTGTGATCACTTCACTCACTGTATTAACTTTACTTACTATATTGACCATATTGAGGTATTTGTATTTTTGGGACTTTTAGACATTTATCTCTTGTTAGTAAACAGTACAGACTTCATAGAGGCAGATTAAATCAGAAATGAATCTTATAATCCTTCTTTTCTTCATTTCCCACCTTTTATTCGTTCTTGCCTCAGGTGCTTATTTATTCCTCCCTTCTGTCATTTCACCAATCTAACCTCTCTCAGTATTTCTTTCTTACTTTTCTCGCTTCCCATTTTTTCCCATTTTTATTCCTTCATTCTTTCTTTGGTATGTTTCTGAATCTCTATGTTCTCTTCTTTCTGGCCAATCTATCCCTTGATTTCTGTCTTTCATCCTTTCCTCATTAATTTCTTTTTATTCTCTCCAGATCTTTCTGTTTTTTTTCTTCATCCTTCATTCCTGGCCCCTTTTTTTTTGCTTCTTTGCTTCTCGTTGTCTTTGGTTTCTTTCTTTGTTTTCTTCCTTTTGGATCTTTCCTTCTTTCATTGCTTCTCGCTTCAGTCTCCCTCGATTTCCTCCTTTCATTCTTTCCATCTTGTCTTCCTCTCCTCCCTATAACTCATTCCTTTCTCATTTCCTTCTTTCCTTTCATCTTTCCCCGCCTGTCTTTGTTCTTCCTTCTATTCTCTTTTGTCCTTGTTGCTTCCCTTCCCTCTTTCCTACCATCCTTGATTTCTTCCTCTTTTCTTTCTAAACCTATCTCTCCACTTTTCTTAGTTTGCTTCCTTCCTTTCTTCCTTGACACTTCCTTATTTCCTTCCATCCTCCTTGATTTTTATTCTTCTCTAATTCTTTTTGCCTCATTTTTATTGTTTTTTCTTTCATTTTTACCTTTTGTCCCCCTTACGTTTCTCCTTCTTCCTTTCCTCCAGCGCTCCCTTCCATCCTTAATTCCTTTATCATCTCCTTCTTCTCACTCTTACTTTACTAAAAATTTTATTAGTATTTCTTGACCAGATGCTGGTATAGAGCACCTGTCGAACTTCATATCAAGTCACCCCATTTTGTTTGGATTTTGTTTGGTTTTTTCCAGCATCAGTCCTCCTCCCCTCCAACCTGACGAATCAGGGTGGTGACGCCCCGGCGTGTCATGTGTCCTGTAAAACGTGCTACCGATTTGATCCGAGTCCATATGGCACCGCGGCCTATAGCTGGTCCCCCCCCTGGAGCCACAAAGCGTGTTGTAGGTTCTCCTCTGACACAGGGAAACCGTTTAGTTGTAGTGTCTGGTGTCGTGGGGACGCATAGCGACGCACATGCTGCCTATAAATACATTTCCACGTCCAGGCTATTTTAAACTTAACAGGGTCAAACGGGAGAGCTCGGCTTCTTTTCACCACTGGGAATTCACTGTATATCCTGAGATAGGAAAATAAATGAGTGAGGGTCCTGTGTCGGAGAGCATATTCGAATAGGGGATTGCAAAACCAGATCTAAGTGGAAAAACATAAACTGAAAATGATGGATTTAGCCGCCCAAAAAGCATTTTTCCAAGCGGGTCGAGCATCATCGGGCGAATTAAAAAAAAAAAAAAAGTGAATCGGTTCTTTTGTTCGTCACAGCTGAAGACAAACCAGCGCAGCATCTGGACAATGTCTGGAAACAAACACCGGGCGCGTCTCCTTGGTGCTCGACTGTAAATACGCAGCAGAGAAAGGCAGAGGAATGGCGTTGCGGGTAATGTCGGGCGGAGAGGCGAAGTAGGTTGTCGCCACCCCTCTTTTTCCGATGACCTGCTGCTGCTGCTGCTGCTGTAAAAAACAACAGAAATCCACAAGACTGGATGCCAGTGGAGAAAAATGAGAAGATGCTTTGTTTTGTTTTGTTTTGATATAATTTGGCTAAGCTGACCCTTTGATTAGTCGACCTGTTTATTTTAAATTATAATGAAATCAGAATTCATAGCAAGACATGCTTCCCACATTTGATTTATTTTAAATATTCAACTTGAAGGCAGAGTCTGTATGTTCGTGTGTGTGTGTGTGTGTGTGTGTGTGTGAGGACTCAGGCACACACCCATGTGCGTCATGAGAGAGAGGAACATTTCCTCCACATGTTCGACATAATAACTCACCGCACCTCATCGACCCCAAAAGATCCCACTGTACGGAAACACAAACACTGACGTCGGCTCGTCAGGAGTCACATTTCCCGTAAACACACTCGAAGGGCCCGACTGGCTCGCTGGCAGGTGGCGTTCGGCTCGCAACAGACGTGGAACTGCTTATCAGGATTATAATTATGGATTATGGGCCATAAACTGCCAGATTTGACGTAAGTTTGTCCACCTGAGAGCACAGACAGGTTCTTGTTTCGACTTTAAAATGTCAAGATCAGCACAAACAGCATCCTGGCTCCAGGTCTGTAATGACCAAAGCCAAAGGATCCTAATCCAAAAAAAGAATATTAGCTAATCAAGATTTTTTTAAGGAACAGTTTGAAATTTTGGAAACTGCATTTAATCACTATCTTTTCCAGAATAAAAATGACAGGATCGATGTCGAGCACAGATCTGGCCTGGCTCTGTCCAAAGTCCCAAAATTTCCACTTCCCGATACCTCAAAGTTTGATTTATCGACACGAAAGTCAAACGTATCTCATTTATTCGATCTGTACACCAATAAAAATGTAAGAAAAAAAAAAAGTGCCACGTTGTGGCTTTGACTCGGTTAAGAGTCGCACAATGTGCTGGAACTCAGGGCAGGGATGGTGTCCGGCCTCCTGGACTCCTTTGTGGCGGCGACGTCTGCCAAGGGGTTGATGCCGTCGTGACTTTGGCGGTGGTCGACTGTATCGGATGATTATTCCATGCTAACGTCAGAGACGGCGCCAAAAGGGACTGTTGTTCCCCAGTAAATAAGTCCAAGACCCCACCCCCCCGCCCCCCCATTTAACCCAGCTCCTTTTACTCTCAAATATCAAAAATGCTCGGCTGAGCTCTTACAAACCCTCAACCGCTCTCACCAAACTGCGACACTGCTGCACACTGGAGTATTAATGAGTTTATTGAACCTCACAACGTCCCGTCAATACATGCAAGCAATTAATTCAGTAACAAAAAGGTGTGGTACATGTGATGTTTCTTACAATGCTGAAGTACACCGGGGACAACAAGGCCGTCCCCACAACACTGGTAAAACGTTACAGATTCCCCATAATAATTGATACTGCTCAACATTTGGACGTATCACCTGTTGAGGCTGTTAAAAAGATGCTATTTAATACTGAATATAATGATTATGAAGGATCAAAGTGCTTAAAGTGAATACATATATAAGGGTTAAATATCGCCGCTTTGTATATTTAATCATTGGCAGATTTTTTTGTTTGAACAAAGTCCACATCGAGTACCATACTTCCATCACAGGCGATTCATAGTCGTTCCCCGTGAGCTGAACAACGACACGTTTGCAAAACAAGATCTGTGCAAGTCGAAGCGTCGAAAACGAGCCGTGAATCATTGCATGATGACCCCCCCCCCCCACCACCACCACCCCCCCAGGCTCTTCAGAACAGCCATCCCTCCCGCTACAATCAAAGCCGCCGCATTCAGCGGCTGATTAATGGAAGACTTCCTCCACATCGCTTTGCACAGTGGTAATTCATCTTAATTGTGATACATTCCTCCTGGCGGTGTTCCCGGCTTCGCCAGATGCTCCATGTCTGTTTGACAAATAAATCCCTTACAATGTCTTCAAAAGCTTTAAGTCCTGGGCCTCAGGGAGTCTGTGGTCAGAGCTTTTACAGGTTCAGAAATCCAGCATACGCCGGAAGACAACATCCGCGTACAGCTGGCTCTCTGGCTCCAAAACCACATCCAGGTCCGGCCCTTTTTCAGACCCCGGAAGTTCAGGGTCCGTGTCACATTGAGGCCGCCAGCTCAGGTGAAAATGCTCCTCTGGTTGGCGACCAGGGTGGTTTGGCTCTCCCGCCGCCTCTCCTTCTTCCTCTCCAGTCTCACCTTCCAGCAGACGGCGCTGGACGCCAGGAGCACCAGGCCTGCCGAAAGGAGCACCAGGCCGAAGTAGGAGATGGTGGACCCGTGCGAGTTGAAGCTGTAGGCCACGGCGGTGACCACGATGCCAGCGATCAGCACCACCACGCCGAACGGGACGGTGCAGCGGTAGCAGGACAGCTCCGCCCCGCCGGTGGCCGCCGTCAGCTGGACCTCGTTGACCAGGGGGATGTTTACCGTCGTCGCGCTGGCCGCTGGGCGCTCGTTGTTATTGGCCTTCTCTGGGGTCGCGGGGGTCCTCATGGCGTCCTTAAGGGCTTCTTCTGGCATTGCAGGACTCAGGGGCCTTCTGTTAACCAACCACAGATTGTCCTTCAGTGTTGACCTTTTACCCCCTTTTCCTCACTAGGATCGCCCCGCCTGTGTGGAGAAAGAAAACCATTTGTTGGGGGGGGCACTGAAAGCAAAGAGTCAGACTTGTTGCTCAACCCTGGATGCAGCCTCGCGGCAGGAAAAACAAAGACCCTGCAGATGCTTTTCATTGGAATCAAACCCCACGTTTCACAATTCACCACCGGCCCTCTGACCGCCACACGCCGCTTTAATGGACCCCAGGCAACGTCCTCGCGCGGTCCTGGCCGCCGCCTGACCCCGTCAGAGGGAGTCGTCCGAATGACGCAGGGCCGCTCAGCCCAGCAGGAGCTGAGACATTCCCTGGAGAGCGCAGGATATGACATTACAAGCTGCTCCGTGAAATGCGAGGAGCTTAGGAATCACCAGCAATTTCACAAGCAGCCCCCCCCGACCCTCTACACACACACACACACACACACACACACACACACACACACACACACATACACACATACACACACACACACATATATCTGATGGCGTGGAAAGCTGTGATTCAGACGCTCAGTGACGATAAATGAGAGGGACGGCTTTAGTTAAACTAGGTAAACTTTCTAGGATTTCTAGACTCAAAAGAGCCCTTCTTCCCTGGTATCATGGTGGAATATAGCTAAGGGGCCTGACCCCCCAACCTGACCCCCCAACCCCCCAGGTTGGGGGGTCAGGCTCCTACCGTCTCTTTTGGGGGCCATTCTCTTCAGGGAATATTTGGGCAACCCTGGTGGGGGGGGGGTACTTGATGGGTACTGCAGTTGGCTGATTCCACTATTTCTGGATTGAATATATTTAATGGTTACTATTTTTAAAACTATGAAAGAATAAACCAATAAAAATAAAGTCAAAGCTTTACTATCAGACTTGTATCGACAGTGTGAAGAAGCCTTTTGGTTTCAATCTGGTTCATTTGGTTTAACAACAAGATCTGACTACGTCAATGGCTGAACGATCAGGTCCCATTATGAAAGAATGCACGCAATGAAAAGAATTCTAGAAACTTTCCCTTTGGGATCTGTCTGCACTTTCCTGGTTGCAGGACTCCTGATAAGTTAGAAAAGAAATAGAGGAAACATTTCCAAAACAAAAAAAACTTGTGTTTGCAGTCATCCTGTGAAACATTTGAGACTCCTGCATTTTAAGGACGAGCCAGTGTGAGGACGGAACGTCGCCCACAGGTCACTGGTACAACGGTGGCGAGGGGTCGGATGTCGACACCGCTTGGCTATTAAAAATGTGGGGGACCGGTTCTCCGACCTACAGGACTCTGGTTTTAAAAAGGCTGATATTCCTCTGACTCCCATCGAGGAACAGATCAAGCAAAAACTTCTCATCAGAAAACTTTCATTAGTCACTTTTAATCATTCTCTGATTAAACTTCATCTGATCGTAGAAACAGTGGGAAACAGCAGTAATTTAACCTGTCTACACAGGTGACGTCTTTCCCTTCACCTTCAGTAGCATCATTTCAGTGCTGCAACTTATGACCGTTTCCATTATTGATCCATCTGTTGATTATTTTCTCGATTCATCGGTGAGCCATTTTTACAATAACGACTCAAATGAAATATCAGAAAACAGTGAGATATAGCCAATGGACTCAGATCACCGTGTTAGAATAACATTCAGATCAATTAATCCATCACTAAAAAACAGTTTCAGATGAATTTTCTGTCCATGTAGTGAATCTATTAATTGATTAATTACTGCAGCTCAACTTGACTTAGAAAAATAAAAGCACCTAAAGAAATGAGCTGGAGTTTGTGAGCAGGGACCAACTATATGGTGAATATTGAGGAAGAAACAAAAAAGCCGTGGAGCCAGAGCCGCTTACAACAGCAGGAAAATCGGGTCCGGAGGAGGAGATGGACCCTGTTCAGCTGATGTAACAGTCCGAGTCCTGCGTGCAGGAGTCGGGGCTCTGTTCCCTGTGACCGGAGACCCAGACCCAAGTCGGTGTTTCGAGAACAAATCCTGTGCGTTTTTCGGCCAATTAATCTGCACCACCTCCGCGTAAAAAAAAAAAACCCCAAACCAAAAATACAACAAAACAAAACCAAAAAAACAACACACGGGGCCTGGCTCCAGCTGATTCACCACCAGAGGCTTTGACTCGAACATGTCATGAATCTACCTGAGGAACAGACACAAAAAAAGAAAAGTAAAGTTACTTCACGGCCGCTCTCCATGTTGTCCAGTTTCCAGAAGCGCGTCTCTGCAGAGTCAGATCAGATTAAAACCAGAGGCTGTTTGTTTCCCCCGGAGCTGGACCTGGAGCCGGAGCCGGACCCTGACCCTGACCCGGACCCTGACCCGGACCCGGAGCGTCTGTCCCCCTGCTGGAGCCTGACTCCCATTCGTGAGGCGCGTCCGTCCGCGCAGCCCCTCCGGTTTCGGCGCCGTCCGTCGCACTGGCATCCCCCATTCACAGCCACGGCCTCAAGTACCGACGAGGCTCGGCCGTGAAGCTCGGTCACTGGACAAACACTCCTTCCTGTGGCGTGGTTTCAAAATAAACCGCATGTGGCTGCGCGCGTAGTTGGCAATGGCTTTCAGTTCAGTGGGCATTTATTTTGAAATCCAGATCTGCGTACTTCCGTTACTATTTTCCTTTTTGGTGAACTGGTGGAGCTCAACAGTTTATTGTCGATTCTTAATCTGAAGGGTTGAAAATTTTGACTCCAATCTCTGTCAGCAGCATTTTAAACTACATTATATTCAATGTTCTATAGTTATATATTTTTTTCTTTTTGTTGCCATATACAAAATTCAACAGGTTACATTGAAATGGCAGAGTTAACCTATTGTTTAGGAATAAGCACCATTGATTCTGCATAATCTGCAAATCTTAAAATGAGGCTCTGACCCCTTCACAAGACCAGGGCCTAGTTAACACTGTGCTTTGGTTCTTTACATTAGCAGTTAATCTAATTGCATACAACCGTTCGCTTTGTGGGGCCTGTGTTGCCTGAGGCATATGTGGCTTTTTGTGTTCATTTTTGTTGTTTACTCCTGCTGTGCAAAAGAAGCCATGTGGCTTCAGTGTGTCTTAAGGAGCAAAGCTTTACAAATAAGCTCCTTGAAAATATGACTTCAGAAGTAATGGGGGAATCAGTGGTTTAAATGCAGATGCTTTAATATATGGGAAGACATGAGGCAAGATAATGTCCGCTCCATTTAATTGAATTTAATCTGCATGAATTCCTTTATCTGCATTTCACTATTTTGTACTTGCATATTGTTATTTAATATTTGGCTTGGAATTTCTTACTGAGCTTTTTCTTTGTCCAGTGCCAGTATAAGTTATGTTACTGACACTGATGCTTATACAATATGTGAAAACTAACCAATTATGTATGTACTGAAGTAACCTGAGTATCTCCATTAGTGACACTTAAAAAAAATCCCTCCACTCTGCTCTCAAACTTATTTATAAAAAAAGTCTCAAATACTGAAAAAATACCTTTAAAATACTGAATTACTTTATACAATGAAATATTATAGGTTTTTTCTCTACATTTATATAATAGTTGATGCACTTTTGTATATTAACATTTTACATAACATGTTATTTTATTCACAGTCATAAAATATGATGCACTGCTGGAACTGGATCATTCATATCTAGATATCCTGCAACTTCTGGTATTTGTGCGAACTCAGAGATAAGATGTGTTTTCTTTATTTTTGTATATGACAGCAGGAACAATTAATGAGCTTTTCACACACTGACTGCAGCCAAAATCCTAAATCTGAAAAAGAACAAGCTGTCAGGTAAATGAATTAGAGTAAAACAAACACCCCCCCCCCGAAAAAAAAAACACAGTTTTCCTACCGAAGTGGAGGAAAAAAAATCCTTCACTTCACTGTAAAAATACTCCCACGCAAGTAAAAGTCTACAATTGAAAATGGTGTTTAAGTAAAAGCACATAAATACATAAGCAAATGTACTTAAATTACAATATCAGATTAGGATGTCCATTAAAATGGGCCATATGAGTGTTAATAAAAAAGTTTTAAAGTAAATAGTCTATCATATCATTGGTATGTTATTAATTCATGTGTAAGCAGCAGTGATTTTTAATATTTAACAATTTATCATGTTTTATAGGATCATAACATATAACTATGTATTATCTTAATCGACAAAAGTAACAAGTAACTATTCATAAATATAAATGTAGTAAAAGTTAAAAAAAACTACAGTATTTCCCTCTGATAGTTGGTTGTGGACTTGAATATAAAGTGACAGGAAAAGGAAAATCTCAAGGAAATGAAAAGTAACTCAAAGTTGTCCAGCACTTGACAAAACTACAGGACATGTCAAATAAATCTTCCCTGTACTTGTGCTGCCGAGAGTGAAGAAATACAGCGCAATGCGTTAACTCTTTTATTCTGAAATCGTGATCGGGAAGCGTGGCGCTTGACTGGCCGCTCGGGGGGGGGGGCAGCGGGGGGGGCGTCGGCTCGGGAGCCGTCATGTCGCTGCCGTTCACGGACGACGACTTCCAGGACGCCTGGACGGAGCTGGACGAGCCGCGGCTGCAGGGAGGATGGGAGCTCTTCACCGAGACCATGGGGGTCTCCATCTACCGCCGCTACCGCCAGGTACGCCAAACCGCCACAACCGACGTTTCCGCAACGGGGTTCCGGCCGCGCCGGCCGAGTCAGTGGGTCCGGGTCCGGTTCCGGGTCCGGGTCCGGGTCCGGGTCCGGGTCTGGGTCTGAAGCGTCGCTCTTGGCACAGATTTACTCTCTTTCTTTTCCAAACAGATGGATGCGGCCTTGTTTACTTTAATATAATTACTGTGTTGACAACGTTCATAAACACATCGGCAGCGGCGTCCTAGTGGGAGGAACGAGAAACATCCGGAAATGGAGCCACTGAAAAGAAACCCATACTCCGTTTAGAAAGTCGTCGATTTAATTCTGCATCACCTTCAGGCGTGTATGCATCCCCGCTGAAAGCTTACTGAATATATTAAAAGACTATGGAGTCCACCCCTGACAAATCTGTGTCCGTTCCGTGGCCTAATTAATTTAAAAAATAGTTTTAGTCTAATGTAAATAGCATTAAATCAAATCATAGAACTTAATTTGAATAAAAGGCTGTTTGGCGAATTACTTTTGAGCTGCATGATTCAGTGTCTTTTTGACTAATGTTGGGTTTATACTCGAATGCTTTTCCCAGTGGAAATCAGGTCCTCGTTTACCTTTTATGTTCTATAATATCTTTGTCTCATAATATAATCAAGAATATTGATAAAATTAGCCAATTACAATTGTAAAAATGACTGCGAAAAACACACGTCTATGTATCTTGACAAACCAGGGTAGACCTGCATACTCACAACCACACTACCTCTGGTTTTATTGCCAACAGTCTTGTATCTTAAATAAATCATTAAATTAGTTTCCTTTATTAATTGAATTCTGCACACATCAAGTGAACTGTGTTCAGGCCAATCCTCCAAATAAGCCTTTTCATTTACATCTTAGAACATCGGTATGATGTCCTCACAATGCAGAATTGCTTTATCAAAAGGATAATATTTTAAAGATACCTAAAAGGTAATTTGGTTAGAGGCCTCAATGTGCTGTCCACTGCAAAGGGAAAGTTAGGCAACCTTAAACTGATGTTTTTGTGACTGGAGTTTGGCACGACTTCAGGGTTTGTTCAAGCCGGTGTAAATTGGGGCGACAAAATCTGAGACTAGAAGCGCAGTTTATTTATTTATTTTTTAAAGTGTATTTAAGGGTGTTGATTGCGTTTCGCGCTACCAGCAAAATTCCTCAGCCCGAGCCGGCTCCAATCAGAGCCGTGTGCTTTAGGATTGGCTGCCACGCCTGTCGGCGTGGCGTTGGGCCCCGCGGTTGAAGACAGAGCTCCTCATGTGCTGTTTTCAGGAAACGGGACTTTACGAATACAAAGTCTTCGGAGTGCTCACCACCTGCCTTCCAGAGCTGTGTGCCAACGTCTACATGGACCTGGCCTACAGGAAACACTGGGATGGATATGTGAAAGGTAAAAAAAACAAAAGAAAAATAAACCGTGAGACAAGGTTCATACAGTCATTGTCCTTGTCATCCAAATCAACTTCCCTCATCCCTCCCCTGCCTAAGAATTAGTCCTCATATTCTCATTAATTTAAATATTTGTTTAATTTCTGCAGCCTTTTCATTTCATATCATATTTTCTTGGAATGATGCCCTGCATATAAGCATGCTTTTGCTCTTACAGTTTTACAATGAAGTAACATTTCCATTGTTTTGATCCTTGTCTTCGGGCACCACTAAGGTCACAAGGTAACATGTTGTGCTGTAGCTCTAGTCTGTGGTCATGTAGCCATGTAGTTACCATGAATGTTAGAAACCAAAATCTGGTGTGAAACTACAAAAACTAGTTAAAGTTTCAGAGCCAACAGGTTTTTAGTGGTTGTAGAAGCTGCTTTGTCTCTGTTGTAGGATGGGGGGGGGGCGTAGTCTTGTTGTCTGTGGTGTTGTCTTGTTTTAGTGTCTTCCCCTCATTAGACACATGTGGAAACCAGGGCGTGAGTTTAGTAACAACTGATTAGAACTTAGCTTAGGTTTTGCATGTTCAAATATTCTTACATAAGATCATTTTTTAAGCTGTAAGTAAGTATAGCACTGACAGGCATAGGTTGACATAGATTGATTTGATTTTGAATTTTGTTTCTTAGTTCGGTGTGATAAACAGCAAGCTAAACACATATCCAATAAAGACTGAAAACAGGACTTGGCCTATTAATTCTTTAATGGAAGCAATTATATTAGGTCCATCTATATGGCAGCAGTATTATTACCATAAACAATAAACCAAGATAGTTACGAAGAAACCGGATTCACAAAAGTACAGTCAGTGGTAGATTAGCTGGCAGCCTATCTCCTTTGTCCCTCATGCTTGGAAGAATTTGCTTGGTCAAAGACCAGGCAGATGTAACGTCTTCGGTTAAACTGGCGCAGAGTCCTGCCAGGAGCAGTTACCACAGCAACAGAACCGGTGGCTGAATAGCGGGACGCCAAGCTGACGCCTGATTCTGAACGGCCGGACCGTTTAAAAACGGCGGTCCACAAACCTTCGGGGGCTGAGAGCCCCGGGCCAAGACTTGACTGAGGTCATTTGACGTCTTCGGTGCAGGTTCCTCTTCCACATCCATTTTGAATGGAGAGACTGCACTGCATTGAAACACATAGCGTAGCAGGAGGATACACTTCTTGGTTATTATCTATATTTGCAGAATTCTTTTGTTAATAAATTAGTAGTAGTGGGATTGTGTTTCCAATGGTGCTTCAAACTTGTAGGAATGTTCCCAGTAAAAATATCGCCTCATCCTATAGACTATCAGTCTTTTTTTTTTTTATGAGGTTTCAGTGTATGATGTATACATCCATCTACACCTGATTTCGTTTCCCCTGCTTTTAACTAAATGTTTTTGTCATTTATTTTACTCAGAACTCTATGAGAAGGACTTTGACGGACAGTCGGCGATTTACTGGGAAGTGAAATACCCGTTTCCTCTGTCCAACAGAGATGTATCCTTTTTAAAAACGTATTTTTCGACTCTGGGTTCACATCAAATACGGTTTTGAGAGTTGTCAGGAGGTGGTTGTGGGGCATCTTCCCTAACTGGACCCAACCTCAGTATGTGTACGTCAGGGAGAGGAGGGACCTGGATGTGGACGGCAGGAAGATCTGGGTGATCCTAGCCAGAAGTTCCCCGGAGACGCCATGCGCCGAGAAGAGCGGCGTTCTGCGGGTCAAAGACTACAAGCAGAGCGTCGCCTTGGAGAGCGATGGAGCCGGTGGAACCAGAGGTGACATGTGGCGAGGGAACGCAGTGATACCGCTGCCACTTTGGCATATAATGTGCATATACGTTTCTTGACAGATCATAAGATATTAAAAATTTTTGGCAATCCATCAGACATTTAAGTCATTAAAAGAGCAGAAATGTCAATATGAGTGGATGTATGGCATTTTTCATATCTTTGTAAATTGAATATGTTTGAGTAGGAACGAGCAGTATAGATGAAATGAATGCTGGTATGTTATTTATAAATTTTGGTCAGTCTGTTTGTTTTTCATGGAAATTTGCATTAAATTGTTACTCTAAACTAAAGAATTTTGAAAAAATCTTAAAACAATACGATCATATTTTTATGCTACATTTGGTCATTATGTTTGGGCTCTACATCGTTTGTTGGACGCGTGTGTTGAGCGATTTTAACACGTCCTCTTGTGTCAGGCATTTTTTCCAATTTTTTTCTTTAGATTTTATAGATTCAAATACTAATAAAACGTAAAATAAAAACCCAATAGATTAATCTCTGAAAACAGTCATTAGTTGCAGCCCCGTTATCATGAGTGAACATGTGCTTTATTTCAGTTTTCTTGAATTACTTCGACAACCCCGGCGGGATGATTCCCACCTGGCTGGTGAACTGGGCGGCGAAGGTGAGCTCCTGCACGATTGTTTTACTCGAAGTTCAGTTTTACCACGGCACAAGTATATACAAACACTGCAAAGTATACATAGGAGACAAAAAACAACACGCAACCTCTTTAAATCCGATTGGCCCTTTAAGTAGCTCAAGGGGCGACTGGCCTCACTGGACAGATGCAGATGGGTCACATGCAGAGAATTTTCCTCACTGGGATAAATAAAGTGTAACATGACGTGACTGGTTTGAACCAGGCCTTCGCGTTAAACATGAGAAAATACAAAGTTGGACCCTTTTAATTTTGTTTTTTATCCTCCCGTTTTGGAAGTACATTAATAAAATAGTGGCCAGAAAATATCTCATGCAACTTTTGCATGATTTATTGCAGAGAGAAAATGGGTCAATTTGTGTTAACTGGCCTTGTGTGCCTCACCAACAAAGGTGATTTGTGCAATTTGAATGGCTGCAGGAGGATTAAGTTGCACAGAGTAGGGAAAAACAATGACCAGGAGTGTATAAAGACTGAGGAGGTGGTTGTAGTGTATATTGATGTAGAACACATGCAGCCTCTTGAGCTTCAGCTTCATTCTTTTCCCCTCCTGTTCTCCATCATCAGATATCGGGTTTTTGTTTTAGTGCGATCAAACTCATGATTTAGTTGTCTCTATTTACATATTTCTGCGTTTGTCTTAATTTGAATCTTTCCATAATCAAATGCTGGCCTGACATGTTTAGATTTATCCACTCTTGGGATCATTTTGTTTTAATTTTCTCCTTTTTTTTTTTTTTACTTTGAATTTAATCTTATTGTGCTTTTCTTTTTTGTGTGGATTTTAATGCCCGCAGTTAATTTTACTGTTGATGCTAAGAATTTTGATTTTCTTATGCATGAAGAAAAGCCTTTCAGTGGCCTGAGAGAGACAGTGAAACATGTTCGGTCAAAACATTTTAAGGATACAGTGTTTTCAGACTCATATTTCATAAAATTAATATTCAAACGTTCACTGACGTGTGGAAATTTTTGAGGAGACTGTTTCCCACCAGCTCATCAGTCTCAGAAACGCACATCTGTTCGTTGTCGCCCTACGTAAGCAGATCTTTGATGAGGGCTCTAAAGAGGGTGCTAAAAGGGTTCAGTCACAGGGCCTAAGAGAGCTCCAGCCCCCCCCCCCCCACCCACCCACCACAACTCCGCCCACCTCGCGTTTTTCCCATTGTGATTGTTTGCAGATGTGTGGCGGGGTGATGTCAACATCCAAGACGCCCGCTGACAGAGGCTGTTTGTGTGTTTGTGTTGCACAGAGCGGGGTCCCGGGTTTCTTGACCGACATGCAAAAGGCCTGCAGCAACTACGAAAGCTACCGCCAGAAGAAATGAACCTGGGACACGGGACATGGGACGCGGGGGGCATGACCGCGGCACGGCGTGGGCTGCTACGTTGTCGCCGCAGCAATGCTACTGACTCAGGCATGATCTGAATGACCTACCACCCCCAGGCTGGTGTGAATCTACTCTGCTCCATTGTGCTGTATTAACCAATACTAAATCGTCTCTTCCGTGCACTCGTTTAAAGCCCCGGTCCCCAACGGGATTTAGGAGCTTCCATGAGGTATTTTTTTAAGCAAACATTAATAAACTTGAGGTTTTTTGAAAATTTATATAATTACTTTGGGCATTACTGGATGAAACAACAATGAGGAAAAGTTGCAGCTTCCTGAATTGGTCTAAGTGACTTTTCCTGGTTTTTAATCTTATTTTTCGTTCCTTTTAAATGTGACAAATTGCAGAGACGCTATCGGCTGATTCATCGTATGTTTTGTTAACACTGGAATCTTCTCGCTGTCCGTGTCAATTCACTGTAATCCAATCATTGAAAAGTGACAAATCTACACTTCCTGAGGAACCTCGCCGTGTACAATCCTTTTGGTTCCTTCATTACTTATGCAAAGGTCATGTTATGGATGCACATGATCAAAGTATAGTACCTCAGTACCTCAGCACTCCAGTTGATACAGATGAATATGGTTTAATCTGGTCATGAAATGCCTATTACTGTATGATACTGCTGTGTTATTGAAATAAATAAATTTTGATCTGACATTAAAAGGTGTAAACTGTCTACCGCATTTTTTTTTTCCTCCCAGCGCGCCATCACAGCCACATCAAACATTGCACGATGATGCATTTACAGGTGAAATGATCATCTGAAAGAAGGTCAACAGTTGTGTTCGCTGTCATGTTGCCTCACAGATGGGACGGCTGCCACGTTAACCTAATCGCTTCCTGTGAAATGCAGGGTCTGAATTATGTTTGACCTATTCGGTTGTCAGTTTATTAGATCAACCAGGCTGGAGCGAAAAGGTGAGAGGCGGGATAAACCCTGGACGGGACTATGGCCAGTCTATCACAGGTCTGATGCACAGACAAAAAAGAACACCCACGCTCTGATTTGAATATATTATTTTGAATTTTCTTATTCTGCTTTGAACCTTAATCCCAATTTAAATGAAAAGATTTTTATTAGCTATATGCAGTGTAGTTAATGCACAGGGAAGGGATGCCATCATGAATCCAAACATATTAAAAATATGTTTTTCTCTTTTTTGGGCATGTATTATTATTATTGTTAATGTTATTATTTTTTTTTAGCAGTTTTAGTACTTTATCAAAAGTGTGCAAAGCAGATATATGTGTGGTAACAGAAAAAACCCATAAATCAACAAACAGACTCTGAATGCTTCAAGAAAGTTTTGTTTCCTCCTGACATGTCAACAAAGCACTTTAAATTACAGGTTTTCATAATTGTCATATTTAATCATTTTTATAATTAAAAACAAACTGTGATATCGCTAGAACCAAAAGTTAATCATAGAAGAAACACTGGGTAAAAAACAAGGTGAAGACTTTCACACTAGATTGTACAACAGGTGTCTGTTAATTAATTAGACTTAATTAGACCTTTAACGTGTCAGCTTGTGTTGCCAGTTTGGCCATTTTCCCGCCGATTTTGTTAAATTTTCTTTAAATTGCTGGTTAAATATTGATTCGGACAGGTTCTTATATCTTACTTTAATATTTTAGTTCTCCACCACTGAAGAGTTTATGATTTCATACAATTGTCTCAGAAACTTCCCTAAACCTACTTGGAAGTCACAGAACAAAATGATGCTCCCTTTAACTGCAGAACTTGCCTGATAATCATCGTGTTTTTGAGACTTCTTGTGTATAAAAGTAATTCGCTGACAGTCGTCGGTACAACCAGCATTTAATAGCAAGCAGGAAGCACTAACGGCGAATTCGGCCGTACTTACGAGACCTGGGCGGGTTCTGGCCCCCGGTCGGGCCGCCGGGCCAACCTGGCAACAGCCGTCAGGCAGCGTCCTCGCCCGGCCGCGGGCCGCCTTGAATACGGCCGCTTTCCAACGCGGGTCTCTTTGGCGCAAGTTTCCTGACCCGGAGGAGGTGCCGCTGCCGGTAGGGACCGAATCTGAATATATTACATTCAGCTACAGCATTTTTAAGCACCAGTGGATAAAGTAAAGTCTTATAAGCGGCTGTGCGACTCCTCTTTATGATGTTTGTGATGGGAATTGATCATTTATTCGGTCGGGATATTTACGTTTGTGTGTCAAACCCAAACTTTTGCTAGCTAGCAGCTTTATAGTGTGTGTAAGTCTTTAGCGTGCTAGCTACTCCTGGTGCTGGGACGAAAAACAATGAAAAAACAGCCACTAAAATACTTTAAAAGCAACAGGTCTTTGATTTTAAGACGATAAAAACGCGTGTGAAGCTGTAATTTAATGGTCGACTGTCAACCAGACTGCCTTTTAAAGATACAACTTTAAACTGAAAGATTTTAACACCAAGCTAAACTAATCAACCTACACTACAAAAGCCCCTCTTTTTTATATGTTTAGATTATTTACTTGCTTATGTTGTCAAGCTCACACGTTGAGGTGTTTTCTTTCTCCTTTATCAACTTTTTGGAAGATGCATTGAACCTTAACTATATTTCGAGGTTCAACGGTGGCCGAGGCCCAGTTTGTGTTGCTTCTGTATTAAGATTAGATTTGTTGTTGTTTTTTTTTTTTTTCTGGAGGATAAATATGCTTCATGAGCTTTAAAAAAAAAAAAATACATTAATGGTGTTTTGAGGTTTTTCCTTTAATCAGATTTTTATTTAAAAAAAACAACAACAAAAAAACAACTTGGTCATGATAAATTATCCATTTTCCAAAGTTGGGACTTTGTTAATCGGAATCTGTAAAAAAAGAAAACACTTGAAGTTATTTATCGGTTTTGTCTCTATTAGTGTTGTGCTTCATTAATTTATGTTTTAACTGACAAGGATATGTTTTTATTTTTCCTATGATATTGAGTTGGGACCATAGAGTGATAAACTGAGAGAGGACATTGTGGAATTACGTCAGTGGGTGTAAATGTTCACGTGTCTCACTAGTGACAATACATGATGTTTGTTTCAGCGCCTCTGGGTGTTTGAGGCAACTTTTCTCTCTCAACATGTTTTTGCAAAATTTTTCTCATGATCACAGCTTTTTACGAGATGAAAGCTGGACTCTCCTGAGTCAGACTTTGCCAGAGCGAATTTTACGGAGACCTTTATTCCTCCAGAGGCTCGGCTGAGTTGCGTCCTCTTCCCCGGCGTCATTCTGAATTAGAGGTCCTCCCAATAAAATCTCAAAGCTACAGCTTGAAACACCGAAGTCAGTGAACGGTGTGACTTCTTTTTACCTGGCGGATGATCATGTGACGATGTGTCTCTGACCACAAAAGCGGAGAAGGTCGTGTGTGGGGTTGTGTAGTGACGTCGTGGCTCCTGCAGTTGTATGATTCTGAAACATTCACCGGGTTTAAAACCGGACTTTTATTACTGTGCCTTGGTTTGACACAAATCTCATAGTGAGTTTACTACTGTGTGCCTGTAGTTTGAGCGGCGTGTGCCAGATTTTACTGGCTTTAGCGCCGACTGTTGGTTTGTTGCTGCTGTTGCACTGGCACTTGGCACTGAATGGGCCCCATGTGACAGTTGAACATCTAATTCCATTCACATTTTCATTTTGCTGCCATAACAACCTCCAATCACATGGGAAAGGCTTTTCATAAGAATTTGAAAACTGGTCAAAGCAGGAAGAATGACCTATGGCCAAATGTTTGTGGACAGGCTTGTCCACATTCATTCGGGTAATTAATGTATAAAATGCTTCCACTAATGATTATCGTCATTATTGACCAATCTATTGTCTGTTTTCCCATAAATTTTTTTAATTAGCTGGAATTTATGATTATTTATATTCATAATTATTTTCCTTGTCAGTAAATCTGATCATATCAGTGTATTCTTAAGCTTTTGGTCCATCATATGTCAGAAATATCAGTCTCCCAGGGTGATATCCTCAAATTATGGTTAGACCAACAATCCATAATTCAAATATTTTCTGTATCCAGTGATTAAAAAAAAAAAAAAAAGAGAGCAGTAAATCATCACATTTGAGCAGATATTGATTATTTATTGATTTATTTTAGATATAGAACTTGACTACTAAACAAATTGAACCAAAGGCCTGATGTATGTCAAGCATCCACTTCTTGATGCCTCAGAGGAAACCGTGAATTACAGGTTCACTTCCTTGTTGCCCCCTATAATCCCTCTGATTACTCCTCTACCACAGAGGTAATAGTGAAACTAGGCTGAAGACCTTCACCCCCCACCCCCAAACTGCCATGACACACCCTCCCACCCTCACTCCTTTCTGTGCTGAGGAGTCATGAAAATGAAGGGTTGGCCCAGATGTTTCCTGATGGAAGAAGATGGTTGTAGTTTCCTATGAGGTCACTTTACTGGTGGTGTAGTGATGGTTGTTTTGGTGGTCTTGTACTGCCTTACAACCCCCCCCCCCCCAAACGCGCACACACACCCTGTCGAAGCAAACTGAAAGTTGTTGTTCACGATGTGTAAAACAGAATGTTAAACCTGAGGTGGTTTACATACGAGCTGATCTGTATCTAGACCTGTTAAAATCAAAACTGAAAAAAAAGCTCCTTACTCAACCTTTAATTAACAGTATAAACCAAACGGAAGACTTGTCATTTTGCAGTAACGTCCACAAATAGACAGAAAACATGAAGGACATCTGCTTTTTCAAAAGACCTGATTTTAGAGATGTTGTAACGATACAAATCCAGACACTGGAAAAACGAGGATCTCCATCAGTGCCACTTTTGAATAAAAATTAAGTTAAATGTTGGTCAGGTTGGACTAGTCATGAATGAATAGCAGCTGCCGTTTTCTCCTCAGATCTCTGAAGAGATCTCAAAACCTAATTGTAATGCCACACACATTATCTGCTCAGGGATGAAGATAAACACTGGTATAAGATGGAAAAATGATAGTAAAGAATGGGCCAGGTATTATATATCACATTCCAAGTGTGTTTCACTTTCGAAAAATGCCAGTTTCTCATATACTCTTCTGTAAGGAGATAAAGTATCAATAATATTTTTTTTTATTAAATACAGCTCTTAAATACACAAAGGAGAAAAGCTATATATTTATATTACTCAGGTTTAATGTGGACCTGAAGGAGCAGACTGCTTTCCCAGGCAGCATCGTGCTCATGGATAGATAGTGGATGGGTGGGTGACCACTGGGCCTCAGTATGAGGCTGCTCAGTAGAAAAGTGCATTTATACAAGTGTCACTGCCAGACAGCTCTGAGGTCTCTGATGTTTCTACTCCCTCTGGTGGAGACGGGTAGACATTAACTGAAGCCATGCCTGTTGTGTGTGAACTGCTAAGAGTAGTGTATTAATACTTATTATGTGTAGTGTATTAATTCTTATCATTGCAAGTTGCATGCTATAATATTAGCATGAAAAACACTGTCAAAGGATTATATCACAATGTATAAATCGGAAACTGAACAAAATAGCAAAAAGTGAACATCAAATGGGAGAAGTGGATGCAACCAACACCAGGAGGGAAAAGTAATCAACATCTTGTATTAGATCTATGGAGATTCAGTCAGAAATGACCTAAAAAAGAATGTACTTGAGTATTGGAAGCATATAGAAGATGCTCCTTTTCTTAAGAAAAGGAAAAAAACATATGATTCCAAAACTCTTTTTATGGAGTAATGTGATGTTGTCAAAAGAAACATTCAAAGTAAAATGAAAATTATAAAGTAAAATGGCTGAAAGAGATGATTATCTCTCACAGACTCTGTCAGCATCTGTCCTGTTGGAAATTTTAGTCTCCAAAACAAATTTAACTCTTAAAAAAACATTTAGAAAGAAAAACAGTGCCAGACACTGTATTTGTCTCCTTTTTGTTGTATCGTTAAGTTCATTTTAGACAAATATAACATCACTGTCAGCAGCTATTACGTCCGCTGTTATTAATCTGACAGTATAAAAATAAATTTTTAAAAAGTTTCCCTCTCACGCTGATGTCGACTGTCTCACTGATTCGATTTGAAACGGCGAGATTGAGTTTCAGCAGGATCCTCGTCCGTTTGTTTGGGAGAAACAGTGGCAGCGGTGACAAAAATCAGACGCTGGGATCCCACGTTAACGCAACATCTTATCCCCTGGAATGTCCTGGGTGAATAATATTCAGCCCCGGAGTCTTTCCACTGCCAGTCTCTCGCCAGTGGAAGACAAATATATTTCTTGGCTGGCCATTGTGTTTCGGAGCGAGGCTCTTTTGATTGGTAATGTACAGGCCTAATTAGCTTAAGAAAGTGATATAGTTTTTTTTTTTTTTTTCTTGTTTGCTTTTTTTATTTTTTCTTGAACCGCTGCCCCCGGTCGGCTCAGATTTCCCAGGTGCCTCTCTGTCTGCCAGAGGTAACAAAATAATGGCTCCACTTGGAAAGCCTATTTTTCAACATCTTTTTTTTTTTTTCTTTTTTGTGATTTTTAATAGATCACTATTAGAGATATTCGTGTACTCGAGGGAATCCTTGATCCTGAAAGACTTTATTTATTTATTTTTGTTTTTTGGTGTTTTCTTCTCTTTCTTCCTCTCCGCTGTGCAAACCAACTTTATTTTCGGTTGAAGGCCGTCTCTGCTCCATTATGCATTGCAGATTTCACATGGAGGCTCAACAGGAGTCCATATGCAGGGAGGGAAAACTGCAGATACTGAAATTCAATGCTTGAATTTCCTTTTTTCTGTTCCTCTGTCACAGACTGAAAGAGAATCTTGTTATTCTCTGTAATGTCAGCACACTTGAATGGCTGACATCTAAACCAGAAGCATCAGACTGACATTTCTAGTAAATGGGTACATTTGTCTACAATTTATAATAAAGCTTAGATAATTTTTTATTGTTGATCCCTCTCATAAAGCAGGGGTATACTTTAAACTAGCTATGACATGTTTTCTCAGCACATTTGATGCTGTAGTGCGTTTGTAGCTGATCAGAAAGGCTACGCTAAGAGCCAGGCTTGAAAGGCCCCTGTCATTAAAAAGGGGAGATGTGATGAATCATTTAAATCCGGGCAATGAGGCGTACCGTCAGAAGCCTCTGCCTCTAACGTGTCCTTGATGTTGTCCTCCATTGTTCTTGCGGAACTGACGGTCGTGCTGTGACTGAATAAAAGAGTTGGAGGTCCAAATCCTTCCTCATACCTGGCCAGTCACGTGAGTTGGCCGTGCTTGTTGGGTCATCGGGTTCGGGCAAAACTACAGAACAGCGTTGGTTTACAGCCCCAATGATTCTGACGCTGGAAAGATGTCGAGACGGGGGTCTCAGACCATCTCAGATATTCTCTGGTGCATTTGTAGTGTACTGACCCCCTTCTTTGTACGGGATATCTAACGGGGCTGTGCAGCGAGACCAAAAACACTGATGGTGGCGTTGGCTGCCATGTTTAAAGAACCTTTCCTCGTGTTTGTGTGTGTTTCTGCATTGTGTTAGATGAATTTGTTTCTTGCTGAAGCTGTGAAGTGAATCAGTAGATCCATAGAGTTAAAGTCTTTATCACTTGTGCTGCATTGTGAATTGGGATTTTTTTTTTAAGTTCAGAGCCAACACAGTAATAAAAGTTCTTGTGCCAATAACAAAGCACCTTTTGGGACTGTAGTTTAGGGACTACAAACGCATTCTAAATGAATCAGAATTAAACAAAATGCTATCTAAAGTTGGATAAGTTTCTTTGTTAGATTGAGGTGTCTAATCGAGACAAGGTTCCTGTCAGCGCTGATGTTTGATACCTATACATCCTCTGTCATCTGCACGTTTATATAAATTACATTTCCACTTGTTATGACTGAGTTTCTAACTAAATGAAGTCTAGAAAAAGTTTGACCTTTTTCTTTCTGTCATCATGATGTAGTTTTCGGTTATAAAATTATGAACTGAAGTGTTATAAAGTTTGTTTTCCAGTTTCATTGTTTTGGCTCATTTTTTCAGCGTTGAAAAATTTTGTTTTTTTTTTCATTTGTGCCACAGAACTTTCAACCTCTTTTACACCACTGCAGCCTCTAAAAAAAAAATACCTACAGCCTGTCTGGAGATCCATGCATCCATTAATCTAATAAAAAAGTCAATTTAACCATTAGAAAAACTTGGATAGGTACCAGCCAATACTGCTCAGCCTGGGGCTACTGGAGTCAAATAATAAAGTTTTCAGTGACTTCAGCACAGCTGTACTTCTCCTGCCAGTCGTCAGTCTGACGAATTCCAACACTGGACGTTTTGAGCTAATTCGGCCCCAGCGAATGATAAATCATCAAACTTTACAGAACCTAAGTGGTTGTTCAGATGATTGCTTTCCTGTAAAAGAGCAAATTGTCCCCGGGCTGTGTAATTTAGATATGATCTATCTGTGCATTTAGGAAACTACAAAAAAGTTGTGCTTTTTTTTTTTTTCTTCTAAACCACTTGCACCTAAACACAACTATGAAGAGAAATATTTAACAAAGAGCTGTGTTACTCTAGGTTTACACTTTTTGTAATGCAAATGTAATGTAACCTAATACTTTTAAATGCCCCCATAAAAAAATCTTGGTTAATTGGAAAAACAACCAAACTTCAGACCTCTCAGGTTTAATATTTGTCTCTGTCTTTTCGAAACCTGGTTTTTTGGTTTGTTTTTTTTTTTGTCCTTGTTCTCGGCAAACACACTTCCTGCAGTTCCAGCATTTTGTACTGGGTTGATGAATGGCCCCCTCACCAACGCAGTCGCTCCACCCATTTTGGGAAAAATGGTCAAAACAGGCTCTTCTTCTTTTATTCTCTCTGGCACGACAGAAAACAAAACCGAGCATCACAGCCAACACGGCGATCAGATAAATTTTTTGCTAAATAAATTCGAACAGTTTAGTTCCCCTCATTCGCATATTTTAATGTCTTTCTTTCTGATAAATGAAAAAGCAGAGAGCAGGGATTCAATCTCAGGTCGTAGGTGCCCGATCAGGGACTCAGTCAGATCCATCTAGGTGATATGAAAGTTGCCTGCACCACACAATTGGAGGTATCATCACTTATGTCAAATCACACACAAGGTTTGCTGCAAAACAAAGTTGTTTCCTTAACTTTACACACAACCCCTGCATGAGCGTATGTCCTTGTTTTCCAAACGCTCCATTCTCCTCATCAGTGTCAGAACACAAGTTAGAAGATTTCATCTTTAACAACTTTGGAGATTTTTTTTTTCATAAAGCTCGTTTTTTAGGTGTTTAATGTGGTTTCCTTTGGGGAAGAAGTGAGCAAAGGTGAATCGGATTTGACCGTTTCAGTGTGGACGGACTGTCCCGTGAAGCTGGTTCCTTTTTAAAATCCCTTAGTGTTCACGAGAGGCTTTAAACCGTTTATTAACGATAGTGAATCGCGCAGTGCAACAGTGTCTGTCGGTGGTGAGAGTCAGTTGCCTCCTACTCTTTACACTACACTTAAAGTGAATGCATGTTTAAATATAAAAGGCATAACTTTTCTGCTTGTCCCTGCTGGTACGGATTTGATTGCATAAGAGTAATGCTGGTGCGCCACTGCAGACTGAGCGGCTAATGCCAGCTATTTGTTTTCCTGGGTGTTTTTTTTGCATTCATTAAAAATAATTGTGTTTTCTGCCGAGAGCAGACCACAGACTGGCACCTCCTCTGAGTCGCAGCTCCTCTCCGGGCCAACATAAGCCCTGCATACCAAGGAGGGGCGACTGGTGTTTACCTCACCCTACCGGCACAGTAGACCGGCGGCAGACTGAGGGTCCTCTCCTCCTTTTTTTTTTTTTTTTCTCTTCTGTGGTTTCTGGCAGCCAGCGGCAGATTCCTCCGTGTCTATCACTGCAATCAGCAGGCCAGACCCGCAGTCAGCCAAGCAGCTTGAAACAAAGCAGCACGAACGGCTGAACATAAAGTAGGTGAAGCGTTTCTTCTTGGATCCTGAGGGAGAAGAATCTGTTTTCTCTCTCAGCTCTGTGGGTTTTCCGCTCCCCGTCATCGGAGGACGGCTCCACTCGTTCCCGATAAGCAGAAAGTGCGGCGTGCTCGGTTTCCTCCTCCAGGAGTGGAACTCGGAACAGCATAACATGTCCCACAATGTGTTTTACTGCCTTAGTCCTTATTGAAAGTTTACGCGTATTTTCCGTCGTGATCTGTTTTTACACTGTGTCTAATTAAGTGGGAGAGTTGATCAGCTATTGACTGACAGATTCATCTATCTAAAAAAAAAAAAAAAAAAAAAAAATGAAGGATCCCAAACCTCAAATTATATCATCACCGCCTAACCATACTCATAAAAACCAAAGTACGAGATGACACGCGGGATGTTTTTATTGAAAAAAAACGGCAGAAGGTGTAAAGCATCCAGAAAATAGTGCTGTCGGTTAGAAACGCTTGTAATGCAGAGACATGTTTACTGAGGAATGAAAAACGACACGCGACTCGTGCTGGCACCGTTGGAAGTGCTTTTTATTGGAGCAGCGTTTCACCTTCAGTGATCATTTGGATCAGACTTAATCAAAAGAAATAATAGACCTGCAGGAAAAGGAGTTGAAGTCATTTTTTATTTTTTTTGTTTTTGTCTGAGAAATGAAACAAGCTCTTAACCTCTGACTGGTTTAGTATTGTTAACTAGTATCATGTCAATCTGTGTTTGGGGATTTTTAAACCTGGAATGATGTTATCAAGCAGGTTTGATTCTCGTAGCACAGTTCCTATACTGAAGCTGTTTCAAAGCACAATATGAACACAATTTTTAGTGATTTATTGCATCAAATAATTCTGATGAGTGATGTATGCTGCTGATGTATGGAGATAATCACATGGTGCTATCAGCAAATGAATCTGCCTGGCTCTCTGCTACGGTGGCTTTTATTTTGAAGTAAAACCATCAGGGAAGCCAGAGATGGCTTTAAAAAAGTGGCCTGATTGTCAGACTAAGTTGTCATTTTGTTTTTGGCCCCCTTATTCAGTCAGACTTTATGGGAATATTAGAGGTTTTCTGTTTGTAACAGGTTAAGTCAGCAGTGAAAGATGATTCCATTTACATCTGTCTCATTATTTCAGTCAGGGTGGAAGCTGCAGACGCTGCTGCTACGGGATCAGTTAACTTAAGAGTTGTCGTACTGATCGAAGAAATATTTTGAAGAGCTGTTCTGCCTCTGAGCCGACTCAGAACGATCCGAGCCTCCACGCGTCCTTCGCCATTTCATGGAAATCTCGCTGTCATCACACCTTAACGTCTCTGAGTGGCTCAGGTGTTACTTCCCTCCTGGGAAGCAGCCATCAGTAAGCCCAACACCGCACCCTTTTTAAAAGCTCCGTTTGAATACATTACTTGGCAGGAAAAGTCAAGAAAACGGTGCAAATGGCAGATTTCTGATCAGTTTTGTTGCATCTTCACATCACAATCTCCAGATTTATCTGCTATTAGTTTAATCCTTTGTTGCAACTATACTTTTTTTTGCCACATTTTCTTGAAATGCCTCATCCAGCCTTAGGTAGCACCCAGGTCAGCGTTTTGTTTCACGCTGGGTTTTACGCTGTAATAATCAGATTCACCAAGAATGACTCTCTGCTAAAGCACAAATAGGCAAAAAGGAATAAAGAGGTTTCGTTTTTTTGTTTTTTTTCAATAATTGAAACGTGTGTAGATATATTCCTGTGTCTCCACTGTCATTTGGTTTTCAGTTACCTCACACTTTCTATTGAGCAGTGAAACAGCTTTTCTTTTCTTTTTTTTTTTTTAAGAGAAAACGTTTGTTATTTCACACCAAGTGCGCGGAGCCAGCAGTAAACCCGTCTGTGAACTTAAGTGCTCTTCTATAAACTTCCTAACAGTGGATTCCCTAGTAAAAAAAAAAAAAAACAAAAACCAAAACTGCTGTGTTGGTCAGAGATGGATTAAGGGGGGCATTTTGGGACCAATAAAACCAAAAATACATAAATACCTCAAATGAGATGTCTCACTGTAGCCTGCAGACTGATTTACTGATTCTCGGAATCAAAGGCCGGTCCCCCCTCGTACCGCCGAGGAGCCGGGGGAGGACACACAATGGCCGTGACCATATCACTGTTATTATCATTCCGCCGTTGCACGCTCCGCATTATCACGCCACCGGTAACGGGTATAGTTCATGTGCTGCTGCAAGAACGCTGTTGTCACCCTGTTTGATTGGTCTGCATGCAAGGAGATGTCCCATGCACGAAAGCGAGAGGGAAATGTCGAAAAAAATTTAAACCCATGGTTTCATATTTATGTAAAAAAAAAAAAACTCAGAAAAATGAAAAACGATGCTCCCCCCTCTACCTTGCCTGACCCCGTCTGCCTCCTCGCGACGTCAGCAACGAGCAGCGACGGCTGCACATCCTCTTCCCCGCTTCCCAGTAATGCACTTAGATTTGATTGAATCCTGCTCTTCGTCGCCCCCTAACCCCCACCCCATCCTTCCTTTTTGTTTTTTTTTTTTTTTTTTCTCAAACACGCTCATGAAAAACTGCCCCGCTACAAACCCAGTTAACTGCAGTAACCTGGGGCTGAGGCGGGAGCACATCTTGCAGCGTCATTAATGCCACCGCTCATTACGGCTCTGCCCCTTGAATCCGCACATACCAGGGAGGGATCGAAAAAGTGTTTTAATGGCCGCAGCCAGGGCAACAGAGTCCGCCCCCCTTTTTTCTTTTTATCCCCCCCCCCCTATAAAAAGTGCATCCCAATCAGCCGATGCTCGTACAGCCGTGTTTGGTTTTTGTGTCCAGAACCATATCTCCACATCTTTTTTTTGTTTTTTTTTTGTTTTTTTTTTTTTGTTTTTTCTTTTTTGATTTCACATTGGCTCAGCAACTTACCATAACCAACTGCATCCACAACAACGAAACGAGGGCTTGTGTACGCACAGTGAATTATTCAATCTGCTTCAATTTAAACCCCAGTTATTTTGTTAGCTTTTTTTTTTTTTTTTTTTAAACTCAGGAGATAGGCCCAGTTCCAGGCTCTCAGGGTTTTCCCCAGGCTCGGCATGTGCACCGGCTCTGCCGCCGTTGACTTTGTGTTTGTAATTAGTTTAATTCTACAGTTATTAAGCCGTCTCACAGATGCTGGAAGAGGTTCAAGCGGCAGACCGGATTCTCACAGGGCTCGCCATTCAGGCTCGTCTGGATGAGTCTGGTGCCGCAGTACCTACGTGGGATGATTCCACGTTTCGTAGTTTGTTTTTGCTCCGCAGCTCTAGACTGTCAGTGACAGACACACACATACACACATGCGCTTTTCAAAATTAGAATATATAGACAATCACTAGCAGGCTGAACTGCACAAATATTTTGAGAGGAAATCGCTTGACCCGTGAAGAAGTATGGGATGAGTTTGTCTAAAAATCTTTGCTCATTCAAGGGAAAATTTATAGAGACTTTGGACAGAGACTTTAGTTACGGCTGCTGTTTTGATGTGTAATACCCCCCCCCCCGTGTTCACTGTTGCATGAGCCTCTGTTATCTCCACGTGCATATTTCTTCACTCTATTAATTTTGATTTACTTATACATTTCTGGCCCCTTTTACATAATAATCATGTATAAATTGTCTTGAAATTTAAAAAAAAAGGTTGTTATCAAGGTTTGAGTATCATTTGACATTTTTTAATACCAGTGCCAATAAGAGTTTTGGTACTGACAGGAAAGGCACTTAAATTACTATTATTTTTCAAACGTTTTTTTTCTTCCCTTTTCTACAAAGCCCTTTTTTTCATTACATAAAGTACCAAAGTTCTCATGTTAAATGCCTGAACAATAACTGTTCCTGAGTAAAATTAAGTCTAAATTGGGTGAAACTTTGATTTAAGTCGGGTCTTATCTGATCAGAGAGCAAGTAACCAAGACGACAAAGAACAAGATGTAAAAATTGTGAAATATGAACAAACTTTCCATGTTGTATCATTTTCTACTTGAACATGATGTAATTTAAGCTTCTATTTAAATTTGAACTCTTGAGGTTTTTCAATGGTCTACAAATAAAGATTATTTTCACTATTGATTAGTTCATTTTTTGACTGACCAATTAACCTTTTACTGTAGAACACAGTGAAATATCCTGTTTAATGTCATGTAAAACTTACAGACTTACAGTGTGATAAACCTGCAGCGTTTATCAAACAGCAAAGTGGCAAACTGATATTTCAGATGCTGGAATCAGAGAAAAACATTGGCTACTAAATGATGAAACAATTATCAAACTCTCCGTTGATTAATGATTTAATTGTTTAAGCCCTATAATGAAGACAACATTCAAAACGTTAATGAGACCATGTAACTTTGGGTAAGAGACAGGAAACACACTCACCTCACTTGTTGATATTTTTGGCTGACATAGAATAATTTAGGTGTTTTTCCATCTGTTCCATTTCCTTCTGTTATTCAAACTGACCAACTTTTTTTTGCCTCCATTACTAAAATGGCTACTGTAATAATTTTTAATCAAGCTTTTAACCTGACAGATGAGTGCATCTTTGAAGTGATGGGGCGTTCGTCACTGCCCCGAAGAATATACGACGCCGATTATTCATGTTACCGTATCATCTGGAGCCTTTAAGTGGTTTACCTGCCGCCTGCCCTGGGCTCTGGTCTGGATTCAGGGCGGATTGAGAGGAGCAACTTTGGCCTTTGTAGTCCCTAAAGAGGCTGGGGGTGGACGGGGGTGCTTTGTTTAGTCTGACCCCAGTGAGCTTCTTCTGCTCCTAAAGCCTTTGGAGATGCCAATCTCTGGAGCTGTTTGAATGACCAGCAGCAGATCACTCACTGTCAGCTCTCCAGTGCTTCGTCTACTGGCCTCAGCCTCTCAGCCAGTGTCACTGTCCTTCAATAGACAGACACGGATGGACATCACTGTTGGGGGGGGTTGGCCCCTTAAATTTGTCCCAGGAGCTGGATTCTCAGATACTAATTTTAGGCTCCAACTTCTAGCCAATCATAGATGACTTCCCATCTTTTTGAGATTTTTTTTTTTAACTCTATTTAAGAGTTCAACATTTCTTTGATGTAGTGTTCCATATTGGAGCCTCAGGAAGGGAGTGTTTCATTCTAAAGCTGCCATATTTACATTTACACTTACTGTAAATGTTAAACGCAGTGGCGAAAGAAGTACTTAGTTCCTTCGTCTGTGAAAGCAGCTTCACCTCAATGTTAAATGTCCATTGATGACCATGTAGCTATGTAAAAGTACAGATGCAATGACCAGCAATTAAACTAATTAACTTGATTATTACATTCTCACCAATAGTCTCACATCAGCGATGCACTGATCTGTTAGCAGCCCTTTAACATCTTAGCTGCTCCAGACAGCAGTTCACTCGTCTGTTACCTACTTTACTGGGTAGTCAGATGTTGGAATTAGCATCACGAAAAAGCAAATTATTATGTGAGTGAAACACGAATTGGCAAACTCACTCACAACCACAGCTGTAAGATTAATGAGTAAAGAAAAAATATGTATAAAGTGTGCTAGAGTAAGAGCATACAGTCTGAGGAATTGTTGATATTCAACTTATCTAAGTGCAAGTACATTCTTTCAAAGCTCTGCAGTGAACACTGTTTACACTTGCCACCTCTGATTCCGATGTAAGAGGCTGAAATGATTATTTTATCTAATCTGGGAAGACCCACATCATCATCAGTCTGATGTGAAATATCATTTATTCTTTAAAAACTTTGCTCTCTCTTCAGTGTCTTTCTAAGTAGGAACTAAACTTCTCCCGAGTTCGTCACGTAAACATGACACAGTAAATATGTATCTACTTTTTTTTGTGTGTGTTTGTGTCACAGCTCATTCTGGGAAAGGTTCAGGTTAATGGAAACTAGGCAGAGAAAAAAGACTATCACAAATTAACTCCTGGAACAATCCTGCTGAATCTCATAGTTTGGATTCTGACAGTTATATTGTGAGTCACTCTGTTTAGAACTGAACCACAGATACACACTATATTTTTCCTGTTTAGCTTAGTGACAACCAGATAGTCATGTACACGCTTTCAACCCTAAACATCCTGTATTGTTTAATAATAGGTGTAGACTGGACCTCGCCAGGCGGAGGAAAGCCCAACAGAACCCGTACCGGGTCCAATTGACACAGGGTCCCTGCCGGGGCAGAATCAGAGACAATAAAAACAACCCAACCACAGACTCCTCGGCTTTCACCGTCGACATTTTCTTGTCTGTCCTCACCAGGCTCGGGCTGTTTGTTGCTGTAGGGATTTTTATTTATTTATTTACCCCCTCCCCCCATGAAATGGGTCTAAAACATTTAAATAAATCAAATGCGTAGAAGCTCAGGATGCCGAACCGCTGCCTGTCAAACCGCGTCTGTCGCAACTCGGCCCACGCCGCTGCCACTCTCCTGCAAAGGCTGGAGGATATAGTGCCATTGTTGTTTTTAAAGAGGAAAAAAAAAAGCTCCACAGGGAAAATAAGTTTGCAAAAAGCCCTCAGCTCTTTAGCTACGTGTTGACACAAGACGATTTTGTATTTGCCGCTATTTTTAAAATGGGTTTTTAGACAAACAGCAGGGTAGCTCTTTGAGGGACCTGGGTGGTCCTGAGTCTGTCCTCTTCCTTTGCGTGAGCTTCTCAGTTGACTGTCTGTCTGTGGATCACTCAGATAATTTGAGTGACTCCTAATTAATTGTTACAGCATGGCAAATAGCAACCCCCCCCCCTTTGCTTGCAGACCTCAGACGGTGTCAGACTGACATTTTAAAGAAGAAGAAAAAATTGTAACAGTGAGTCAGTTTCAGGGTCAGGTACCAGGCCTCCGTCTCCGAGCTGCTATTTTCATACTTCAGTGTCTGGGAAGCTGAATTGGAGCAATAAATGTTCATAGACGGTGTGATGGATTTCCACGGCACCGTTAAGAACCGGCCCGGAGCAGCTGGACGGAGCGGAGCTGTGTCGGGCTGAACGCTAAAACAGACGGGGCTGATGGTTGTGGATGGACGTCGCATTTATCACAGACGCACCATCCTTCTAGTCGACCAAAAAACCCTCCGGAGAACATTAGAGAACTTTGAGAACATTAAAACCGCATCAACATTTACGTGATGCAAATTTCTGGAGGGGGAAAAAAAGGTCCAAAAATTTAGTCTGATTTAGATTTTTTTTTTTTTTCCCGAGTTGAAAGCAAAACGAGCCTTTTATTGTTTTGGTTATCACTGTGATTTCTCTTAAAAAACCATAAAAAGCGAATATAATCAGATTAAATACCACAGTGAACACACAATATCCTCAATGATTTGTCACGCCAGCCCATAAATTACACTTAACAAAACCTCCAGATTTCAATAACGTGCCCTTCAACTTGTTGAGCACATTCTTTTTTCCTGTTTTTAGAGGTATTACTGGAACATTTTTGCAATAAAAGAAGCCCTTAGCAGAAGTTACATAATTTAACCCTTTCGAAGACGGCGAGGAATGTGTTGGAATACGACAGTTACCTGGTAGGGTTTCTTCGACTGATTCGAGAGGGTCTTGAAAAGAGCTTGAAGGCCACAGACGCCAGCCAGCCTTGCCCGTGTTTATACCTAAAAGTGGTCATTCGACACGAGTAAACAGGTTTTTCTGCAGAGGCTTTGGCTCTGGCCTTTGCCTTCGTATGGGCGCTTGGGCACGGCCTCTGTTTTTCTTTAATAAAAGCACCACAGTCACAGAGTCGGGGATCGCAGGGATCGACCATCCTCGTTGCCGAGACGAGTTAAAGATCTTAAGCTGGGTGTCTCTGCTCTGCACCCAGTGGGCTTAAGCATATATCACACTGGCAGTCTGCTGTTTGCTTTCAAACCCCCCCACCTCCCTCCCCCCCTCAGCTGGGCCGGCCAATGATCCCCTCTGTGTCTCTATCTCAAAGTGAATCCCTTCTAGTCAGGGGAGCAACGTTGAGTTTTCACAGTCAAACAACACCCATGTCGACCGAGAATTTCTTTGATCCTCCTCCCGAAGAAAAAAAAGCCGGAGCTACACGAACAAGCCCCTCCACTGGGTCAATGATGCGTATTTAACTTAAAACTAACACAACGAAGTGGAATAATCGATAGTTTAAAATGGGCAAACATTGGTTTCTTGCCACTCCAATAGCACACAAAAGCAATTTGATGAGTTTTCAGTGCCTTAAGGTTTTTATTGTAGTTGTAAATACCTCGTGTCAGGCAGGTCATAGTGTGAAATAAAAATGCTCCGGACTGAGCTGTGACATTTGCCAAGAAAAGAGCAGCGGCCTGCAGAACCTCAAACCCCATCGACCCAGAACCCGAAGCAGAAGGTACCTCACTGTTTAATTAACAATCGATCTCGTGGAAGCTTTCTCGACCATAACACATCAGAGATGATGATTCGGCACCAGGCTGGAAGTGGAGTCTAGCAAAACTGCGCAGTTCTCTAAATCAGGAGGGGTTTTGTGGGCCTGCAGCCGAAATTTGGGCCTCCCCGAGTTCGCACCGCAGGGGGGCAAGATGGAAAAATATGCAGTGATTCTGAAAGGAGAGCTGGGGACGGGCGTGAAGGCTGTGAACTGTCCCGCTGACCCCTGCGACTCCTTTGATCACTGGACCTTGGTGACAGTGCACCATTCCGTGCCGAATTGCTGTGTCACAGCACAGCAGACCATCTATCAGTCTAGGACCCCCCCCCCGAAGAAACAACATTTATCTGGTGTAGATTGGAGATGCTACGGGGAGGCAGTCACTCGTTTTTGTGATTAAATCTTGAGTTGAAACAATAAAATCGAGTAGTCAGTTGACAGGATATTTATAGATCAGTTAGGTAAGTTTAATGGCTTAAGTTCACCATAATGTCAAGAAATACCAAACATTCAAGGGTTAAAGCTGCTCATGAGGCACAAGTAAATTCAAAGATGTCACCTTGACATCTGGGAAAAATGTGATTTTTTTTTTTTTATTTTTTTTTTTAATTTTTTTCAATTGTGAACAATTTCTACACCGAAAGATGAATAAACTGAAAATAATTAATCTAGTCCCTTAACGTGGCCTTGTAGGATATTTGAATATGAAATTCAGGATTAGCAGAGCACGTACTACTGCACATCTCCCTAATTTTCTTAAATAAGAGAGTGATAGATATGATTTTACTCTTTAAGGGATAAGGAGCCAGCTTGTAAATGTAGGCATCAGTAGCTCACTAATGTCTTCTCACATAATTGCAGTGTTTCATATGGAAATTTACTATCAGATTCACATGAGGTTTATCTTAAATCAAAGCTTTAGTGCCCATGTGTACGTTGAGTTTTCCATCGCCCAGTCGCGATTTCCTCCTCCAAAGCGATTTCCATTAAGGTGATGGGGACAAAGTCCACAGTCCTGTTTCTGTGGAAATATTAAGTCTGGAGTCTGAGTTGAACAAATCACCTGGGTCTCCTCCAACCTTGTCCTCATAGAACTCTTTAGTTTTTACACTTTTAGATTTGTTGGACAGTGTTTCCTCATTGAGCTGTGGCGAAGGGATGGCGACAAAAAGAAGGAATTTAACTCTAAAACAGAGGATTTTACACAGAGGAAAAGCTGTGGATTTGAGCCCCAATCACTTAGGCTGAAATACTTAGAACAGGAGGAGAAAATACACTAATAACTGTTTCAATGTTAATAGAAGTATTGTTTTAAGACAGACTTGAAAAACTGTGAGCCTGTCCTTGCAATCTGTTTATAATTTTTTTAATAATGTGGTAAGTATTATACATATGCTGTATGAGTGTATAAAACATTGTGTACCTTGGTTTAGAACTGAAAGGATGAAACCCTATGAAGGCTGAATACCGTGAGATTCATTTTTTTTCTCATAAACTTATGGAGTCATGGTGGGTCTGGTCTCGATCCCTGTTCTTTCATATGTGTTTCCAAAATGGATGAAATTGCATTTTCAAATTAGTCACAAAAAAATTCTGACATCAATTTCCAAACCTGCAGAAATCTTGTGTCAGGGTGATGTAACACGATACTTAGACCAGTGTGACCAGTGTAACCAGCGAGGCCAGTGTAACCAGTGAGACCAGTGTAGTAACCAGTGTAGTTGTGTGGAGCAGCGGCTCTTGAAGTGGCATTTCAAAATGAGGTTCACTTTAATTTACCAGACCAAAAATTATTTTCTTTTTTTTTTTTTTGCCTCCCTCCTTGTGTACAAGCGGGAAAGACATCCTCACAGTTCAACAATAAATTACCAACAATACACAACAACAAACAGCACAGACCCGACCCCATCGGATGTTTGTCTGCTTGAGGGTCTGTGAAATCAACCCCCTTTTTTTTTTTTTTTTTTTTTTTTTTATGGCAAACGGCTCTTCCCTGCTTGGGTTTCTTTCCCTTTTATTCACACATCGGGTTTTGGGTAAATTATAAGTAGCCCAGACCAGACCAGACCTGGGCGCTTTCTCATAAAACAGTCAGTTTCTACAGCCACATCAGGGCCAAAGCTTAACATGGCTGGGATCTAAATACTATTACTTTTTTTAAATTTTTTTTATTGCACAAACACAAATGCAACCGAAGTCTGCGGCGGAGCTCTGTGGAAGTCTTTACATTACTTACTGCGTGAGAAAACTGCTTCAGAAAACAAACAGCACGCAGCCCTGAAGCAGTGGAAAATGCCTTTGTTTCTGTGTTTATGTGATGGTCTAATTTAAACTAAAACAGATCTCATTGGTACAAATTGCCCGTTAATTTGCTTGTGTGCAACACAGATGTGTGATTTCATAGTCCAATAAATGTGCCCACAAGAATCCCTCTTTTTAAAAAAAAAATGAAAAAAAGAAAGAAAAATCGGATTAAGCTCAGCCTTGAAAACAGTTAATTTGTTTCTTCACATTGTACAGGCAGCGTCCACGAATAATGTAAAATCAAGTGACTTCTTTGTGCTCCTGCGGGAAATCGAGGGAGTCTGCGGATCGTCAGGGTCGTGTAAATCAAACGTAATTGGGCACCTGAGCAGGTATGATCCCCCATTAGTGTTTTTTACGCGCGACAAAAGAAAGACTAAGGAGAACAACCGACACATTTTCAGCGTTCGACTGCAGGGCCCTCGGGAGGAATGTGTCTCCCACTAAAGCGTCACCTCTTAAAGAAAGCATATTACGTTACATACAAACATGTCATTTGTGGGACACTGGGGTTGAAATGTCTCCCCGGGGAGCAATCAGACTGACTCCAGCTTTTTTAAAAAGTCTCCTCTCCCCGCCACTCCTCATTTTTCAGGCTCCTGAAATCAGGCGAAATCCTAGCTCGCAGCGTTTGCCTTACCCACGCAGCTCGGTTACGTTGATTAGAAATCAATTAACATTTTCCTGGTTTTTGAAAGTCGCTTTGTAATTCAACTCCGTCTGAGATAAAGCAGAGCTGGGAACAGCGTTAGCTCTGCAACAAAGGCTGTGTGGGATTTTTCTTTCTGTTATTTGACTTAGGTTTAGGAACAAGAAAATCCAGAAATGAAAAGAGTCAGAATTATATTTATCATCAAAGCAATTCAGTTCAGATTCAAATTCTCTTTTTAGAAATTCTTTTTGAAGCTGGTAAAAACCATAAAAACACAATTAACAATAGTGTAGTTAGGTTAAATACTCAAATTACACTGCAAAATACAAAAAATTGCAGCACATTAAGGATGAAATACCTTGCTTTGCAATGTGGCAAACTGAGAGCAGTTTTTTTGAATCATGTTTGAATTTTTTTCTTTCAAAAAGAAAAAAATTAAAACTTGAATCGGTTTCATCTATTTTTTGGAAACGTGCATTTCCAACCGGACATCTAATTCCTGAAAAGAAAAGGCTGACATCATCCCAAGCTTTGTTTCAGTCAACAAATGTCAAGAAAACACAGATGCTAACAATGTTTTAGTCCATCTGTCTATCAGTACGTTCTGGCGTCACACTTCGGGCGTTAATCTTCAAAAACTTTAAAAAGGCTGTTATTTCCTAATTTCCTGGTAACTGTAGTTTTTAGCGAACATTACTAAAACAGGCAGACATGCTGCATATGCTGGTGACTACTCTCAGCAGCAGATTAATCCAGATTTGGTGCCATAGTGAGCATTTTGGGCAGCAGAGACGGTGAATGTGGGACTGAATCAAAATAAACTACAGTGTGTGTGTGTGTGTGTGTGTGTGTGTGTGTGTGTGTGTGTGTGTGTGTTTATGCTGATGAGGGAACATGTCTCCCAGGGCAATGGTCTGACTCACTGATGCATTTTTAATAGTTCCTGGACAACAACGGAGCTCCAGGGCTCGGAGGTATGAGATATAAGGGTTTGAATACTTGCTAGTGGGAAAGACTCATTGTTTGCTTTGGGAGGGTTTTATGGTATTTGTTGACAATAAGAAAAATCTAGATTATCTCCAGCTTTAGTTTTATCCAATCGTGTGGTTTCTCTAAGTTTTTTTTTTTTGTTTTGTTTTTGCTTTCCATGTGATTTGTTGACAAAACGGGCAGTTCCTCACTGGTGATCGCAAGGAACTGTGATGTAGTAAAAGTGACAACATCTGTAAAATATAGACTTAACACTGGGGTTTGGATTTGGTCTCCTTTTTATTCTGTTCCCAGTGTGTTTAAAAATGAAGGTACACGCAAGCAAAGAAAACGGTTTCTTGCTATCAACCCGCCCATCAACCGCCAACCTGACCGGACGATTAAGTTTTTCTCTGAGTAAGTGGAATATTTATTTTTAGCGTGCAGCACTTTTCAAAACAAACGTTAAATTCGCCTTGGTATGAAAACAGTTAAGCTCAAAACATTCAACGGGCAACTGTATTGAACCGAAGAAGGAAAAAAGGCATAAAACAAATTGGTAAAGTCGTTGGTTAAGATAAATGAGGGGATGAGTCTCTAGTTGTTCATTTGTCAGCTGCATTGGATTATCCAGAGTCAAACTGTTCCTAAATTAATCTAGGATCTGGGAAAATCTAGCAGCCACTGGTCACCTGACGGGAGGGACTCTGGTTATCATTAGGAGACATGTTTTTGGGAACGTACTTCGGCATGTTGCCCAAAGTCCCAAACCTCTGTCCAGCCTGTTTATTCCAAGGGCGACAGTCTTAAGGTCGCACCCGAACATTTACACACTTGGCAGCGGCAACAAAGCAGCCATTCCTCTGGCAACCCGCGCCGGTCATTAAGCGTAATTTGTCTGGTATCCCGGTGTTGAAAATGCACAAAGGAGGGTGAGTAAAGCCAGCGTGAGGCTGTCTTCTGAGCTGTCATGTGGAGGGATGGTGGGGGCCCCATGCCGGGCGGCGGCGGTGCTGGTGGTGGTGTTGGTGTAGGGGCTGTGGGGGGGCAGACAGCGAGAGAGAGGCTGGCTGGGGCAGCTCCCCCAGGACTGCTTTGGGGACAGGAGCAACCCGAGAGGGACACCAGCCCCCCTTGCCCTCCAAATCCACCTACAACCTCTGCACCACCCCCCTCCCTGCCTGCCGTGTGCGTGACGGTTAAAACAACAGCCCCTGTGGCCAGCCAGGCTCCATCTCTGCTACTGGATTTACGCTTGTTTCTCAGTTCTCACCACCCTCTAGCACCCCCCCCCCCAAAAAAAAATCCATTGGCCGGGAACCCTTCTCCTCTTCTGGGGCTCCTTCTGCTGCTCTTGTTAACAGTGCCTTCAACTGGACTCTGACATTACGTCTAAAGTTTCCCAGTGGACATTCAACTCAAAAACACAGGTTGCATCTGCACCTGAAATCTCGGACCCTATCAGCACGATATGCCGCCAGTTAATGAGCAGTCGCATTTATCGCCCACGATGATTATGGCGCACCGCATGATCAGAGCTTAATGTGAGCTCGGATCCACTTGGTTATTAGACATGTTGACACTCAGCCATCAGGAGACCCTTAACTGAACTAATTAGACCCATTATGATTTGAATGTAGCCTGCCAAGTGTCCGGGCCTCATGGGGATATCCGGGATGTGGTTCCAGATTCCAGCTACAGGCAGAAATACAATTTCAAGTCGCGGTATAATTTTCACACATTGATGCGATTCTTGGGGTTTTGGAGTTTTTTTTGTTTGTTTTGTTTTGTTTTTCGTTTCAGCTGTAGTTTCCTGCGCTTTACTTTCAGATGCACATATGATGAACCATAATGTGGATCAGTTTGAAAATAATGTCTGTGTGAGATCGGGTTTCGCCCACACTGGCTATTTTGCATAATCTTTCGCATAATCTAATCAATAAATCTTCACATTTAAACACAAAATAATTTCAGAGTTTAGGCAACTACGGTGGCATGGCTGAGTCTGGGGGAGAGATCCAGTCACGGTTTAAAGGAACCAGTGTTGATTGTTGGTTGGAGACTAAACACCAACTCCTGTTTCAAGTGTGCATCCCTCTGTCTATGCTGACCTTACTGAAACTTTCTGCCAGGTTATAAGAACATCAGACTGCTTCATGCTTTGGCAACTTAACATAACCTTTGGCTGTTTAAGTTTTTTTTTAAATAGGTTCGCAACCTACGCTGAAACCAATAACAACCAATAAAAAATGTGTGTCTCTTCCTATTATTCCTTTTTCAGGTTGCGCTATCTCCATCACCCCACGACAGACTTTTCCAGGCCCCTGCTGGTGTATGTAGGGAAAACCACCAGCCTGTCGTGACCCTGAATGGCAAGAGCGAGCATGGAAAGAGGCTGCACGGACGAAACCGGTAAGTAGTGTTGTTTAAGTGATTTGACCTGTTGCTGACTGTTTCAGTATTGCTGAACACACAGTGCAAGCATCCACGTTTTCATATCTCTGCCTCAGTTGTCGGTCAATCACGCGAGTATAAATCCTGATCCGATCACGAGTCAGAAACAGTGGCCGTTAACCGAGGCCAAAGGTGATTCCCTAGCCACTGCACTGAGCGCCACGGTGAATTCACTTTCAAACATGGACAGTCATCCAGTAAATTTCTTTTTTTCTTTTTTATTTTCCACTGGCCACATTGGAAAAATGACACAACGGTTTTCAAATGCATCCACTGCAACAGCGGATACTGTTGGGGATGGAAAACGGCGGCAAAGTGTGGCTAGAGGCTCCGAACGAAAAGAAAAAGAACTGGAAATGACCAGGGTTCTAAGAATGTTCCAGGGTTTTCAGATGGTTGCTGTGCAACATGGGTAAGTTTTCAGCATTATCCAGGACAGTATCTTAACTGTTTAAAGTCAGTGTTTGGTTTCCAACTCCCAGGACACGGCTTCATACACAGGGATGTAATGACAAATAAAATATGCCGCCACGGACCCCGAAACTGTAAACCGGTCATCATAGGACGTAGCCAGTTTACATAAAGTGTAAAACCATGAATTAATCTTCTTTCCTTTTTTCTATGCGGTTGGGCTGCATGTAGCCCAATTTACTGCTCAGAAACATGCGTCAGCCTGAAAGAGGAGTCTTGACTAGTCTGAAAATAAAAACTCGAGTAAATTAAATTAAAAAAAAATAAAAAGGTCTCACCGTACGATTGTCTGTCTTTAGCACGACATCGTATTAAGGGAGTGGCCCAAAGCTCTGATGTGTCTGTTTTTTCAGGAGTTTTGTTTGAGAGGCTCCTGATCTAAACCAGCAGAGCTTCTGTTAAATAACAGGATGCAGAAACTTGTGTCACAGGAAAAAAAAAAAGGGGGGTGGGGGGGGCCTCACTCTGCCTCCCAGAAACGGTGTGAAATCCCGTCTGTCTCCACGTCTGTTTGAGTTTGAGTTCGCAGCCACAACACAGTCACATGTTGAACCAACACAGAGGCCTACCGAGGTGTGAATTGGAGGAGGTGTGAGGAGCTTACAGAGCCAATAAAGTGATTATAGGTTCCTTCCTATCAAGCCCACAGCGCCACCTGACAGTTCAGTTGACTTAAACAAACATGTGGGTTTTGTCCACACAGGGACTCAAACACACAGACCTGGCACATGGGGCCTCATGGTTAATTTCTCTTTTATTTGTTCAACATAACCTGATTATTTCTTTAATCCAATTCATTAGTTCGGTCACTGAGTTTGACAACTTGTTCCATTTCGGCTTTCAATAGTTATTGATTCTTCCATTACTTGTTTAGTTCGTGAAAAATGACCATCACGATTTCCTGCAACCAATTGTGATGTCGTCAAATTGCTTGTTTTGTTAACAGGCCAAAACCCAAAGATAATTAGCTCAGATGCATTTGAGACAGAGAAAACCAGCAAATATGTGAAGCTGGAACCTTGAAATGTTGTTTAACATTATTCTTATCAAAACAGTTGCTGATTCATTTTTGTAGACTGACTATTTGATTAGTCGACCGTTGGTTCCAGCTCTGGCTACACTGTCTTAACCCTGTTTCTAGGGGGAAATGTGGAATTATTTTTAATGTGGCATTAAAAGTGGCCTATTGACGGAGACTCAATTCGGTGTCTAAAAATTGCTCGTTTTAACTTGACACGGAGCAGTGACGGAGATGAAGGCGAGCCTTGAGGCCACGTGTCCGTTGCCCACTGCTCCGGCCATTGCCCGACCCGCCGGCCAGCGAAAGTTACTGCCTGCCGGTCCTAACTGCCTGCTCCGGCTCCCAGTAGTTAGACACTATGAAGCCACGTGGAGGGGCCCGCTGATGGCCTCACCCCGTTCTGCCGCCGCCGCTGCTGCCGGAGCTGTGGAGGTGAGCTGGGAAGCGCCTGGGTGGCAGGGCAGCACACGGGGCCTCCCTGGCTGGCGCCTGTAATTTTACCTTCCCATTCATCAGCCAGAGATATTAATAATAACAGCACATCTGGATTCACTTTACTGTCTCGTGTTAACCCTTTCCACTGCAGCACCATGCTGGTGCTGCTGCTGCTGCTGCTCTTCCTAGTAAGGGCTAGCCAGGCCCAAACCTCTAAACCCCAACACCCCCCTCCCAGCTCAAGTCCCATTCCTCTTGTTGTCAGTCTTCATTTCTCGGTCTCATCCTGTGCTGCAGTGTTTCCTTTTTCAGCTTCACGGAGAGCCAGCCAGCCGTCTCACCTGAAAAATTCACGGGCCCTCAGTCTGACTTGTTTTTTTTTCTGTTTTTTTTTTTGTATTGACGTACCACGAGTAGCTGACTTTTGTTGGCATCGTGCTGCTGCTGCCACTTGTGGCCATATGTGTCTCAAAATTGTTCAGAAATGTCAAGATACATAAATTTAGACCAAAGCTATTTTTCTGTAACTAAGCCATTATTGTTATCTTTATAAATGTTGTGTGTTAAGTAATAAACTGCATTAGGGATTATTACAATCTTTACATTTCCATTTAAACAGACTGGAATGTTCATGTTTTGTTTTACCATGTGAGAAGCCACTAAAGGCTGCAGTCACAGCAAAGTCAAACTTTTCTACTGTACTTGCCATTGGCTGCACTGAAATGAAGCTCATTCGCGTAAAGTTGAAGCGCTTTGTCTTTTGTTGTCGCCTCACCCCGAAAGCAACGGATGCACCATACAGCTACGTGTCCAAAAGCAACAAACTTTGAACTTTTAAGACGTCAGTTTGCATCAGATTCAGCTCGGATCTTTGAAAAAGCGTCTGAACCCCCCCCCCTCGCCTGACACTTTTTTTTTTTTTGCTTCAGAATTGGCGGAGCTGCATTCGAGGTGAGGTGCGGAGGCGGGAAAGTATGCAGGATATAAAGTTCTCTGTCAAGGACTTCTACCGTTCTTCACACAACTACCTACGCGGCTATTCATGAGGGCACTGAGAGCAACGCCACAAAATGCCTTTTGAGTAGAAGACGCCTGCGCTGTTATTGCTACTTGCACAATTCACTGCTTAGAAATGCCAAAGACACAGAGTTCTGGAGGAGAAGGGTCAGGGAGGTAATGGGATGTAGCCAGGAGGAGGCCAGACAACAGGCTTTTTATCTCACCTTCAAATGTGGCTGTTCGATACAGGTATAAAGGCTTTTGCCCTTAGATGTGGTTGACCAGTTTGATTGAAGTAAACAAAACCCTAACTAGCCCTTTTTCATTGTGTCCACTATGAGGCTGCAAAAGTTCTCATCCCCAGTTAACTCACTGAAGAAACAAACAATTAGCCGTGTTGCCCTTTTGATCTTGCTCAACGTGCCAAATAAACCAAAAGTGAGTATTTTGTTTCATGTCTTCACGAGATGACTGGGTTGAAAAAACTCAGACGTCAGCCTGGCCGCCGCCATGGCGGCCGCTCTTCGTGAGCGTCCGTGGACACCTCCGCATGGAGGGAGAGTAAATCATCCCCGCCGAGCTGTCTATAGGTGGAGCCCGGGCCCCTCTACTGGCTGCCATGCTTGGCTCTGCGCCCACTGCTCGAGACTCCCGCTGGTAGCAACAGGTGACAGAGGTCTGCTGTGTGCGGAGCTGACAGCCCCCTCACAATGCATAGAAACACTTGCTTCATTAACAGGACCCCCCCCCCAACACACACACACACACACAAAACTCCTAGCTGGGGAGCGAGGGGATGGGGAGACAGACAGAAGGAGGGGAGGCTTTACTACTTCTCTGTGGCACTAAACATGAGTTTGAGAGGAGGCAAAAAGCTCAGTGTGCATCACTCATCTGCTCATGAGTCAACACTCATGATGTCACATGCTGCCTTGCCAGACTCACACACAACTATACTGTATTACCAATTTTCGTATAAAAGGCCTTATTTATTAAAAAAAGGGGAGAGTCGGCTCTTTTTCCATGCAGTGGACTGAGCCGTACCTCCCAGAGAGCCCCGACTGTTAAACCATCGTGCCACAAACAACCTGCTAAAAACACTTAGAGTATTTCTCCCATACAGAAATAAACACTGGCCAATTAGTGTTCTTATTTTTGGAACTATTTTAGCTGCCAGAAGAGTTGAAAATATAACCAACCAGACATGGCCTGACACGGAGGACTGCAGTCCTCGGCGTCTCCGTGTGGACATCCAGGAGCTGCTAGAGCTATCAAGGCCGTGCATCAGCCCTGAGGGTAGTTTATGTCTCTGAAATGAATCCTCGTGGTGGAACAATAGTGCCACTATTATCCAGCACAGAGAGAGACGAATTCACACAAGGACAGGCCATCTTGATTTATGAAGTGTGAATTTTGAGTTGAGAGTTTGGGACCAAGGTGGGGTCGGTGGGGGTGTTGCATGGCACAAACAGCCGTCTGTGTTGTAGGGGCTGGAGACACCGCGACCTCCCTTCAACCCCCCCCCCCCAAAAAAAACACACACACACACACACACACACACACACACAGACACACCCCACCCCGACCATCACCCACCGTTATGCTCTCACTCCTGGCCTGTTCGCTCATTTACAGGAGCATCTGGCAGGGCTGCAGCTTTGGCTTCTGGCAATCTGCAGCAATCCAGCCAGATCGCCATGTGGGGATCAACGCTTCGGCTTCGGCAGGACGTTGAAATGCGCTAAATGCCCCGCCGGTTGCAGGGGACGCTTGCTGTGCTTCTGTGCAGGTCGTCAGGCTTCATTTATATCACATTGGCAGGTTGATGCAGTACTGAATCATCCATCAAGAGTGCAAGTATTTACTTTGATTCCAGTAAAATAAAGGCCGATCTCAAACTGCTGACTTGGATTCTCTCTCGGGCCAAACATGGCAAAGTCAGATCGAGTGCATGGTGGTGCTTTTGTGGGCCTGTTTACTTGTGAATGTCAGCTTACATCAGGGTTTGACCAAAGCAAGCTGATGAGAACCCTATTGAATTAAAGCTGACTTTAGCTGATACTGTAAAAGCCTCCAAATGGCCATTAATGGGATACACATCTAAAATAATTTCAGTGACAAGCCCAAAAAAAAGAAGCTCAAAGATAGTCACAGTTGTAGTTGCAGCTGAAATGTGGCCTAAAGTATTACCATTAGAATTATCACTGGCGGTGATAATGGAGATTTTATTCAAACATTCAAGAAAAATACCTCATATCCTGTTTGTTCAGCTCCACCATAGAAATCATTTGTGTGTCACAGCTATTGTCAGATTAAAAACAATATTAATGTCTTTTTCAGACATGGGAGTGTTTATGGATGCATTGTTTCGAGGTAGTTGAAAACTGTCATGGAACTGCTGTAAACAACTGCTTTAAACTGAGCGCAACTAAAGCCTGGAAAAGGTTGCTAAATATTGCTAGATGATGGAATATTCTAATTAGCATATTAATGACATCTTCAAGCCATATTGGCATTCTGCCTAGTGTCAGCTGGTTTCAGCCCTTCTGTTTTTGTTGTCAGACAAGAGAACAAGTATGATTTACTGACTGAAGCGTGGCCCATAAAGATGACACCAGCCTCCGAGCCATTTCAAAACTTAACTACTAAAATCCTGTTTTTATGACCAAAATTGTCACAAGACACACAAGTTAAAGACAACTCTGCTGTGATTTCTGCTTTATTTACTTGTAAAATGATAAGCAGAGGGAAAGTTGGGAGCTCTTTCATGTCTGTTTAAGTTGCCCTGCAGTGACCTGACTGAGATGCATGGAGGGGTTTGCCTGTAGAGGGAAAGCCCGACCCCGCACTCGTGGGGCAACATTCACGAACGTCCCCTAGGGAAGGTAGCAAATGTTTGTCCAGAAAGTTGCTAAATTTGTCAGTAGGTCTTTTTGTGAAGAAAAGTCAAGTTGGCAACACTAACTGTAAACGCCTAATTGATGATATACCAACTGTTCCCTCCGATTCATTTTGAATGAGCAGCAGCCCAATGGGGAAACACAGACACTCGGCTGGGCGACCAATTGCGTAACTTCTTAACTCCATCAGTGAGTGAGGCAACCACAGACTTGGCCTCTTATAGGCCTGGCCCTGCTCTCGCAGTCCAGCCGGAAAATTGAAATGGTTGCATTATAATATATAAACTGGTGAAGGCTTATCAGACAGAAAAAACATTGCAAAGTGCTTTAGAATACTCAGGGACAGGATTTAACAAGTCAGGAAGGTGGCACTCATTTTATCTATTGTTGCAACGATCAGCAGGTTAACAGCAGAAATACTGTGATCACATTACAGACTGACGTACCATGAATTTGCACTTGAATGTATCTGATTGGCCAACGCAGCGTCTTGCCAAGTGACAATATGTTGCTTTCTGGTAAAAGTTTAGCTAATCATGGAATAGGCTTCACTTCCTGTTTATGTCCACTGCGTTTTTTTTTTGTTTTTTTTTTTTATCACGGTCAAATAACGTGGGTGATCAGAACTTTTGGCTCTAGTTGTAATCTAGGAAGTTTATATACCGTATGTAAAATTTTTATTTCGATTGACCTTGACAAAAAGTGTTTTCAATAAATTTTAAAATACTGGAAAAATTATTATAGCAGAAAGGAAAATTGGTACAAGCAAAGAGCCAAAGGCTGTGAGGGAGAAAAAGTTAAAAGAACAGTTCATAGTTCAGCAGTGACGAGCCAAAACATAAAAATACTTGTTACAAAGCCAGGTTGACCAGTTTTGGTACTCTTACTTTATATTGTGTAACAGTTTGACTTTTGAATCTTATCAACTATGTGATTGTCCCAGGACTTTAAATTTGTGAAAGTAAGAAGAGATAAAAAAAAAAAAAAATTCCTCCAGTTTCTGTTGAAGAAACTAACGAATAAGAGCTCCACATCCTTGATTTTTCTGTTTTTATACAAGACAAACTCATCCATCACCAAACACAGATTCAGTCTTGTGAGTGATCACTGAGCACTTTTTTCTGAGCTTTGGTTTTAATGACTTTGTTTGGATGCAGAGTTTCTGTCTGTGCAGTTTTTGTTTTTTTTTATCACGGTCAAATAACGTGGGTGATCAGAACTTTTGGCTCTAGTTGTAATCTAGGAAGTTTATATACCGTATGTAAAATTTTTATTTCGATTGACCTTGACAAAAGTGTTTTCAATAAATTTTAAAATACTGGAAAAATTATTATAGCAGAAAGGAAAATTGGTACAAGCAAAGAGCCAAAGGCTGTGAGGGAGAAAAAGTTAAAAGAACAGTTCATAGTTCAGCAGTGACGAGCCAAAACATAAAAATACTTGTTACAAAGCCAGGTTGACCAGTTTTGGTACTCTTACTTTATATTGTGTAACAGTTTGACTTTTGAATCTTATCAACTATGTGATTGTCCCAGGACTTTAAATTTGTGAAAGTAAGAAGAGATAAAAAAAAAAAAAAATTCCTCCAGTTTCTGTTGAAGAAACTAACGAATAAGAGCTCCACATCCTTGATTTTTCTGTTTTTATACAAGACAAACTCATCCATCACCAAACACAGATTCAGTCTTGTGAGTGATCACTGAGCACTTTTTTCTGAGCTTTGGTTTTAATGACTTTGTTTGGATGCAGAGTTTCTGTCTGTGCAGTTTTTGTTTTTTTTTTTTTATGGAGGAATGGAAGGAACAAACTCTCACACACCGGGATTTTCGTTATTTCAGCATCAACTATGGAACCTGTGGGAAAAAAACAGCTAAATGTACTAATTATAGTCCTCATTAAAAGCCACAGATATTTATGTGTGTTCTCTACAGCCTGATTTAACATGAAGGTCTCAATTGAACAATATATTATCCGACTTTTTATTATATAGGTAAAGGTTTAATAAATATCAACCTTCCCAGTGGATTTTTGACGACTGAAACACAGACATAGAAATGTTTAGATTACCAGTTGCTAAACTGAAGCCAGTTTGATTTTTATGTTTCAGATTCTAGTTTTGGTTTTTGTTGTCTCTTCTATCTCCTGTTGTATCTCATGTTGAGATAGAAGAACGGCTTGAAGATGATTATTAAAAGTTAGACTTTAGCAGAATTGAGACTAGGTCCTTATTTCCTCAAACAGGGCAAAAAAATAATGTGACTTGCAAGAGGGAAAACCTTCCATCTTGACTCATGGTCAGTGGTCAGAATTACAGTTGCAATTAATTTTAATTAAGCTCACAGCAGGAGTGATTATTGTGATTGTGTGCTCTTGGATTGCGGAGGGATGGAAAAAAAGTGTTAAACAAACTAGCAAATTGCACACCTCCCAAGCGCCAGGGTAAACAGAGCGGCACCCACTTCGCGTCTGTGTGTATTCAGCCCGGCAGTGCGGACTCAATTAGCACGAGGTGCGAAGCAGCGCTGCAGTGGAGATAAAGCACATGAAGACATTGCCTTGATTTTTTAAATTTTTTTTTATCCCCCCCGAACAACGCCATTTAACCGCCTCACGTCACCGATAACCGTGCACACGTCGAGCTTCAAAAAGTCTGCTTTGATGATTTAGTTTAAAAAATAAAAAGAAAGGAAAAAGAAAAAGGGACTTCCAGGAGAGACTATCTAAATATCTCAGGCCTTTTGTGGTTTTCGCTCTTGCATGGATGAAAGCTATCAGAGTCCCTTTCTGTTTGTGTGTGTGTGTGTGTGTGTGTGTGTGTGTGTGTATGTGTTTCTACCTGAGAGTGCCTTTTCCTTGGTTTCCCTTGCAGAAGGTGTCTGCCAAGAGAGAAGTCTGCTTTTCCTCACTAAATGAGAAATCAGCAGGGAAGGCCAAAATGACCCGTGCACGGCCCGAACGGGGAGATTCGTTCTGAATGCTTATCCTTCCTTAAGTGCTGGGGGGGGGGGGGTTGGACGTCTTTAAGAACCAGAACCTACTGGGAAAAAAAACAAAAAAACCAAAACAAAACAGGTCATTATGTCGACCAGTTTATTAGCCGAAGGGAATCGTGTTTGGTTAAACTTCATAAGCATAAAAAAAAAGCTCTTCAATTAAGCAGGCGTCTGTCTCAAGTAGCCCGTCTCTGTATGGAGGAATATATCACTATCAGAATGTTCCTGTGGTTTAAAACGGTAGGAAGGGATTAGAGGGAACTAAAACAACTCGGCGTTAAATGAGCCTGGCAGTCCCGGTGACACTTAATGAGAACCATATTTGGACTTCATCCATGCAGCCACATTGGAAATGAAATATCCCAGCGTGTGAAATATGATTTCTTAAGGGGAGAAATGGGCCAGTTTCATTCTGAAACTTCCTCGAGTGTGTAATGAAGTAGTGCAAGTGAAATTCAGCTACTTGTTTTTTTTTTTTTTTTTTCAGCTGTCAAAAATAAAATGAGTGAGTCGTCTTAATCTCTATTTGCATTTTGCATTAAAAATCAGTGCACCCTTGAATGTTTAATGCAATCATGCAGACACATACATTAGCTATGTATGTATGTGTTGTTTGCTCTGTGCCGTGTCATGTGAGTGCACTGGATAGAGCCTTTCTGTCAGCTTCTTTTTTTTTTTTTTTTTTAGGCGGGTGGGGGGTTTGATAGTTAATGATACGCGCTGGTCAGGTGAAAAATACAAGGGTGACATTTTCCAGACTTTTCACCATCGCTCGACCATAAACCAAATGAGTCGTGCGCTCGAGCGCTTGTGTGAATTAGCTCATTCAAAATAGAAACAGAGATGCATTTATCTAAAGCGGATGGTTTATGGCTGATGTAGCAGCTGGTTAAGTTCTTCCATTAAATTATTATATATTTTTTTTTTCTAGGAACGATTCTCTGAGCATGACTTTAGACATTTTTTAATTTTTTTGCAAAATTGTGATATTTTCCATGGCTGCCGCTTAGTGAGCGTTGTTCATTTGGGAGCCAATTTGGCCCCGGCTTCATTGAGGGACTCGCTGTGGCACCGTCATGGGCAGAAATGTTGTCCCGCTCCAGCTGGACATGCAGGCACAGAGTAGAATCAACGGGCCGTTTCATCTCGTATTTGGGCTGTAGATTGTGCTTTTCCCTCAGGCGAGGGGCAGACTCCACTAATATGGAGATGGGACGATGCCTGTTTCCTGTGCAGTAAGTGTCTCATTCGATTGTCTCCCGCCACCTTTAATAAAGGCAGAAATGTCGATTGTTCTACTATTGGGAAAGAAAAAAATTACACTTTAATCAAGAAATTTGTGAACAGTTTGGAAACGGATTCAATTTATCTCCTCTATCTCACCCAGCTTTCACCTTATTGAAGCTACGTGATATTTACACTGAGTGAAATATTCACACACAAGACTAACGACTGACCTGCTGAGCCGGTATCAGCTTTGTTAAGGGCTCAAAGAAAAATAAGAAATGTGAATAAATCAATTATTTGATTTGGTTATGAAAGGAAAAACCTACCGAGCTCTGGTAATGTCATCAAATCCGTTAATGCAGTTCTTAAATTAGAGCAATACTGTCCAGAAATAACTGTAAATTGTTATTATTTTGCAGTGATGCTTTGTTCAGAAGGATGCGAGCTACAGTCTGTATGTATGTCCAAATTCAGATGGTACTTTTTTAATGCTAATGTACGAATTTTGTCCTTCATTTGCAAAATTTTTTAAAAAATTACATCAAGCTGACGTTCCCTGACCGATGACTTTTACTTAAATCCGTCAACGTTTCATCAGATTTTAAAAGGCCAGAAATTTTCCCAGATACAGAAGAGAGTTGAGATCTGTCTGGAAAAAATCCTGAAAAAGCATCTACGGTGTAAAAGCTTACGAGACCCCCGAACCAAATGAAGCGTGCTTCCAAAACTGCATAACGGTTTTACCAGCGGTGAATTCAAATATTCAGATCATTTATTTTTGTGAAAGTAGTAATACCAGAGTTAAAATAATCTATTAAAACCAAGAGTCCTGTGGCAGAAGCAGAAGCAAAATGTACCAAGACGTCATGGCCACCGTCAGTGTCACTGTCTAATGTTGTATTTTAATCGATTATCAATACTGTTGCATTGACACTCGAGCAGCACTTGAAGGTTGAAGCTGGTTGAAAGAGCTAATTTAGTGACTTTGTGTCCTTCAGCTGAAAGCAACGAATCACGTATAACGTTTGTCATATCTCAGCCTGCAAAGGTAATTAAAGCTGTTTTGATAGATATGGTGGAATCATGAAATAGAAAAGAGCGGGTCAAATAAACGTGCTTCAGACCCGTACTTGTAAATGTACATGTCGCCGTTACTATATTTACAAGACGTTGCGGGTTTCCTGGGAGGTCGCGGAGCCCCAGCGGCGGGATTCGTCCGAATGACCCGCGCCCCCGAAGAGGCAACGACTTCTCCAGCCATTCCTGCTGCGAGACTGATTGAGGCAGGACTGGAAAACCAACAGGGGGCGTCTCCTCTCCCTGTACCCCCCCCCCCACACACACATACCCCCAGTGCGATGGAAGAAGGAGGTATTGGGGATCTCCTCCTAGACAACAAACCCACATTCAAAAGAGGGGCACACGGATTACATCACTGTCCGTGCCGAGGATATAACGGAGGTCGCGGGTGACGCTCGGCGCTTTTTCCTGCGGCGGAGACAACGGGGGCATCATGCCGAGCCCGCGCGCCCGGAGCCCGAGGACACGTCCGAGCTTTGTCGCGCGGTTCATCGGTGAAAGTATGTGCCCCTAACGCCGCTGCTTTCATTCCATCTCCGTCACGGATCTCCATCATGGGAATCTCCGAGTTTTAAGGGACTTTCAAGTCGCGGGTTTTGGATACGGCTCACGCGTAATTACGCACAAGAAAGCGGCTCCTTCAGCAGCTCCCCGCGCGCACCGAACCCACCGCGGGGTCGTCCGACATGGATCACCCTCAGCAGTGCGTGGCCATGTATCTCCTGCTGCTGTCTCTGGGACTCCTGGTGGACAGGGGGATTTGCCAGCACTACTACCTTCTCCGGCCCATCCCGAGCGACAGTCTGCCGCTCGTGGAATTAAAAGAGGACCCGGACCCCGTCTTCGACCCCAGGGAGGGGGACCTCAACGAGACCGAGCTGAAGAGCGTCCTGGGGGACTTTGACGGCCGCTTTCTGTCCGTTTTGCCGCCCGTGGAGGACAGATACGCAGGGAACGACGAGCTCGACGACTCCGAGGTCCAAAAGCCCGGCGGAGTCCTGCCGAAGGAAATCCGAGCGGTGGACTTCGACGTCCAGTACGGCAAGAAGCACAAGCCCAGTAAGAAACTGAAGCGGCGGCTGCAGCAGTGGCTGTGGGCGTACTCCTTCTGCCCGGTCGTGTACACCTGGACCGACCTGGGGAACAGGTTCTGGCCACGATTCGTGCGGGCGGGCAGCTGCCTCAGCAAGAGGTCGTGCTCGGTCCCGGAGGGGATGGTGTGCAAGCCCGCGAACTCGACCCACCTGACGATACTGAGGTGGAGATGCGTGCAGAGGAAAGCGGGACTCAAGTGCGCTTGGATACCGGTGCAGTACCCGATCATCACGGACTGCAAGTGCTCCTGTTCCAGCTAAAAGAGTCTCTGCGGCAAAAAAAAAAAATATATACATAAATTATAAGCTCAACGTCTTTGTGATTCTTCTTTCACATGCACTACCGAGTGTAGGAATGTATTTTCTGTATATGCGGTGCCATGCAGTTTTATATATATACATATATATATATGTGTGTGTGTGTGTGTGTGTGTGTGTGTGTGTGTATATATATATGTATGTATGTATGTATGTATATGTACGTATGTATAACTCCCTGTACAAAGTCAGTATTATATGTAACCAGAGTCTACTTTATGTGTGGAGAGTATTGGTTATATATATTGTATTTATGGAGACATGGCGCATAAGAGCCACGTAAGGACTCTTTTTTTTTTTTTTGTCATATTTGGATGAAGCAGATCAACTTCAAGAGTTAAACGTGGATTATTGATATGGCCGTTTACCGGTGACTTGTTTTATCCTGTAAATTAATGAAATTTGCTATTTATTCTTTATATTCGTACAATAAAGTGACACTGAAATCATTGTAAATGCTTTTCTTTCTCTTCTTTTTGACACCTAAACCCGGTCTGTGCCACTGGATACCTCTAAGTCACCTGCCCCGGTGCGCTCCTCATGCTAACACCATTTCTACGCATCAGGTACCTCCTACAATCATGCACCTCCTTACTGCACATCTGCGTTTGAATTTTTACAGTTGATTTTTTTAACACTTTTTAATTGTAGAAGGCAAAAGATGATTTGGTGATGAACTCTTAAGGAGCAGATATTTCAGATTAATTAGTAATTTTAAGTGAAAAATGATCCAACTTTAAATTTATGGCCAGCAAATGCTGTGCCCCCCCCACCCCCACGTCCTCATTAACCAGCTTTGGCTTATCACTGTAAAGTTGTCAGTCATACACCAGGCAGATCACAGGCCGATAAAGGGAGCAGCCTGGGTTTCGGTGATTGAGAGAGTCAGCAGCTGCAAAACAGTTCCCGCTCCCTCACCGGGCCCTCCTCTCCGCTTAGAGCCCGGCAGGAGCCGAGCTGAGGAGAGGAGCTGGGTTGCTGCTGCCCCGGTAGAGGGAGCAGAGGCCGATGCTCCACGCGTCTCACCCAATGAGTCTGTGACACCATTAAATTTGCCGTTCTTTCGTTAGTTTCGGAAAAAAACCTTTGTCATTAAAGCTCGAATCTTTTCAACTTCACTACATTTATTTAAAACCTATAGTTATTGGTTACTTTGTAGATTAATATCTTAAGTATAAAACATCAACTCATGAAACATAGAACAGTTTTATAGGTTTAAATCAGTGGTGGAACAACTCCATTCACAGAAAGTAAAGTAGAAGAACCAATAATAAAAAAAGAAAAAATAGAAATACTCCTGCATTTAAGTTCTGAATGAAGTAAAAGTACCGGTATCAAAAGTAGAAGTCCTCATTAAAACCCCTGTGTTTGATGTAATGTTGAATTATCGCACTGACGCATGAACGTGTTTACTGATGAACTCATCACCTTGTATAAACTTGGTATTTTTGGTTTTATAGGTAAAATCTTAATCTGCCAAGTAACTATTGCCTTTGAAATAGATGTTGAGAAGAACAACTCTCAAGGGCAATTACTCAAGTACAAGTATCCCAAGTAAAATACTTAGTTACTGACCACTGATTGAACCAACCAGTATAAACAGTGGTTTATCCCCCTCCTCCAGCTGATCACACAGCAATGCATCCTTAATAATATTAAGATATCATGTATATTATAAGTATATGTATATAACACCGCAAACATATATGCTTTTTGCTATTGATATCCTCCCCACCTAAGTTTAATTTTGCATGCAGGGCCTGTCAGTTTGGGCTCGAACCGTGCTGTATCGCTGCTTTCACTGAGGTCAGATTGGAACATGTGCTCCGACGCTGTGTAAAGTTCATCCTCTGGCGTCAAGCGTCCGTTAATGCTTCACATCTTGGCCAGGGCCCCGTCTTCTAACTTTACTACCAACACATAACAACCGTTTCTACTGGCTCTGGGTCCGACTATGCTAATTAATCCATCAAACTCTTGGACCCGTCCCCTCATGTTTCTTTCTATAGTTCATACCGATGTCACATATACTTCATATTCTGCATCGGCTTGTTCCAACTCTTGATCAAAGCTGCGCTATGCTGTTGTTTTAATGGCTGCCCCATCACATAAGACGGAAACACTGTAGATGTGTATTATTTTCTCAGCGTTTCCCTGAAAAGAAAAGTCAAACTTCTTCCCCCCGAATCTGAAGTAAATAAATTTCTGTGAGTTTGAACAAAAGTCGGCCAAATAACAGGAGCCTGTAAATACGGAGCCACCGTCGGGTTTTCACTAAGTGACTTTCACCAATCATCCCAGCTTTTTACGTAGCTGCTTCCCTCTCATGCTGACTGAGACAACCCCCCCCGTTCTTCCAGAGCCTCAGCTGGGCAGACTGTGGGGCACCAGAAAGCCTGTGTTTTGTTTTAGTTGTGTTTAGCTCGTAATGATGCTCCTTAGCCTCAAGAGCCGGTTTCTGCACGTACACATGCGGCGGACAAATCCCCACACTTGTCACCGGATAGCAACGTTAAGGGGGGAAGATCTGTACGATGCAGCTTAAACAAACACAGTAAATAGCCTTTGGTGTGTGTGTGTGTGTGTGTGTGTGTGTGTGTGTGTGTGTGTGTGTGTGTGTGTGTGTGTGTGTGTGTGTGTGTGTGTGTGTGTGGGATCCTCAGTGTTTCACCGTGATCCCCATCTCTTCCATGATACTGTTCATCCCGTTGCCAGGCTCTCTGGATATCCTCCTATTTCAGGTTTTGCATGTCATAGCTGGGCATTGAAGCTTCCAGAAGGATTAGACTATAGTCAGTTAACAGCTGTCCTGGAAAAATATGAGAAAAAGTTACTTATACCTTCAACATTCTATTTTTTCAATCTGATTTTGTCTATTTTTAGCACGTAACCTGGCCGGTGTATTTTTGCCTTTAGCTCACCATAAACCCTTTCAGTGTCTCTTCCGTATTTATTTTTATAACTACACTCAAGATGATGTTCCTTATCACATCTGAGAGTCTGAGGGACATTAGTTATTCCTCCACAAGCCCCCCCCCCGCCTCCAGGTTTTTTCCTGCCGGTAGCACATGGCGAACCGCCGCCGCCAGTCGGATGATTTGTGCACGGGGGTAACGCGTGCTGACAGAGCGGCCGCTGCCTTCTAATGCCAGCTGCAGACCGGAGGATGCGGGGGCTGCTAATGCCCGTCGTCACCTCTGAGCCCGGCCTCTCTCAGGTCCCGGCATCGCCGCTCGCCGTTGGCGCTCCCCCAGCATCGGCCATCCACAGCTCCTTACCCGACGCTCTAATGCTTTTAGCCACCAGCAATCCATTAACTTAATGACCTCTCTGGGTATGGCCTCGCTTTATTGCTTTTTTTTTTTTTACTCCCAACCCCCCCTTAACCTAATCAACTTTCTTTTTTTCCTCTATGCATATATTCTCAAGCCAAAACAGTGTTGCTGATTAAATTCTCCTACAGAGTTCAGATATTTCCCTGATCAAAGCAAACTTCCCCTTGTTAGTTTTGCCAACAATATCAAACACAAGTCACTCATTTTTCATCATGGATGATATAATTGGTTTTAATAATGCTCACTGGCTCATTAATGGGCCAGAGGTAGCCTCCGTGGCACCTTCATTACGAAACAAGGCGAACCAGCTCCGTCTGTAGGAGTCGGACTGCGTGGTCGGTGTTTATTCAGTGGAAATGACAAATTTCAAATAATGCTGTTAAACCGTGGAGCACATGAAAGGATGGGCTGTAATGATGAGGTACGAAAGCCCTGAATACACGTTCACTGCTGTTCTCGGACCACAGCTCTATAATAAAATGATTCACAGAGTTTTGTGCTTTTATGCGCTGATGAAAGCTGAAAAACACCTTTTGATCTTGGTAACTCTGGAAGCCCGGGGAAAGTTGTGACTGGCACTAGTGTTACTAGTGATGTGGCAGTGTTACAAGACATATTTAGTATAAAACATCATTTAGATATAAAAAGCCAGGAGTGAGTCAAAATTCAACTGACTGATCAATTAAAAACTTTTTTTTTTAATTTAAAAACGTACGTCAGCAAACTGCTGCCATCATTCATCTGCCTGTAATTGCGGCTGTTTTGTGTATGTACAGTGCATTTTTTTCCGCCTACCATGACCCTCGAGCCATAAAACAATTTATTTATTTTTCTTCTTTTGTTTTACTTCCGTCTTCATGTTGGAAATAAATGATTCATGATTCCAGAGAAAAAAAAGCCTGTTTTTTTTTTTTTTTTTTAGTTGTGGAGAAAAGCTTTGTTCAGATCCACTAAATTTTTCAGAAAGATCCCAGATTTTGAAAAGACACGATGTCGGGCCTAGTCGGGGGAAATGTGTATTAAATCAACAACTAGTAGAAAAATGAAAACTAAATCCAGATGTGAGAAATTTTCCTCATGATGAAACAACGTAGACATATGAAAGCAAACGCCTTTGGTTTGCTTTGTCAAAAAAAATGTTTACTAAAAGTCTACTTTTCAAGCTTTTTTTCCAGAGCTTTCATCTGCATCTCATGGTCTCCCTAGACAGATGGCGTTTGCTCAGTTGTCACGACGATACCCAGATTGTTGGGCTGCTTTCACTTGACCTGAATTAGGAAGTGACTCTGTCCATTCTGGGAGATTCAGATGCGGTTGAAAGCTCTGGAAAACGTAGGTGAGTGGACCTTAAGTTAGGATTTTTTTTTTTTTTTTTTGTAATGTTTCTAAGATGTCGAATGGACATTGAATGAATGAATGACGTAGAACTTCAATAAAATAAACTAAAGTCCATGAAGAAAATGTGTATATATAAATATGCACAGGTAATACTGTCATCTAAAGTAAAAAAACCATCTATAAATGTAAACAAAACTTGGGGGGAAACGTAAGGAAATAAACATTATTTGAGGTTTATTTCTACTCAGGTTTTCAGGAAGTTATAAGATTTCTGTAGTTGGTCTGTAAAACTTTGAATAAATTTAGTTTTTTTAGAACATGGGTCCTGACAATGAAACCTTTTGATTTATTTATTTTTTTTTTTAATTTGTGAATTGAAATATTTTTTTCATAAACCTGTCTAACCTGTTCAAACCTACAGTTCATTAGTATTTTGGAGCACGTTGGCGTAGACAAGCACTGCTTTAATAAGCCGAGGGATTTGTCTGCACACATCTGTCAATATGGTCAAATATATAAAGTACTTTCAATTTCGCCGTCCAGATGTCCAGCTGTGGCTGTTAGCGGAGGCCTCGGGCAGGTGTTCGCTCCCAGCGGAGCAGGGAACAGCTGTTTCTGTTGTTCACGCGGCTCGACACGAACCTGCTGCCAGCTTAAAGCCTATGTTTTGTTTTTTTTGTTTTTTTTATTCCTCCACTTTTCTTTTCTTGTTGATTCTCATTGGAAGGTTTTTATGTCTGTTGAGTATGACCAGAGCCCCTTTTACATGAGAGGGTCACGACAGCGCGGAGTAGAACACATAGTGGGTCATGAGACTCGTAGCTTTGAACAGTTCCCAGCGGGTGATTCAGATCCATTGTTTTCCATTGGGAACATTGGGATTTACCAGCAAGGAACTACTTTTAATGACTCGTATCCTTACAAACAAATTCTCTGTATTGAAAATCAATGGCCAGTGTTGGAAATATTAAATATTTGTAGCACTGAATCATTAATTATGGCAGAAAGTATTTAGAAAAAGAACATTACCATGGGTTGGTCCATCTTCTGCGATGGCTGGTAACACCTCTCGCTTTATTATTCTGACTTTCAGATTCCACTTTACAACTGAGCAGGCTCAGGATCAGTATCAGACAACCACGCGCCTCCACAACAGAAATTACGTATGTTTGTCAGGTAAACTTTGAGTTTCTCATCCTCGCATCCTCGTACCACATGGCATATTCGGTCATTTAAATCCAGGATGCACATCTAGTATTTTACCTCCACCTCTAAATGTTTACTAACTCCACAGCTGAAGGCTTCAAAATGCTTAAGACATGAATGTAGCGTCAGGGTCTGGGTTTGTGTTCTTTGCTAAGTCAAGGCTTAACGATTTCACCGTGGTTGTCTGTGCTGTGGAACAACACTTTGTATAGGGAATTTTTTAAAATAAAGTTTCATGGTAACTCAGATAAAACATCTCTAAGCTCATATCAGAACTAAAACAAAAAATTATGTTAGATTCCAGATGTCTAGGAGAACGAGTCTTTTAAGATAAAGCTTGAAATAACTTAATACAACCGTATCTTTATACTGTGTAACCATCTATCTAGTCTTTTGTCTGTTTTCACATACTTCTGCTAAAGTTTGTTGATCTTTCAATTTGCTGGATGGTAAGGAACTAAAATGCAGCAAAGCATTGTGTTAATAGTCCTGTGATAGTTATTGCTAAATAGAAAATGTAATAGACGTCATAATCGTGGCTTATTTCGCCTCCTCACCTTACAAAGATGCGTCAAACGGCACAACTCTACAGCGCCGACGCTACTTTGCCTTCGTGTCTGGAACAATTCAACATCTCCACATGCCGCCATCACTGGCGGAAACAACTGCCCTCATATTCAATGGACGACCAGAATTTGAAGGAACCCCTTAGGTGTTTTTCACTAAAGTGATTCATTGGAAAAAGAATCTGTAAATGAATCAATAATTAGAAAGAACTGAAATTCGCAGCCCCAGTTAGTTTGTTGGTTATTTGAGAGTTTCTGCCTCGTGTCAGAAAAGCTGCCATCCAGTTTGTGTTCTAGTTGCTGTGTATGTACTCAAGAGTATAAGTTATTCAAACAAGATTGTGTGGGCCAACGTACCCCCAGGGCTGCACAACCCAGCTTTTGATGACCCAGTTTAGGAGGAAGGCTAATATGCATAGTTACCGTAATCATGAGATACCTTTGTCTGATTCTTGTCATTCAGGTAAGTGACGTAGGGCCTTTGGAGGCTGCACCCGACAATTTAAATGATTGTCTGAAACCGACAATCTGACAGTTGTGCTAAGACGTGTTCGAGAGATGATGAAATCTCACCCTTCTCTGTGTGTTGCTGTTCGAAACGGCTCCAAACACTTGGGGCCTTTCGACCAGGCCTAATCTCAGAATATACAATCTAGAATGGTTTAAGACACTCTAAAACCTTGAGAAATCCTTAAACTTCGGAATCTGCAGCAAAAACCTATCACTTGTTCGTTGGTTCATGGCCTGACTTTGAACCAAAATCTGCTTTTTGGTAAGCAGATTTGAATTTCAGTGACTTCCTATGTTTTTAATATGTTGGCTTTGTGGGGAGACCGTTGCTTACGTCAACTGGTTTTCTGCTTGTATCTTACATTTTCCCTCTGGAATTCCCCTTTTTTTTTAAAGTTTAAATATAACTGTATGAACGTTATTTCTTAAATTAAGTTGCAGAAATCGGCAGGCGCCAGATACCAGGAGGGTTGGTTGAGTGTGTAGCCCCCTGAAAGGCAGACGCGTTCTGTCAGAAGTTTCATTTGTTTGTTAAAGGATGCTGTTTGGCGCGGGGCCCGGTTCACTGTGTTCTCCCACACATCGGATAATTGGAGGCTTTTGAAATATCCTCCACCGCTGCCGCTCCCCGTCCTGGTCAGGATGTTCAAGCCGGGATGCGCGGCAAGGTTGATGTTGATTTTTCCAGCATTTTTGTCCGCCGTAAATCTCGCCGAGTCGGGCTCGATGACTTGTGGGTGGTGATCCTGCCGTTTGATGTCCAGGGCTCGTTAATCCAAACCTCATACGGTATGCAAGGTCAGACCCTACGTTGATGTGTGAGGGCCGGCTCTGCCAAGTCTGGAGAGTCGAGAGGGCACAGTTCGTTTACAAAAGATCAGGAACCGTAGCAACCCTGACACATTTTGGCTTTTGTCCATCACCTACTGTGAGGATGAGGTCTGGTCTGTTAAGGGGGGTCGGGGGGGGGGCTCACCTCTCCTGCCGCTGAAAGCACACACATGAACATTTCCTGACAGGCTGAATCGAATACAAATCGTTTCCCGAACATGCGGGGTAATTGGAGGAATGTGTGGAACTTTCATGTTTTCCCCAGGGAGCCACCAGTGCAGTTTATGAGATCAAAGCTCCATGATAACATAGAATATATTAACAGAATATCAGCGGGTATTGACCTGCTGCTTCCCCCCGATTTGTCTTTTTCCGAGATGATGAAACTGCACTTATCTCTGTGGTCCCTGATTCACATGGCATCAAATAACAATGATTAATAATCAGCTTGTTTTGGCCGAAGAGCTCAGCCTGTTTACTCTCTTGATTTTCAAGAACCGAAAACCTTTTTTTTTCTTTTTTTTCCCTTTTTTTTAAATCTTTGGTTCAAGGTTCCTCAATGAGTAGAAACAGTTTGTTTGTTATGTAAAATAAAGCAACAGCAACACCCCCCACTTTGTGCCCGGCGCAGGAATTTGGTGCAATTAACTCTTGAGTGTTGCATGTAAATATGAAGGTCCGGGGGCTCTGCAGGCGGGCGGGCGCTCGCTCACACACAGGGACTCCGGGTCTTTGTTGTCCCAGGGCCTTGGCTGGCCGCCACGCCGCCTCAGTTGGCGGCACTTAGCTGTAATTTTATCACAATGGCTGGCGTGTGAGCCGTCCATCATGCCTCTCCCATGTCTCCCTGCTTCTTCCAATGCAACCCCCCCCCCCCACTCTGCTGGCACCTCTCGAGCCTCGAGCACATTCAGGTTTAACCCACTGCCGAGGACGTGCCAGGTCTTTCCTATCATGCTGTCATCTTGCAGCTAAACAGGCAGCCTGAGGATATTTATCAACGCTCTCTCCTCACACTCGGCTTTGATCAGATGTTAAGCATCTGAAGAGATCGTTTCTGGAGGTTTTCTGAGATTGTCAGATGAACTGTAAGATCCCCGCAAATGGTTTCCAGGCCCACTTCTGCCTCTGCTCTTCTGATTCAGCCTCTTCTCCGACAATAGCTTCAGAAAGTACCAAGGAGTACTGCTTTGCCGATTCTATTTCTAGTTCCTAAAAAAAAAAAAAAAATACCATTCAATATTCACTCCATACCAACAACAACAACAACATGTACTGGAAAAAACTCTGTGTGTAAAGGAGGCGACCACAAGACCATTGCAGTGCGATTAAAAAAAAAAAACAGTACAGATGTAGGAGTCTGATGACATTTTGATTCCATGATTCATGATTATGATTATAGTCACGTTGCTCAATGCATATCAGTTTGGACAGCAGTCTTTTTTCATCACTGGAGTCGTAACAAATTCTTCATTTTCAAATTTAAGTCAGTGTAATTTCTAATCAATGGTCAGAGTCATTCCTTCACTCAGCTCTTAAAGATTTTTCAGTAATCTATAATATGATGATAATGCAACAAATTATCTTTAAAAATGTACATTTTTGCCTGAAATTTTACAGTTGGTCCATCATGTAACTGCAGCATTTGCTCAGAATCTGGTACAAATTTCTTATTATCACTGCTCCACCAGAGTGTCTTTGATTCTCAACTGTTGGGAATAAGTCCAAAAATCAGAAAATAAAATCAGAAAGAAAGGAATTTGAGAGGCAACAAGAAGCTCTGCAGGAATATTATATATTGTTGGTACGCAATATGTCAGTTGTAATGGATATATCATGAAGCAACCAAAGATTAAACAGCCAGGAAAAAGGAGGAAGGCTCATGTCTGGTCAGATTAGTTTTGTAACCAGAATCTGGTCTCACAGTCTTCACCCTTGGCCGGAGGTCATGGTCCAGGACGGATCAGGGTGATCCAGACTACTCGGGGCTCTTGGCAAACCGTGGCACAGTAGGGAGGCAAGGTGTTTGGGAAATTGGGGATAAATTTGGCAGCTTTCCTGGACAGGCTGAGCTGGATTGTCGGTCTTTCTCTCTGTTCTCTTGGTGTTGAACACGCGGACACGCAGATTTGTCAGGTTTGTCTTCGAGGAGTGCCACCACAGGTGACCCCTACACGGCGTTGTCTCAGTGCATTGGCGTCCGCGTCTGCAGCCACATTCCCGCATCCTCGGATCGCGTCTGGCGACGGTAGGACGGACGCTTTATGACGGACTCAGCTTTTGTTGAAAAACCATCCCCTCCCGAAACTTTGAGAGGGGAATAGCAGCTGTGTTTTCTTGGACCTTTTGCTAGCTCACATATCATCCCTGGGACCTAAGTGACTACCCAGTGCAGCTAGCGTGGCATGAACCTAGGTAATGTTTTCTGTTAAGATCCATAGTCTTGACCGGTGGAACTTGAAAACTTTTTTGAGAGGATCAAATCTCTCTCAGCTTGGTTCCATACATCATGATGCATTAAGTCCCAAAACCTGGTCCTGTTTGCACGCGCTAAGCTGACTATCATCTTCCACAGGTCCTAGGTTGTTTCCTTTATTCAGATGTGAGGTGTTTGTTAGGTCCTCTGCTGCACACGCAGTTTTACCAGAAGTGCAACATGGAAAGGTTATCGGGGCCAAAAGCCCTTCAGCACCACAGACTGAGACAAAATCATCTTCACGGCTCCATCCTGATGAAGGAGCACCGTCATTAAAACGCCTGTGGGCTGCTGATGTAATTCACTCCGACAAGGTGCTGCAGAAACATGTCGCGTAAACGCTCGGGCTTTATGGCTGTACTTCAGGCACAAGGCCCAGGTTTAGGTAAACATGTCAGAGGCGGATCTATCGGCCGTTTATGTCCCAGACCCGACTGGCAGGTGTCTCGCAGGCGACATTCAGTGTCTTTAACTCACTCCCCGCGGATCTGGTCTCAAAGGTATTTCTAAAATCATTGTTTATCATGCAGTAGCTCAGCACACAGGAACCACTCCTAAAACCACAAATTGTCGTTTGCACATTTGACTTGTGTGCAAATTAAATAAACAAGATGTGACATGTTAATTAGTGAGCTTTAGGTGTTGGGAAGCATTCTTCTTTTTATTTTTTTTTATTTTGGAGAACCAGGATTCTAGTCTCCAATCACCTCTCAGTTGCAGATCCATATTTAACAGCCAGAGGATTGGTAATGACCTTGTGGAAAGAAAGCAAATAAATGTCTCTCCCAAAGTGTTGTCCCATTACTTTAACTTAGATGATTTCCTGGCTTCAAAAAACAAACCTCAAGATCCCTTTATGCTTAAGGGACCTTTTCCCAAACCGAGAAATGTAATACCATTCTCTAGAAATAACACAGACATATGTGACATGCATTGCCTCACATTGCTTTGCATTCATACATAATTATAAATGTGAGTTGCCTGTGTGGTATCCATTGTTGCCCCCGAGCATCTTTGCTGGGAACTGTGCCGCCCGATTAAGGAAATTTTCCGGTGCTGGTTTGTCCTCAAAGACCCTCTGCTCTGGGGCAATTTCTCTACCTGTTTTGTGAGGGGAAAAAAACAGTCTGTTGCTGTCTGAAGAGAGAGAAGAAGAAGAAGAGGGAGAAGGAGAAGGCTTATAAAAGAGAAACAAGGTGAAGCAGGCGGCAGAGGGTGGAAGAGTAAAGATTTATCATTCGGCCGAGGAGTGGAAAGAAAAGTGCTGCTAGTCTGGAGAGTGGGTTTCCACTTCAGTTTAATTTGGTGTGAAGTGTTTAAGACACACGAGTGTGGTTTTGGGGAGATAAATGGGAAACCCAGGCTTTTTTCCACGGAGACTGACACCTCTCTGTTTTCTGTTGGCAATTAACTCTCTGCGTAGAATTTGCCACAGTTAGTTGTTGACAGGTTTAGGGGGCATTTGCTGTGTGTTGATTCGGTATTTTAAGCCTGTCTTGTTTTGGGTTATGAACTTCTGATAAATGTCTATCCCCCGACACGGCGAGTTCTGATTTTTCATTGAGGGAATATCAGTGAGAGCTGCTGTGCTTTTTTAAAACCGGTACGCAGCAAGTATGTCAGGGGGGTATATGCCATCTAGTGGTACAGATGGGTGCAGATGTGTTTTCCACTGCGTTTCGGGGTGTGATCCGTGCAGGTCCTCCTCCTCTGCCTGTCTCCGTGACGACGGACGCGGAATGCAAGCTGCCGCTCTGCTGCGGTGCATGATTAAAAAGCGCAAGTGTTCGGCATCTTAGCTGGGGGCCAATATTAGCACTGGATGAGCTAAGCGTTTATCTGATATTTTTAGATCCATGAGTAACACTGAGGAATCCGTTGGAACAGTTTTGACACGAGCTCAAGATTTTTCAATGCCTCAAATGTATAATTTTTTAAGATACTATGCATGTTTGTTGATGTTCTGGAGAAAAATCCTTTGTGCCAGCTCTGAGAAACCTGTGCTAAATGGCCTGTTTGATGAAAATTGAATGACTTGGCCCTCTTAGTCCGAGGTCATTGGCACATTAATGGCCGCTTTATTACCATAGCCTGTTAACCTGAAGCGCTGCTTACTGCCTAAGAAGAAGCCAAGGAGCTGCGTGAAAACGATTACACCGCAATTATATCGGCCACTTTGTGGCGACTCCTCACTGCCCAGCTGTCTGCTGCCTGCTGCCAGGAAATGGATTAGTTTCAGTGCTCCTCTAATAAGACTGTTAGACCAACAGCATGGGCCCAAATAAACGAATGAAAGCTGCAGATACGGGGATGGAAATAGATTAATATTGTCAGACGACGGCGAGTCTCCTCATGCAATCGTGGCTGGAAAAACCTGGCAGCGCCAAAGGGGAGATTCCCATTATCTCTGAAGAACAGGGAACAACCGGAAGACTCTCTCTGCGATCAGAACCTGTCAGACATTCACGCAGGGGACAGGACAGACCGTTCTATAGCCCCCGGAGGGCAGGGGCACAACCCAGGTGGTAGTAAAAAAAAAAAAAACAACCCCGGGGCAGACCGTGCTAGTCCTGTAAACGTGATATGCAAAATTACGACCTGGCGCCTCTGCGGTGCTGTGTACGCTGGGAGTCGGCTGCGCTGTCAGCGGCGTCCCGGTATCCTTGCCGAGCAACGCAGCAACGGCCACGGCGACGGCCAGGGCGACGGCCCTGGCGACGGCCCTGGCGACGGCCCTGGAAATGAGATTTCCTCTCGGCTGGGGATCCTGTTTGAATTGGCTGCTCTAAACAAATTAAGAGCCAGTAAGATGCTGTGTTTGTGTGACCCCCTTTCTCCTCAGGGGTGTGGGGGTGAAGAGGGGGGGCAGCCAGAGATCCTGTGTTGTTTACTGTCATTCAGGGCTGAGGGTTTGTGTGTTCAATGAAAAGGCCTTTTAAGCCGCAGTGCGGCCCTCAACAGCAAAGAGGATCCAGGGTCTGTAGAGCTGCAACGATCGATCGAGTAATCGATCAGCAGATGGGCTAATGGAGTTGATTAATGGTTCCAGTCTTTTTTTTTTTTTAAAGCGACAAAAGCAAACATTTCTGTGGCCTCGGCTTCTCCACAGTGAAGATTTGCTGCTTTTCTCTATCATTTGTGGTAGAAAAAGGAAGATATTTGGGTTCTGGCCTGTGTGTCAGATAAAATGTGGCGTTTTCAAGAGTTGCCGAGGACTCTGTTTTCCAGCGTTTCATAGGCAAAACAATTAACCCATCCATCGAGAAAATAATCGGAAGACATACACTCATGGAAACAATCACTGGTTGCAGCCCTGCGTGGCTGTTCTTTTAGTTATCATCTCTGTTTGCACCGCATGAAAAGATTTTTTTTTTTAATGCACTCTTGTTTTCCAGGAAATTGATCCCACCTCTCTTTGGTAAGACTTAATTCAGAGCCGTCTCCCTGTCTGTCTCTCTGTCTCTTGCTCCCCTGGAGCCCCAGAGGACAGGTTTCAGTCAATGAGCCCCTCTCTCAGATTTTGTTATTTTGTTATTGTGTAATGGCCTCCAGAGGTTGATGGATGGCTCCTCTACGGGTCTCCCCGAGGAGCGAAACCCTTCTATCTGGACATTAATCTGCTGCTGTGAGACAGACACGCTTGTTTAGCAAGCACAAAGCCCGGTAAGCTGTTGTCTCTGAGAAAAAGCCGGTCGTCTCCGGAGCCACTGGAGGCTGCGGTGGCTGGAGCCAGAGTAATGACCTGTGAAATTCACCGATAGAGTCATCCTGTTGCACACAGGTCCGCCAGCAACCGGGCCTTGTTCGCGGCCTGTTGCTGATTTATCAGTGCCCCCCACCTCCTCGGTGCCACTGGCTTCGTGGGGTTTTTATGTGGGTCGACCAAAGGACCCCAGTTTGCGGGAAAAGTGTTGCTGTGTTTGTGAGTGTCGAAGCTTGGAGAGGAAAAAAGGAATCTGTGTAATATGATTTTGTAACTCGATGTTAAACTGACATTGAATTAACCTGTAACTTATTTGGTGAAATGCATTTTTAAAAAGACCAAAACGAAAAGCATTACCATAAGTGGCTTTTTTCCTAATTGATTTCGGTTTTCGTTTCAGTGTTTGACCCCCCCCCCCCTTTTTTTTCCAACTGGCATATTACAGCAATGGCTTCTCAAGTATTTACACTGCTTTGTCCCGTGAAATAGTCAATGTTTTCTCTCCTCCTCAATCAGATTAGGATGTGAGTCCGAAAGTTAAGGAGCGTGGAGCCTTTGAAGGTGGTAAGGAGAGAAAGCTGTGTCTTCCCCCGGAGCAGATTTATACAAAAGATCAGAAGGGCAAACTTCCTGCTGGCATCTTCTGTCTGGTGGATACAGTTCGACTTTTTTACCCCAGTTTTCGCAGCAGAAGGAGATTCCTCCTTATTCCTGCCCTGTGGGTGTTAGAGAGAAATCGCTCGCCGGGAGAGAAATGGGTTTTTGTGTCAAAAAAACAAAAAAACACTTTGGTGCAATAACTCCTCTGTTCTCCTTGTTGCACTTCCTTCTTTCTTAACTTTTTTATTTTATTATCTGCTGTTCGCTCTTCTAATTAAAAACAGGGCTTTGCCATACTGTTATAACTGGATCATTAGTGTAGTTATTTCGCTCCGACTCTGTAAAAAAAAAAAAAGATATCTAGCATAATGTCAGTATGTTCACCAGTGAGTCTGCAGCCAAGCTAGTGACAAGTGTGGTGCTGCATGGCGGCTAACACTAGCAAGCTAACTCGCTGGCATATAAAGTTTACCGTGTTTGCCGTCTTGGGTTAGCGTGTTCACGTGATGTCTTTTACTTACTATCACTATCACCTGATATTTCAGGTGAGCTTTTTTTTTTTTTCAGGTGCTTGGACTTATGCTTGGTCATCGCAGTCATTCCAGTGTTAGTTCAGTGTAAAATGGTGGACCATCCACCACGCTCGGTCCTGGACCTGCGCTGCTCAGCGTGGTTAATTAAACAAAAAAACAAATGTAAAATCAGGTTGTCTCATACCCAAAGATCACAAAGGACATAACTGATTCCTTTCTTAAGGGTCCAGTTGGCAGCTTCTGTGATTGAAACCACATTTCTCTTCCTGGAAAATGCTGAGAAACTTTTACTTTGAGTGGTTTGGACATTAGTAATGTGCTTCTATCTGACCCTCCCTACGCAGCAATAAATCAGCCGCAGTTATCCAACAGTGACGATAGAAAGTAAAAAAAAAAAAAAAAATTGCGCTTGTTGTGAAATCGCTATAGTCGTTGCCTGTGAAATTTCATTTATTTCAGAATCCCTTTGATTAGTTTTAAAGTTAAGCACAGACTCTCAGTGGAGTAAAGAATCCTGGGTTTGCTTGGAAGTTATGACATTTCCTCTGAGTCGTTCAGGGATTCCCTGCTCATGACCCCCACAAGGCTGGAACTTTATTTTTATTAGCTTTTTTTTCAGCAGCCCACCCTTTAACATAACCAACCCCCCCACCGCCCCACCACCACCCCAATGGATCTGCGAAAAGCAGAAAAAGTTCTGACAAGCTCTGACCCAAGCTCCAGCTTTCTCAGTCCAGTCCACAGTTACTGAAGATTATTTCAATCTTTTTTTTTTTTAATTTCTTTCCTGCTTCAAGTTACCGAATGTTTCCAGCTCAATGAATCAAATCTCTCGACAAAATTTGTTTCGCAACATCAAAATTTTATTTCCAGGACTGACTTACAGTCCCACTAATTTAATTTCACTCCTTATTCATTGATTCGGTTCCTTCATATTTCCTTTTTTTTTTTTTTTTTTTTTGTTTATGCCTTGACACTTTTCTGTTTGCAGGTTGAAGCCTCTGGTTAATTCTCTTTGTGTGATATGGCCCCTACATGTTTTACAGTAGCCGAGTGGCGATATGAAAAAAGTGTTTATGGAGCCAGGATGACATCAGATACCATGACTAATCAATATCTCCCCCCGGCCTTGCTCGCCCTTCAGGTGTCCCTGAATGCAGGGGGGAAGGAGGCGGAGTCTGTCCCGGCGTAATAAAAGTAAGCTCGGGAGGAAAATGTGACAGATGTTGTGGAGGCCTGCGCCAGCGGAGAAAAAGCGAGAGTGGAGCTGTCAGACACGTCGACTCCGGCGTGGTGATGGATGGAGAGTGAGGTAAGACGGATGACATCGTCTGTCTGAGGCCATGTTGTCATAGCGGAGGATTGCCGCTTGTCTTAACCTCTCAATATCAGAGAGCAAACTGAAGTTTGTTTACACTGCCCCGGTGGAGTGATTTAGAGTGAGTGGGTTGGGGGGGTGGGGGGGTGGAGGAGGTTTGCTTGCTGGAGGGTCGGATCAGGTTTCCAAACATTCCCTTTGAAATCGAATAGCAACCATCCCATCCCGGGCATTTTTTTCCTTCTTTTTTTCAACCCAACCAGCCCCCTTTTTCGTTAGAATCCTCGAGGTAAAGAAGAGTCCAGACCTGAATACAAACAGAGAAAAATCAAGTATCAGCGTCAGCATTGGCCTTTACGTCCCCGACATTAGCCAACACCCATCCTGGATTCAGGCCAGTGAAAAAAAGCAGGAAATAGAGATGTGAATGAAATTATTGCCTCTAGTTTGTTATGCAGCCAAAATAAAGGAATAAAAGACAAAACGCTGTAGCTGTTGTAGCCACAGAGAAGCACCAATGCATGCTAAATGGAGGAACTTCCTTTTGATTAAATTACATTATGAAGATAACTGTCTCCCTGCAAAAGTAAGTAAAGCATGTCCCTTGTTGGCTGAACCCCCTTTTGCATCAGCCGCTCACTTTCAACAATGCATCATGGAAAAAGGCTCATCTATGTCTGTTAAACAAAGGCCAGACTTAAGCAGAGGGCTGATTGATTTACGGCATCTCATGTTGCTAAAACAATAAGACGTCTTGCGGAGGGGGTTAAACATCCCCGGAGACGAAGACTCCTCGTAACAACACGGTTCGGGGTGCATGTTATTGCGATGGAAGATGGATAGAAGTCTGGCTTATTTTGCCAGGAGTCAGGTGTGGGGTTGGGGGGGGGGGGGTTAGGATCGGGGTTGGTGCATCGGCAGTGAGGGAGAAGGAGAACTAGGGGTTTAGGCCGGTTTCCAACCCCAGCTTGATGTCAGTGCTGGGCTGGATTGTAGAAGTTGTTTTTATATATATATATATATATATATATATATATTTAAAATATCTGTATGTGTGTGTGTGTGTATGTGTGTGGATGTGTTGGGTAAAGGGGGGGGGGTCAGGCTGGGATTACACTGTCACTCTGTTCACACTGTTTATGAATACCAGGCCACTGTGAGTGCCTCTTTGTCGCGTAAGTGTTTACTCAAATTTATTTTGGGAGAATTCCACACGACTGGGATCTCTATAAATTAGGGAATCGGGCGCTTTGTGTAATGATAACTTCTGTCAGCTGGTCGGGGGGCCGCGACGTGTTTTCTAGAGAGCGTGTAAACACGGCGGCGGTGAAAGAGGCGGAGGGGCGCCTGCGCGACTAAAGGTGCCGCAGACTCTCCCGTTCGTTCGCTCTCTTCGGCGGAACAATAACAACGTCCTGAAACCGGCTCGTCACACGTCTTCCCTCCGCCGCCTCTCGGGGGGGAAACGTTACACTTGTTATTCCACTGCATTTATTTGACCGTTGGATTTGCTGCTCGTTCTGCAGATCCAGACTTTACATATGAAAAAGATCGTTCTTATAATCCCTAATCCCGTAGGTTACATATGAGTAATAACACCCTGAGAATGGTCATTCTGTCTTAAAAAAATACTTCAAACATTTAAGTAGATTTTGCTCATGTCACTTTTGTGTCTTTTACTACAGAAAGGCTTTGAAGGCAGGACTTTCCCCATGAAGACGTATTCTTTTACTTCGATATCGCCTAAATATCTCAGCACTTCTTCTACAACTGGTTGGAACAAAGAGGGTCTCGCGTAACTGATTTTATAGGGACTGCGCACAGTAACTAAAACCTAAGGCACCTTTTTTATTTCACCCTCTGCTCATGTGTGACCCGTTGAGCCACAATAAACCGTGATATGAATCTGCATTAGAACGGGAAGTGATCTCATCCAGATCAGCAGTGACACAACGTACCTAATAATTATTTTGTCATTATTTTACTTCTTTTTGTCTTTTCATTAATCAATTAATCATTTAATTTATGAAATGAATCAGGTCAGTAGATGGAGAACTTTTCCTTATCTCTGCCCACTACAGGTGAGTCTAGTGTGACTCCGTGCCAGTGTTTAATACAACAACATGACCACCGTCAGCGACTGTCCGCAGCCCAAGGGGTTGATGGGAAACTTTCTGAAACCGTCAGACAGACTGATTGACTGTATGTTCCACCGTTCTCTCAGAATCGTTCCAATCCTGCCGAGATCATTCGATTTGAAACGACTCGGTGCCGAATCAGGTCCGAGGTCCACTGTCCTAAGTGGATACCACAGGTTTGTGGGCTTGCGACACAATATACTGCACGGCTAAGACACACACACACACACACACACACACACACACACACACACACACACACCCATCACCTGTACAGACCTGAGGGCAAAAATCAAGCAGAAAACAAGAGTCTGAGATTTAATCACTGGCTGTGTAGTGAAAGCGTGTCAGAGGCGTGTGCAAGTTTCCAGTGTTAACGAGACGATCAGATGAAGATGTAGTGGAAACAGAAGACATCTGCATTAGATTAGAAACTGTGGTCGTAGAAAACTCTAAACTCGAGCCGTTAATGGACAAAAAAAAAACGGGGTTCGTATGTTTCTTTGTGTTTTTTACAATAGAAAGAAGAAAAATGTTTGTCGTACTATCACTTTAGAGGAAATATTATTATGGTTTGGTTTAAGGTGAGAAATTCCAAAAATTGACACTGTTTGCTAGATATAATCAGACACATTGAGTTCAAGGACTTCCAGCCTCACGTGTTTAAACTAACAGATTATGTAATTATGCTTAATTAGGAAACTGGAGCAGGCTTAAGGCACCCTCACCTTCAAGTGCAACAGCACCATCTAGTGGCTTTCGCAGTACACGTCCATGAGGGGTAGTAGAGGGTCTCACAGTGGAGAGAAGAGACGGAACTGGGTTTCTATCAGTTTTCTGTTTCTTCATTAGTGCATATTGTTATTTAACTTTCTATTGATGCTAATTAAGACTAAGTCTAAACAGCATCAGAGGAAGTGAAAGATCAAATGCAGTAATGACGTCTTGTGTCGGTGAATGTCCGATGGTGAAAAATCAGTCATATACAAGGTCCAGAGCACGGAGTTTAATGCTAACATGCTAAAAGTAGGGTTACAACTAAAGACCATTGTCAGCCTTTTATTTATTCAACCAACTGGTTATTCTGTCAAATGTTAGAAAAAAGTGAAAAATACCAACAGCAGGAGCCCAGCGTAGTGTCTTTGGCCAATAAACCCAAACATCTTCAGTTCACAGTGATTATAGAACCAAGAAGAGCAGATGATCGTCACCTTTGAGAAGCTGCAGGCGGCAAATGTTTGACATTTTCACTTGATAAATCACTGTCAAGAAAGAAAACTCCATAAGTCAGTTGTAAGGTTGTACCATTTATTAGTCAGTCTGACAAGCGGCACAATACAAGGATTGATGACACCGTCCTACCCTGAAAGGCTCTTAATTCGATCTTAATTTGAAATAAATAGAGTGTAAAGAGAACAACATTCCTTTGAAATGGTTAGTAGATCTAAAAGAAAAAAAAGGACATAACTGAGAACAAACATATGACAAGGTCTTCATCAATTTTAACAAAAGCAGATACAATTTTTTTTTTTAATTTAAAAATTCATATAAACACCTTGCGTTACCCCATAGCCTATTACATGGTAGTGATACATGGCGCTGTGGTGGAGCCTAGGCTGATCTTTACCTACCACCGGGTGCGTTTCTTTACACTGACTGGTGCGTTTTGTTTTTTTCCTCGTTAACGGTTGAGCTTCACCGACGAGAAGAAGCCGACGCTGAGCCAGCGTTTATCGACCGCGACGCGTGAAATTCGAGAAGACTCGAGGTGCGTGTTTCAGCCGACCCCTGGCGGGATCTATCACTACGGCCTAAACCTAAACCGCTCTCATTGTGTCAGTGAGGCATCAGATATTTCTCCGTTCCACACATTTGTGACAAGTCTTCCAGCTGTTTTACAACAATATGGAAAATGATGACAAAAAAAAAAAGGTACAGCCTCCATGCTATGCTCTAAGGGTCCTCCTTTATTGAACAACCTGAAATTCTAGCTATCTTTGGGGTAATGCCTTTGTGTTCAGTCTTTGAGAGGAAGAAAGGCACAGTCTGCAGAGCAGGATTAGACAGAAGAGTTCAGTCGAAGTGCTTTGTTGCTGAACTCCTCTCGAGGGAGCAGAAAGTAGCGCACATTGTTGTGGTTTCTTTTCCGTTACATCAGATAAAGACCTTTTTTTTTCTCTGGGAGGCTGGGCCTGCAGCTCCTGAACCCATGCAGGCGGTAAAAATGAGACGTCTGCAGCTGCAAGTAAAGTAGAGAGAGGGAGAGGGAGAGGGAACCCCCCCCCCCAAATATCAAATCGGTTATTTCGGCAAAAGACATTTTGAAACACCAGTGGCAAGAGACACAAAGAAATCCTGCATTTTGTGGTCTGGGGTACGAAGAATGCCAAACTGCATCCTCGACCAATCACCTCCCCTTTTTATTTTTACCACTTACCACTTTTGAGAGCAGTTTCCTTTAGTGATCTCAAAAGCCTCTGTGGTAGCGGTGGTGGGGGCGGGGGGGCTCCAACAGGCTGAGTGAGAAGCGGCGTCAGAAGTCAGAGAAGATTAAAGTTGCTGGGGAAACAACTCGAGGGACGGGCCCGACGCGAGGGCCGAGAGATGAGACCTTGGCCGGAGCTGGTTCTTATCTGAGCGCCGGGGAGGAAAGGGAGAGCTATACTGTATCTGCCCCCCCCAATGCTTCGGCCCATTTGGAAAACTGTGCTGATAAAACCAGCTGTGCTGTGGGATGAAGCCTCTCGTTAGAGGCGATAAAGGTGCAAACAGTTCAACACTGTTATGGAACGTGGGGGTCCAGTTCTGATGGAGCCCTCCCCCGGATGACATAGACACAAAGCTGTTGTCTGCTGCTCGACCTGGTTGCAGGGAACCAATGAGTTTATGCAGCCTGAGAACTCAATACATTAGAACTATACAATATAAAATAAGGACACGATGATGGTTTACCCTGGAGGGAAAGGTTCTCCTGTCCCTAAAAGAAATTAATAAACATTTGCAGCAAACGTTGAAAAAACAGAGGTAGCTAATTTATCAACATTAAAAAAAACAAAACAACAATTCTATACTGAGATCTAAAAACTGGTTTACATTAACTATGGACTGAAATGGTTTCACAACACACTATGACACATGATGAACTAAACGCCCTCCATCCATGAAGGAGCTCGCCCCCCTGCTCGTGCCTACTTTTCATGGCATCTTTGTTCAGATGTTCAATTAATCTGTTGGGTTGTATGTTATAACAAAGCAGATGAGTCTCGACGGAGCCACACAGAAGAGATCGACAGAAATGGACGTGTGATTGACAACAGTTATCACAGATTCAACGATCGACACGGGGCAATGGCGTTTTTATCGTGACACGTAAGGAGGCGAGTAGTTTTCCTTCAGGGCCCAGGTTTGAACTCACCAAGACGATAGAGATTTGAGATTCTCCCACATCCGCCATTTCTTGAACAAGTTGTAGACGCAAAAACAAAAATAAATAATCACAATCAATGTGACGTCTTGACCTAAAAATGAGTCTTTAAACAAAAGAGAACCCAGGGCAAATTGACCACATTTTCCCGAATGCGTTCCTCAAAAAATTCTCCAGCCAAAAAGGTCCATCTAGTTCCTTCAGAACCAGGATCCTGTCTGTTTGCTTCAAAACACCGTCTGGTCTTGCAGAGTCCCCAATCCTGTCAGTAGTTACGAATGCTGAAGAAGCCCACGCTGGTCGGCGACTCCTTGACTGTGACGGTAACCAGATTGGCGGTGACGTCCGTTACAAACACGTGCTCTATCAGACTCCGCGTGGGCTTCCAGTCCTGGTTCTGGACCGCCGCCGAGCGATCCTGTCCGGTGTAGGAGGAGTCCTGGTCTGAGTCGGAGCTGCTCTCCTCTTCGCCCGTGCTCATGTCGTTCATTTTGTTTTTCTTGCCGTCTTTGTAGGCCGACCGCTCCTGCTGGCCCTGGACCTCCGCGGAGGGCTTGTGCATGCCACCCTTCTCCAGCCTGCCTTGGACTCTCGAGGTCTGGATTTCAGTGGCCTCCTTTGCCTTGTCTGCTCCGGGCTGGCTCTTCCTAGCCTGCAGTCTCCCAGGGGTTGCGGGACTCTTGGGGGGATTGTAGTCCTGGTTTTGCGCCACAGTAGTTTTCCTTCAGGGCCCAGGTTTGAACTCACCAAGACGATAGAGATTTGAGATTCTCCCACATCCGCCATTTCTTGAACAAGTTGTAGACGTAAAAACAAAAATAAATAATCACAATCAATGTGACGTCTTGACCTAAAATGAGTCTTTAAACAAAAGAGAACCCAGGGCAAATTGACCACATTTTCCCGAATCGTTCCTCAAAAAATTCTCCAGCCAAAAGGTCCATCTAGTTCCTTCAGAACCAGGATCCTGTCTGTTTGCTTCAAAACACCGCCTGGTCTTGCAGAGTCCCCAATCCTGTCAGTAGTTACGAATGCTGAAGAAGCCCACGCTGGTCGGCGACTCCTTGACTGTGACGGTAACCAGATTGGCGGTGACGTCCGTTACAAACACGTGCTCTATCAGACTCCGCGTGGGCTTCCAGTCCTGGTTCTGGACCGCCGCCGAGCGATCCTGTCCGGTGTAGGAGGAGTCCTGGTCTGAGTCGGAGCTGCTCTCCTCTTCGCCCGTGCTCATGTCGTTCATTTTGTTTTTCTTGCCGTCTTTGTAGGCCGACCGCTCCTGCTGGCCCTGGACCTCCGCGGAGGGCTTGTGCATGCCACCCTTCTCCAGCCTGCCTTGGACTCTCGAGGTCTGGATTTCAGTGGCCTCCTTTGCCTTGTCTGCTCCGGGCTGGCTCTTCCTAGCCTGCAGTCTCCCAGGGGTTGCGGGACTCTTGGGGGGATTGTAGTCCTGGTTTTGCGCCACAGTAGTTTTCCTTGCCGGGTTCGTTGCGTTTCTCAGGCCCGATGCCGGGGCGGTGCCGTTTCCAGGGGCGTCGTTGCTTTGTGCCGGTTTGCTCTGAAGGTTGAGCAGCTGAGGGCCAGAAGCCTGACTGGGGGAGGCGGTCTTCAAGGGCGTAGAGGCCACTGCTTTAGTATTGGGTAGCCGCTGCAGTGTTGACACAGGGGCCTGGGGCTTCTTTTGTCCAATGGGGGGGCTTAATGTGTGCTGAGTGGTTCCTTGAATGGGGTGTTTGGACGTATTCAAATTCAACGCTGCGACCCCCTTCGATTTACCCGCAGCTGATTTCAAATCCAGACTTGTTCCACTGGGCAGGCTGGAGACAGACAGTTTGGCCTCGGCGACACTCCTGCTTTGGCTGGGTTTGTTCAGAGCCGGGGAGGCAGGCTGGGCCGACCTGCCAGATCCCAGAGAGCTCATGGAGTTTTTAACGGCCCCGCCCTGGGTCAGGGAGCCTCTGCTCTGACTACCCACCGTGTCCCTGGCCGAGCCCCGGTGGAAACCCATGAAGGTGAAGCTGGCCGGGTGAACGGGCTTTTTTATTGCCCCTGGAAGATCTGTATCTTTGGGCGTTTTCAGGATTTTGCGAGGGCCCTTGTTCTGCTGAAATTCCTTCACGTCGGGGGGCAGGGGTTTCCTGCTCCGTTTCTTTGGGGGCTCCTGTTTTGCCACAACAATCTGCGCCTTCTTCTGAGGAACGGGATGGAGGTCCCGCGTCCTAACGCTGGGACTCGCCTGCTTGGCGCCGCCGTCCTCGTCATCTTCGTCCGAGGAGGATGAAGAGGAGGAGCATGAGGACGAGGAATCGGACGAGGACGAGGAAGAGCCAGACGAGGAGCTGCTGGATTTCGGAGCTTCGGGCACATTTTCCTAAATTAAAGAGCAAACATTAGATACTTTGAACTAATCCCTCAAAAACGATGTTCTGCTTTACTCTTTACTTACCAGGATTTTCCTCGGTCGTCCTCTTGGCCTTTTCCCTCTCTTGCGCATCAGGAGCTCCTTTTCTTGCTCTCTGTTTATTCAACAAAAAAAAAATAAATCCCAATGACATAAGTACTTAATGTGGGGTTAACAAGTACAGATTAACTAAAGTTATAGCTCAACGTTTGTCATGTAAACATTTCATATGTTTGACTGAATGTAACATTTTTGGCAGTGTTCAGATTTAAACATGAAGTGGATGAGCATTAATACAGCCAAAAAAAATCAAGCATTTCATGTATAATTAGGATTTCAATGACAACTAATGCGTAATAACTAGGTATTTTCCTTATTACGTTACAAGCCTATAAACACTGGTAAAAAAAAAAATTGTGCAAGAATCCCTCGAAATCCCCTAACTTATTGTGATTTTCAGTGAAACAAAACTAATTTTAGATATAACCGATGGACCACAACTCCGTTGTTGTGTTAATGTCGAAATCGGAACACTCACTTCTTGTTGAACGCGGCCAAGAGTCTCGGGTCAAGGATGTTTTCTTGGGGCTCCCAGCTGTTGTGTCTGGAATACATTGACGTGAGGAGTGTTACACATCAGTGTTAGTCAAAATACAGACACGAGGTGGCCCCACAAGATGAAATGAATCCTGCAGCTGCAGCGGCGACTCCATATTTAGAGAAGCGGAGTTGGTTCGTCCGGGGGCGGAGGAATGGACCTACTACAGGCAACATGTGTGTCACCTGAGACCAACGGTTTGAGGATAGGCTGAGAGAGATCAAAACGGGCCATGAACTCAAACATATTACTACTATAATGTGGGACTCCTTTGTGTTACATAGGAAAATAGAACTAGAGCAGTTATGATACAGTGATGTAAATAATAACTTAATAAGTGAGTTGAAACTCCTTAGGAAGGCATTTCCTATCAGGCTTTGTACATGAGAGGGAAGATGGTTTTCCCATTGCATGTCAATCCATAATCTAATGCATATATACTGCCTACTTATCAAACACGGCACATATTAGTTGTTACACCGTAGCCGGTACGTAGTGGAAATAATATGAGCCAATGTGAACAGGCTGTTTGTTTTAAAACCATTTTTGACGGCAAATACCGGATGGCAATGTCTTGGGGTTCTGATCCGGGCTAATCTGTCGGGTTGATCTTCAACCGATGCTTCATCCCTCTGGGACCTCATGTTTTACACCGTGTCCATGAGAGTGGCCTTTAGGAGTAGCTACAAAACACTTGCATGTTTATCGTTCCCCCCCAAAAAGGGGAAAATTTGGGGAATTTAAACACACATATACACACAAACACACACACATATATATATATATATATATATATATATATATATATTCATTTTGATGCTCTTACAGCAACAAATGTTGGAGGGATTTTTTTGGGGGGGTGGTGGTGGTTTATTGTTACTTCAGTGAAATGTCACATAAAAAAAAAGGTAAAATTTGCCTCCCACAGCTGTCGAATCAGTTTTTTGTTTTTTTTAAAGTTATTTTTCTTCCCACAATGAGCTCACGCTGTGGTGGAAAAACGAAAAAACAACTGTTCGACATCTCTGTGGGAAGACGTGAACAAACCAGGAGGGAAGAGCAGCGATGATGGTGGGAAGTCGTGACAAGAAACAGAAAAGAAAAAAAAAACAGTAGAAAAACCACCAACAACTTTGTTTTTCAGTAGTTTCTCTGCTGCACCTGTGCATCATGACGAGTCCAGTGCCTGTGTCAGGTTTTACCAAAGCAACAGACTGAAAACAGGACGTTTTTCATTTTTGTTGTTTTTTTTCCCCCCTTTTTTCCCCATAAGTGATCTGAACCTCATGCACATGTTAATGACCTTTCTCCTCATCACTTGTTGTTGAGTAGCCTGTTCTGATTAGTAGTCACCAGTGAAAATAATCAACCCCCACCCACCCCCTGCACACACAAACACACACACGCTCACACACACACACACACACACACACACACACACACACACACAAAGGATGTGGCCATGGAGCTGGGCAGGCAACCGTGAGCATTGATGGTGGATTACAGCAACAATGTGGAGCGAACAGAGAAAAGGGGGCAAGTGATGAGAAACCAAGTCGAGGCGAAGCCTTCACAGATGCAGGTTAAACACGGGCCGAATTAACTGGGGAATTTTTGATCCGTGTGACCAATAAAACCCGATATTATTCAGATATCGATCAACGATCAACCGGTCCCCGAAAATTTTGACTGCGTTATTGATTGTCGAGCCCGAGTCCCACACGCACACACGCATTAAAAAAAACTTATAAAATTACCTAAACAAAATCAAAAATCATGTTAAAAATAGGTATAAAAGCGGGGAAGGTGAAACAGATGCAGCACCAAAACATTTCCTTGCGCTTTTCTCCGCCAACTTCCCAAATTGGAGGCGTTTACGAACAAAAGAAGGCAGAGAAAAGGGCAGAAATTGCGAGCGACGTCGGGGGAAACGACCCGAAACGATGGATCGTCGTCGATTTCGAGGCTTTCGGTCAAAAAAGACAAAGACGAGACGAGGACGAGCCCGAGCGGCTCCGCAGCGGCCGAGCTGCGAGCAACAAGCGACACGTTGTTGTTGTTTTCATTGTTGGGCCGAGCGGCTCCTCTCGTACTCACTTGGACGACCATCCCCTCCACTTCACCAGAAACTCCAACTTTCCCTGCAAGACAGGAGACAAAGCCAGGCGACAAGGACAAGGTGAGAGCGGCGCCGCGAACGCTAGGAGGGCAGGGGCCCGTGGATGAGGGGCCAAAGGACGAGGGACAACGCTCCGCGGCTCTCACCTTCCTCAGCCGTTTGTTCAGGATGCATTCGGCGTCGAAGACCTGCTCTCCCACGGCGCTCAGCTCCTCCATGGCTGCCTTCGCCCCGACTGAGCCCCGCACACGGGACGGCCGGCGTCGAGCCGCCGCTCTCACCCGGGCGCGGGACCGGACGCGCCGAGGCTCGCTTCAGAATAAAAGGCGCGTCCGGTGAGGTCGGGGGGGCGAGGATCGGGGTGAGGTCCGGGGCAGAGGATCGGGGGTGAGGTCGGGGGACGAGGTCCGGGGACGAGGTCCGGGGACGAGGTCCGGGGCAGAGGATCGGGGGTGAGGTCGGGGACGAGGTGACGAGGTCCGGGGACGAGGTCCAGGGCAGAGGGTCGGGGGGTGAGGCCCGGGGCTGAGGATCAGGGGTGAGGCCCGGGGTCGAGCCCCGGGGGTGAGACCCGGACCGAGACCCGGACCGAGACCCGGGCTCCGCACTCAGCTCCAGAGTCCGGTGCAGATGTGCTCGGTAATGTAAAATAGGAGGAACAGCTGGCTTCAGGACCGGAATCCGCGTCCCTAGTTTAGCCTGCTCTGGTTTCATTGCAGGAGAAGTTGGATAAATTCAAGGTTGGTGCACAACTTTTATCAAGCTTAAGAGGTTTGAATCAGCCAGAGTTAACCTAGCGGGCGCCTTCTGCATAGAATCAAACAGTGTCTCTCCTGAAATTGGTATAAACAGTGTAATTATCATGCACAAAACCTTGCATTTTGCAGTCGTGGTGGAATTAGCTCAGGCGGCTTGAGCAGTGTCAGTTTTTTGGCTTTACTAGCCGGTTGTCTACCCAGTGAGTTAATTAAAATGTCTAATTATCTGGATCTTTAAATGTAATTAAAACTCTTCTATTTAAATTGAATAGAAGGTGCTTTAAACTGTTAATCACGTCAATGTTCCTGATGATTAAGTTAATTAAAATTTCCTGTTAATGAAAGGAATTCATCTCAGGATTAAAAAAAAAAAAAAAAAGGTTGATTGTAAAATATAGACTTGAATCCACCGTTTGAAGCTGCGATGCATATTTCTCCCTCTGCATTATCTTCTTCATGTAAGAACACGAAATAAGATGAATAAAAGTCTCCACCAAACCACGTTAAAAGAGACGCTATCCTGCAGAAACAGCGCAATTCTGGTACCTTTTTGTTGATGCGTTGATTTTTAATTCCATGGAAATAAACACAATGCTCACCGCGGTGTCGAAGCGGTAGTTTAATTTTGAAATCTGCCACCGGAAGTGAGGCGTTCCGTGAGCAGCTTGACGCCGTCCCCGCGCAGAGGCGGGCAACCGGGAGCGCGCTCGGTGAGTCCTGACCCTCGGCGGCCACCGTCGTGTGTTCGGAGCATGTTCGCATCATGTAAGTGAAGCGGAGACACGAGAATAAACAAGTAATCACGGCCTTGTTGAAGAGCTCAGCGTCTCAAAAGGCACCTTTCAAAGAAAAATGTAGCTTTTAATAATGAGGGAAAATTAGGAAAATTAAGTTTATTCATACAGATATTAATATACAGTGCACATGAACCCTTTCACACTCTGCATGACGATAATCAAAAACACAAAGGGAGAAGTTCATTTGTATTCTCGATTTTGATCCAAAAATAACTGTTTTTAAAAGGGTTATGCAAAACCCTGTTTTCTGGTTCCAAGTGTGTTAACTGGGTGCGCTTCCTCAAACAAGATGAGAGCGAGTCACCCAGAGAGTCCGTCCATAAGCAGCTGTTTCTCAGTTTCCCACTCAAGCATTACAGGTATTTTTGTATTTTTTAAATGTGTGTGTGTGTGGGAGTCAAAGCGGAGTTTGTGCGGTAATATCTGTATTCTTCGAGATGTTTTCGAACTTCCCGATCTGAAAAAAAGAAAAGATACAATTGCCACATTTTAGCATTAATATCGATATTAAAAACGAAATCTCATTTTTAAAATTCTTGAAATACTGATTCAACCCTTGTTGCCCAGACCCACAGGGAACATACAGTAATGGCGTTTAGTAATAGTTTTTCATTACTCTGTCGTTACCTTTTGTTCCTTTGTTTTTCTCAATGATTTTGTGGTTATCATCACTATAAACACGATAATCAGAAATACAGCTACTGAAGTGAGTCCAATGAAGGCGTTTGGCAGGTAATTCGTATTTTCACCTGAAAAAAAAAAGAACATTCACTTTTTAAGTTTGTTGTTTGGAGAATTGATGCTGATATTTTTCTGCAGACTGCAGGGATTTTGTGCAAATATCTTTAAAGAGCCACAGAGTTCTCTTGTCTCATCTGCTTTATTGGGATTTTTCTTATTTGCTTTTGTCTTCCCTAAAAGTACCTGAGTTTCCGAAGCTGCGAACACCCACATTGTCCAAAGAACTGCATCTACTCAAGAGCTAAACTGCAATTGATTAACCACATGATGGTGCTGTAACAACTACTTTCATGTTTTGTCCAGTGGAGGAGCTTGTTTACTGCAAACTGCTGTGATAAGCGTCACCAGTGGCTTCCAGGGGGAGGCAACAACAACTTGTAGTGTGGGGAAAAAATCCAACAGAGCTCCATTGTTTCCAAATCTATTAAAAATACATCAATAAGTGTCACTGTTGCACTGGGGCGACATGTTCCTCACCATGAACACACACGCACACACACACACAGTAGTCTACTTTGATTCTGTCCCACACACACAAACGCCATCCTGCTGCCACAAGTACTCTCCCCAGCACCCAATGTGTATCAGTCCGCTGCTGAAAATAGTCCCCCAACAAATGCACTATTTCCTTCTGACTGAGTAAAGTTTGCTGAAAACAACAGTCCCCAGCTTTAAAAAAAAATTCTTTTAAAGAAAATTACTGAGCCTTAGATAGAAATGAAATATATATTAGTGCCCCCCCCCCACTATAAATTTTTTTTTTTTGTCACACATAGAGTATCACCGTCATTGGTCCTATAACTATTTAGCACCAGACTTTGGCATCGGATAGTTTGGACTTCCTCTCCTAAAATCTCCCTGAACATAACTCGAGCGGTGCCAGATGTGCTTTCTAGTTTTAACCTACAGTAGCTCCACATTTGATTTGGACATATGTGGAGTCGGAGATGATGGATGAACGGCGCGGTAATGAAGGAGCAGGTGTTGGAGTGACACACTTTCCCGAGGCCACGGGGAGAGGCTCATTAGTCTGATGTAAACTCACCCGAAGCAGTGGGGCTGATAGCCAGCATGTGCCTGGTGGCGTTCAGGTGGCCGTCGTTGACCTCCGGCCGGATGCCCAGGATGTGACACATCAAGGGGTAGATGTTTACAGTCTCAAAAGGTCCCACCTCCAGGTTCCTGTGGAAGGCTGGACCCACCGCCCTGAAGAAGGGCTTCATGTCCATGTCTTGGTTGTCGAAGCCGTGCTCCCCCTTGTTATACTGAACCGGGAAATACTGCGAGGACAAACAGGGACAGTTAACGCGGCTCGTGTGACCCACTTTGGATTCAGTTAGACAGGGCCTTTTTTTTTTTCTTTTAAAACCAGTGATTTTACTAACAGGAACTCATCAAAAAAGGGTCACACATCTTGGTCTGCTCTTATTTAGTCAGCAGAGGGAAGTGTTGGCCAAGTGAAAGACTTGTTTCCGTGCTGTCCAATGAAGGTCTGTTTTCTCTTTATGACTGATACCAACCAATGAAACTGGCAGAATGAGAATTTTAATCCATCTCTGAAACTTCTATTTTCATAAAATACTTACAAGACATTAATTCCTGTGATAATTTTAGGGTACATATTAAGTTTAATGAAAAAAAAAACTGTGAGATATATATATATATATATATATATATATATATATCTCACAGTTTTTTCTTCACAATGTAGAACAGCCAGTTATCTTAGCTATTATGTAAGGGTCTCAACATGCTTATCTTCCTCTTGGATCAAACCAAAAGGAATTTAAGTGGCCATAAAGAGAGAGAATCAAGTGTCAGATAATACAGTCAAGTTCATGGCCGGTCATAACCCACAGACTGTAGATAATCCATTTGATCAGCGGATTCAAGGAAGTGATTATTTTCCTCATCGTCAGCGTTTGACGGCGTTTTTCTTTTTCTTTTTCAATGATTTCTAGTAACTTACTCCTTCAATTAAGTGATGATCTGATGGCTCTCAGCACTGACTAACACTTTCTGTTGCAAAAAAGTTGCCGTGCAGCGGATTGACTGAGCAAGCGTGGAGCCAAATGAAAATGCTAATTTTGAATTTTGAGGCATGAATAGCTTCACGAAGCATTTTGAGAGCGCCGCATGTCATCAGCCAGGCCTGGATTATCCCGAGGACGTGCAAATTCACTTGATTAAAATTGTAATTCACTATGACTAGAATATAACTCCTTGTTTCTAGTTAAATAAAAGTGCCCGGTTTTAGTGTTTCCAATGAGAAAAATTCCGCTGGAGATTTCAGCGTCTCTGTCGTCAAGACTTGGGACTATTTCCAGAATAAGCTGGATGGCTTGCTCAGGTTCAGATTGTTTATTTGGCTTTTTGTCTGTAGCAGTAAGTCAGAGCTTGTCATTCCATGTCCCAATAAATAGTGCAGTGGGTCATAACCGCATAAATGACTGATTATTGCCTATAAAAGTATGGCATGAAATTTAAATTTGGCAGCAGCTATTGTTATTAGGAGTCTCGTGGTGAAACTAATGCTTTTACATTATGCAGCTGTTTTTAAAGCTGCACTCTGCAACTTGTCATGTTGGAGGAAGGAAATGACAACTTGAGGTAAATGTTTACTGAGAAAGGGTAAATCGATAGGAACTTGCAGTGGGCAGAAAGTTGCTGCGTTTTTTTGTTTTAGTTTTTTTTTCACCGTGTGCAAACTTTGGTCTGAACCCAAGTCAGTGATAACAGAGAAAACACATGAGCTGATAAGTTCTGCAAAATTATCATCTTCAGTCTCACAAGTCAACATCCATTAGAGAGATATAAAGAGAAAATGTGACTTTATCTGTCAACGCACCCCATTGATTACATATCCGGTGTCGGCCCATAAAATGATGGGGAGGATGCGATCGTTTCTCGTGAAGTGGAGGCGCTCCGGCATCTCCTCCTTCTTGAACACGTGCAGGTGTGGATGGGCGCCCTTCAGGGCATTGTAGACCTTCTCCAGCCTGCCGGGCTTGGGCAGCAGCATCCCAGAGGGCCCGTAGTCCACCAGGTGAAACGACAGGTCGCTGAAGGAGAAGCCCGGGATCTTGTGCAGGATGATCTCCTCCACCAGGCCGTTGCGGAACACCGAGGTCATGCCGTGGTCCGCGGTGATGATGATGTTCAGGCTGTCCGTCACGCCGTGTTCCTCGGCCGAGTTTCGGATGTAGCCCACGGCTCTGTCGACCTGCTTGACCATCTCCTGGCGCTGCGGGGAGTCCGGGCCGTACTTGTGCCCCGTGCTGTCTGGCTCGCCGAAGTACAGCGACACGAAGTCGAGATCTTGGTCCCTGAACCAGCCCATCACCTTGTCAATGTTCTCCCTCCAAAAGCCCTCGTTCTTGTAGTCATAAAACGGCGGCTCCACTTCGCGAATCATAGCAACCTCTCCTTGGTAACTGGAGGCTGTGCCAGGGAAGTGAAGAGAGCCAGCTTTGAGGCCCTTGAAGGTTAAGAAAAAGAGGCCACATTAACATCACTCGCACATAAATGTGACACATGTAGTCAGACATGTTTGCAAGCATGCCAGGAATTCATCTGCTCATACTGTTGGTCAAGATACGTGAAATCAAATCAGCGGTGGCTGGACTCTCATTCATTTTCTTAAACCTACGGCCGAACCGTTTTCCAGACAGCCTTTCCACGGCCGTCATTTGCATGCGTTTAACCCGCAAAACGATTTACCTGAAATCATTCGTCAGGCTCTCAGAGGCGTTTAGTCAAGAGAAATGCTTTCCAGTGTCTTAAACATTAAAACGGCCTCCGAGCGATAGGATGGAAATGGCGCTGCACTGACCTGCCTCTGCGCTGTGATCCAGATCGGCAGCGTGCCATTGTCCCACCACTCATTCATGAACTGGGTCTGATAGTAGGGCTTCTTCTGCGACGTGGTTGTGTTGAACCACATGTTGTGGATCACGCCGTGGTTCTCGATGTAGCGGCCTGCAGAAGAGAGAAACGCTGTCGGTCCGCTCGCACTCATTATTCACGGCGTGACACATTCACATTAAAAATTCTATCAACTTAACGGGCTGAGTGGCATGACGCTTTTGGACAAGGTCTTACGACCAACTTCGGAGATTAGAGGAATTTAATTTCAAGGAAGTTAAATTTCTTTTAGCTGGCGCTGATGATTTGAGAGTCAAAATAAGAAAGAGAGCAGAGAATTCTTCCCTCAGTCATCCAAGCATAATCATCTTACTCAGCTATAAAAGCTGTTGGACCCTGGGACATTCAATTACAACTAATTCCTTTTTCCCGTGGCTTTTTTCTACCCTTGCAAAGTAAACTCAGAGCGGTTCCCTCCTCTGTCATGATATGCAGATCCCCTGCCAACCAGGAGCACTGTTGTAGAAAATGATACACTTTACCTGTCAAGAGGGTGAAGTGTGTAGGACTGGTGAGGGTGATGTATGGAGGCGTGACGTACTGGGCCTTGACTCCATCCCTGGCCATTCGGTCGAGATTCGGCGTGTCAACGTCGCGGTCGTAGTCCCACCGGAAACCGTCGAAGGAGACCAGCAGCACCCTCTGTCTCCGATTGTTCGCCGGCGCTCCGTGGAGCGACAAAGCCCCGAGGAGGCAGAGGCTGGCGGTCCACTGCATGGCCAACACGGGCAACTCGCAGATCTTAACTGACTCTGTCCTCCAGCTAAAACTCTTATTTACGAGAGGATCCACCTCCTGGCGTCTCACCTTAAGGTCCCTGAAGCCAACATGTCCTGAGCAAAGTTTCACGAATTTATCTTATCTCTTAGATTGGACGGACTTTATCTCAGCACTTTCCTGCATGGGGCCCAACGGTGTTTATGAGCCGATTTTTACGGCTAGGAGTTGTTTTCACAGTGAATTTTCCCCGTTTTGCTCTTGAGAACTGCCAGTAAAGCAGATTAATCTCTCCAGGCATCACGGCTGTTTGTCGCCCCCCCCCCCACAACTCGCTTGTTGATGCCGTCTTTCTGTTTGTCTGCCTGCCCCGTCTGTGCGTCGGAGTTTCACCGTGAATCACTGACAATGGGGGAATGACACTTTGATGGGTTTCACCTTGAGTTGGGATGGTGCATGATTGATCTGACACCAGGAAAATGAAGAGGAAAATGAGAGTATATATCTCTTCGTCCGCCAGCAGTGGTCTCCCGGGAAGAAAAGGCACTAATAGACATATTCATTTTAATAACTCTAATGTGTATATTAGCCCCAGGATAGTGTTAAAAGATTTTTTTAAATCTACACCTATTTATTTTATTTTTTCAGCAATGGCCAGGGCGACGGACAAACTATTAAAAATGAACTGCAGCCTCCTTGGCGTTTCAGATCAGATTATATTGGGTGTCCTTATCCAGATATTACATATCACTGCGCTGTGATATAACCTTATCAATGTCCATCAAATTGCCAGACAAGCTAACTCTTCAAATTTGTTCTTTATTGTGTATGTCCTTGGCAGAGGTTCAAGGGAATTGTCTAATCTTTATGGAGATAAGGGATAACATTCATCAGCTTTCATTTACCTCATTCATATTCATTAGCTTTCTCATATTAACTCTATATGCTCACCGTCCACTGTCAGCAAGATCCGGAGGAGCGTTTTGGACTGCCGAGACCGGAGCGAGTCTCAGATCTCTGCTGTGAGAACTTTATCAAACACGCACACCCTGAACTTCAGGGGCAAGCAAACTCTATCCGACCCTCTCAATCCCGGCACAGGATTTCCGCGGGGATTCCTCGCTTTTTCTTGAAGAAGAAAAAAGCGAGGTTTTTGCCTTTAGCACTCCCTGCTGCCCGTATGCAACCGGTGCAGTGCACCGTCCTCAGATGGGGAGCCAAAACAGCTTCCATCAGTTTGAGCCGGAGCAGGCACTGTAATAATACACGAATTAGAGTGCACGGAGCTCCCAAGGCTGGAGATAAGGTGTAGTGTCTTTTTAGCAAAGTTTTTTCTGATCGAAAGAAAAACTACAAAACAACTTTTATATCATCTTTAAAAATTTTTACATCCTGTGAACATCAGTAACTCTCTTGATTTATTCAAAAAGAAAAGGCCCAACACAAACTTCTGAATCCGTCACACAATACTCAACTTAAACGGAACAGAAATCAACTCATGCCTTCTTTGAAGGTAATTTTATTTACGTTTACGATTTGCATTTTTTGTTGTTGTTGTTGTTGTTGTTTTGTTGCGCTTTTAGTTCGGTCTCTGTTTTCTGTCCGTGCAACTTTCATAACACAACATTAATGACACAAGCATTACAACAGTCACAAATACTGTGCGTACATGTAGTGGAGGGAATGATCCGATGGCAGGAACACAAACGTCAGCTCAGCTGGCGCATTAAACGCTGAGAAAAACACACACACACACACACACAGCCACCAAGGTTATTTGGTACAGACGGCATCTTTTCATAGTTAATCCATAAAATATCACAAGCTTTGAAAGGACAACAGCTAATTAATGCCAAAACTAATGTATCAAAGATCGTCGAGGCGACGTCCGCGCAGCAAACCGCACGTTTTCCCAAAGTCAAAGACTGAGAAAACGGCAACATGAGGCGCGCGATAAAGGACCAATATTCAATGTTTATTGAATGTACACACTGATCAGCCAAAAACATCTGAAAAACCAGTCCCCGGTTTTAATGTGTTTTGGCTGAACGGTGTGTGTTTTCCATCCAGGGAACAACCCCACGCTGTCCTAAGAATAAGGGAAGTTATAATAGATGAGGGATTAATATAACAGGTTTATCTATACCTACCTGCGTTTCATTCACCCCGCTGATCTAATTTTGTGGTCCTCCGATTGGATAATTTAATTAGCATCTATGCGCGCCTTTGCGGAGCGCGCGTAAAGCTTGTTCGCGTGCTTGGTGGAGGAGGTTGCTCGAATCAAAAATAAACCGGTAAATAAACAGAGGAACAAGTAAAGCTGCTCGGTGTTTAGCCAGAGAAAATGTAAGTGGGTGTTTCGGTGCTGTATGCCTGGATATGAGGATTTATTCTAATCTTCGTACAATAGACCTAAATGTCACCAGAGTTGTATAAAATGATGTTATTTTCTTTATTTATTTCTTTTTTGGATTTAATATTTTTTTTAAATGTTTTGAATTTCTTTCAAAAAAAAAAAAAAAACTTGGAGTGGGAAAAGCTTTTATAAACCACAGATACTTTGTCAGGTAAAAAAACAAAAAACAAAAACCAAACAAACAAAAAAGACCATTAACTACAGTATCTAAACTAGCGATCAAGCAAACATCTCAACGTTTGAATTTCCACACTGCACACGAAATGTTTACTCTTAAATCAGAATTGCTGATGAAAGAGGAGTCAGATTCAAAGTGTGAAAAACACAAACACAGCCACCCTCTTTTTTTTTTTAATAGGTGAAAATAAATTCTCAGCTGCATCTGTATTCTGCTCACTTCGGCGTTTGAATGGCAAACTGCCCCCCCCCCCGCTGTGACTGCAAGTAGACCATCAAGTTCATGCCAGCGTGCCGAGATCGATGTGTTTTGAATTGGGAGCAAAAACAAACTTTTGATGCATGAGTGGCTTATTATCAGGTTACATGCAAGTGGGTCCAAGCGTAAAACTCCAGACACAACGGGAAAACTCCACTGGGGGTTTTTATTAATATTTTCCTATTAGCTAATTGCACGTCTGGAGGAAAACATCGTGTTGGAAAGGTAACCCCCCCCCCCCCCCCCCCCAACCACCCCCCATCACAAATCAGTTTATAGCCAGTTTCACTTCCGAGTTTTTTCAGCTGATTCCTTTTGTTGATTTTTACATGCAGACGTATAAAACTGTAAAAAACAAACATCTCCAGAATCTGAGTAAAGACATGTTGATGCATTTTTGGCAGCTTCCATTACTGTCTCTAGTTTCTTTGAGGATTTTTATTATTGATTAGCCCGTACAATGCACATGATGTGAGCATGAGCAACTTTTGTGCTTTGACTTCAGATAACTACCGTTACTGAAGTACACTGACTGATATTTGTTCACTTCTACATCAGTAAACCTTTGAATGCAGAGTCATTACTTCTACCAGGATGTTGTTTTATGTGGCTAAAATCAATATTTTTACAGTAACAATGTATTAAATGTTTTAAAGTGACAATGTGACGACATGAAGAGGCACCGCTTGTAGTGATGTTGGCAGCTTGTTCCTCTGCCCCCCCCAAGTGTCAAGAAGTCGGTTATTGTAGGTTTATGCAAAAAAAAAGAAAAAAAGAAAAATCATGTCCTTCACGGCTGACCTCCCCCACAAGCTCCATTAGATGAGCTGTTCCCTCACTCTGAAAACCGGTGAAAAGTTCCCTTAACACACCGAGCACCTCTTCAGTGCCAAACTTCCTGCGTCGGCATCTAGCGTTTCCACCGACCATCAATGGCCGATCCCTAATGCCGGCACCGGAGCGTCGTTTATTCCAACAGAGCAGCGTTCCGGATGTCGTGAGCTGTGCTGAGCCACAGTGGATCAGGCCTTCAGCCCCCCCCCTCTTATCAGGGACACAGACCAGATTTGAGCAGAGGGGTTGATGTGAAGGGGGCTGGGGGCAGATTGATGGCCGTGGTGCTGCATGGAGAGGGCCCCTCTCACACACCTGTCAAAGCCTCGCTGAAACTGGAGAAGGCTGAGGAAGGGTTGGAGTGAGTGTGTGTGTGAGTGAGTGAGTGTGTGTGTGAGTGTGTGAGTGTGTGTGTGTCTGTGTGTGTGTGAGTGAGTGAGTGTGTCTGTGTGTGTGTGTGTGTGTTTGATCCAACCGGCCCAGTGCAGCATCACCTACACCCGGTCAACATGCGATGACAGCGCGCTGCCCCTGAGCCGATCCAGTTGTTTTTCTTTTTGTTTACTAAACATAAATTTTAACCTGTTTCATTCGCTTCTCGGCGCGTTATCAGCGCGACCACGCCAGCGCTTCATCTGACCGAGCCCGCGCCCGACCTCGAGCGCCCGTGTCCACCCTCGGATGCAGCCCGTGTGCCTGCACCCCCCCCCACGCGTGTCGACTCTGATTCGCTAACACTTAGATTAACATTTAGAGAGGGTGGCAGTCGGTTTCCCGGCCGACTTACGCGGCGTGAATAACACGCCATATTGAAATCGAAAACAGCGGGAACGTGACAGCGCGTGTCCCTGTGATGCAGCAGTTCCTCCCCCGCACGGCGCCGGCACGTAGTAATTTTCTCTTCAGCTCGCCCGCATCCCGACTCTTTACCGGCGGCTCCCCGACGGTGTATCAGCTCTCCGCCTGCTGAGGGTTAGTCTCCGGCCGTTATTCAGTGGTGAAGCAGAAGGTGGGAGAAAGTGACATTAAGTTAATGATCGGCTATAGGCTTCGTCATTAAAGACAATAAAGTGTACAGCTCATTTATCAGCATTATCCTGTCGATAACGAGCTTAGAGGCTGATAAGTGTTCGAACCAATAAATGCAAAGGGAAAACAAACATTTTGTGTTAATGTTCAGGATCTTTTTCTTTTTTTGAAACGAAGGCCCAATTGACCATTTTGAATCCAAAAAAAGAGATTATGGATTGTTTATTCCTGTATTTTCACTCACCTTAATTTTTTTTTTTTTATCAGGGTCAAAAAGCCTCTGAAACAACTTTGATTGTAAAACCAAAAAAAAAAAGCTAATCTGACTGTTTGTTTTTAAGGTGAGTTTCTAAAGCTGCGGACACGTTTAGACGGAGAAATAAACGCCCCCTGGAGTTTTTTGTCCTCTGGTAGTGCTTCATATGTGTATTAATCCGCAGCTGAAAGTAGTCCCAAAAAAGTGCACACTTCCATCCTGTTTGAGCAACATGTGCTTGAAACCACAGCGCCCTGCTTTTTTAGGGAGATTACAAAGTATAATTTGAATCTATATAGTCGTGAGTATTATTGTTATTATTATTATTATTATTATCATTATTAGATTTACATCTTTAGTAGGTACTGATGACTTGGAGCGAGACAGGGTGGGGAAATCAGAACGCGTTGAGGAACCGTGAGGAAGTAAGACTGTAAAGACGCCGGATTTATCCTCTGTTTTAGAGCAGGAGCCCAAAGCACCGGTGCCACCTACAGGCTGCAGGGATTATTACACCCCCCCCACAAAGAATAAGACTGAACTACACACCAACTACGCCGGCAGCGTGAGCTGTACTGGTTCTCCTGAGGTTCATCCTGGGGAGCATGAACGTTCTCAGTGGATTTCACGGCAAAATTGTTTCGATGTTTCTGATAGATGTTTCTTTTTGGGATTTTTTGAGATTTTGGCCTAATGGTGGTAAACGGCGTCTCTTAAAATCTCCTGATTTGCGGAGCAGCATCATCCCAAACGTACAGTTGACAAAATGAAATGGAAAAACCTTTTTTAAATCGAATCGCTTTGCAGTTGGTTTCAACGCCTGCGGCCGATCGGCGCCGTGAACGGCCGTCGTCATCGCTCCGGCACCCGAGCATGTTCCGTGTGTGTTTTTCCGAGTGTGTGTGTGTGTGTGTGTGAGAGAGCGAGAGGGGGAGCGAGGGGGAGAGAACGAAGGTGAGCGAATGAGTAAGAACCGGGAGCAGAGTGGAGGAGGCTCGGGCTTGTGGAGGCAGCTAGGCCCATCAGTGGCTCCATTCCAGCGCGTGGGCCCTTTTTCAGGCTCTGTTGCCTGTAACAGGTCGACGCGATAAACTCTGCAGCCGAGCCAGTCGGATGTGGCACGGCGGAGGCGCCCTCCACCACCTCCTCATCCTCCTCCTCCTCTTCCTCCCGCCCGCCTCCTCTTCCTCCGGCCTGGCGTCTCATTGTGGCGCTGTGGGGGCTCCGGCGCGCTGGCATTACACTTTCACATGGCAGTAATTGATTTCTTTAATTTGCTTCAAGAGAAACTGTTGTCAGCCAACCAGGCAGCCATTTTTCAGGCCACTTTAATTAAATGCCAGGTCTTTAGGTGTGATATGAAATTCGTTTGGCTCCTCTGATCTTCTACTCCTCAGACAATTCATTAACATTCTTCGTCTCCGCCTTTATGTTTTTACACAAAGCTTCAAAAAGGAGCTCATCAGTGACATTTCGCTTCCTGCGCTATACATTCAATCATTTGTTTAAGTGCATTTAAACTAGAGATTAAGTGCAGCACGGCTGTTTCACTTGAGATAATACGGAGTCTGTAGAGCCTCAGTCGATGGATGAATTCAAGAGAATTATAAAAAAAAAAAAAGAAAAATTAGCAGACCTCCAGTTTGGTGTCTTTTATTAGAGGGCTCTGTTAAACGTTGTAACCGTTTCAGGTTACTAAAATGTACCTGAAGATGAGGAAATAATAGAATTAACTGCAGGGAATGTTAAAGAAAGATTCAGGTCCATATTCCGGTCACTTTTTTCAAACATCCCCCCCCCACCTGCTCGGTGGGCAGCCGCTGCATTATCTGCGTCTGCGGCGAGCAAACTTCATCTCGACGGCCTCTCGTGTCTCTCCCAACAATCAAAGCCGTCGCCAGGCCCCGTAATCGTACGGGAATTATGGGTTTAATAGTGTCAGATCTCTTTTGCGTCTCAGGCCTGATACCTGGCGAGACATCGCGGGGCAGGTGCATCTCGGGTCTGAAGCGGCGGGAACCGTTTATTCCTGCAATAATAGCAGGGAGGCAGGCACACCTCCCTAATAATATCCCGATGCCTCCCCACTCGCTCTGACTCAGAGATCTTCTGAAAGCCCCCCCATCCCCTTCCACTCATCCTCTCAGAGTTGCCTTCCTCTGGTGGAGAGGAGCAGCGGCTGCCTCTTCCAGCCTCCCACCATACGTCAACACATCAGCACCGCTCTTCCTGCCTGCCAGCCTTCAAACACCCCAAAAAAAACCCAGGCTCGCTAAACCCCGGAAGAATAGCTCGCTGCAGTTCTTATTTCAATGGTTGATACGCACTGACAAATAATTTCTTTATTTCTTTATATTATTTTCTTTCTTTCTTTCTTTTTTTTTTGGAGAATACTGCAGTTACAGCCAGAGTGGGCTTGCAGGGACGAAGCAGAAAATCTTGGGAATGTGTTGATAATTATTCCGAAGCATGGGGCGGAAAATGGGGAGGACCTTGGAGGAGTCGCATAAACCAACAGGAAAAACTACTCGTGTGCTATGTGCACACTGACAAATACAATACCCACTACGCATCATTGAAAATGTTAATTTGATTATAAATTAATGGTGTTTATGCAGATTGAAAAGTGATGCAAGCTGCTCATGCAAAGATAGACCTGACTGTTGGAAGTCCTCCACACACACACAAACAAAGAAATTAAGGCTACTTTAAAAAAAAGTTGTCCACACAAACATTTTGGTTTCTGGAAAAAAATTAAAAAACAAACCAAAAAAAACCCTACGAAGAATCGTGCTGCAACGTCAGGGCTTCATCCCAAATGCATTTACAGATAGGTTTTTCATCTGGAAATAGAGCGGGAGGCATTGTAAATGGGACATTAAAAGGAATCCCACATCAATTTCCCCATACCAAATGCTGCATAACAGGAGTAATTTTGACAAAGTAGCCGTGTGATTATTTTTTATTTCCATTTGAAAGCAATTAGCTGAAAGGTCCTTCCCTTGAGTTTCTGTGGCAGAATGTGTGGAATGACTCAGGATAATTGCTGTGAAATGAACAGAGTGCCAAGTCGAGAGAAGCACGAGAAAAAACCGCAAGGGTTCCCTCTCCATGGAAACGCCCTCTGCCTTTGTCAGTGCACCAGGAAATTAGGCAGCGAGTGATAACGGGGCTTGAATGAGTAACAAATGCATGGGGGGGTGGTATTTACTCCATTTCAAGCCATTACAGAAATTGAACGTTTCCCCGCGTCTCACGCTGTGCCCACCGAGCGCCGGGTACTGGAGGAGGAGGGTCGTTAAACATGGCAGCCTGCGGCGACGCCCACTCGGAGGACGAAGCCGGCTGAACGGAGGCACCTGCACCGACGGCGTGCGGGGTGGACGGAAACGGGGCTCCGGGACCGAGCAATGCCGACGCCCGGAGAGGAGGACGAGGTGTCGGACGGGAAGGACGAGGCTGAGACGGCGCTCGCGGCTCCTCTCGCGTCTTCGCCGGGGGCCGCCTCCCCGGCTCCCGCTCTAATCGCTGCCCCGCTTGGAGGCGCCTCTCCTCCGGTGCGCCTCCTGTGCCTACCTCAATTACGTCAGCCGGAGAGGAACACGATTGTTATTGTCATTACTCTCGTTAGTAATTAAACAGCTATCGACTCCCTCCCTCCGTTCAGTCTCTCTGATTGGGCCTGAGGTCTGCAGATATGGATTAGGCTCTCACGATGTGGCGGCCGCGCTGCGCGGCGGTCTCCTTGCCGTTGGCCGGGAGCCATGCGAAGGCTGAGGAAGACGAGGACGGGGGGGAGGAAGGGCCCGGCCACTGCTTACCATTTCTGTCAGTGAGGTAGGCAACCATCAGCCCGCGCTCACCTCGGCAAAGCTGGAACACCCGCGACTTCAATGCTACCTCGTCGTTGGTGCCGTTCTGTGACGGTTCGTACGAGCTGTTGTGCAAATGCAGGAAAGTGTCGACTCAACACCGAAGGTGTCACCACGATCAAAGGAAGAGGGAGTCGGTTGGTCGCTGTCATGAAAACCGCAGGGATTCCCTCTCTTTGGGGAAGTGGCGGAGGAAGATGAGAATAATAGTTCGAGTTTAGAAGAGGGAGTTCAATAATCGAGCAGCAGTGAAAAGCAATTCCTGACTGAGCACTAATCCCCACTTTTTTTTTTTTTTTTTTTTGCGAGACGCGCAGAGAGCGAGATAAGCCTGGAGGTTAATGCGGAGGCGTCTCTCCTCCGTCCTCGGCGGTGACAGCCCCTGACAGGCGGACCCCGGCGGCGTGCCTTGTTTATGTTAATGAGGGTGGCCCGGGCCAGCTCCCACGCTGAGCCGTGCAGATAGAGACGTCAGAGGCTTGTCGGGGCGGCACTCGCAACCTCCCAGTCCACTCCACTCGGGTCCACCCGGGTCCACGGGGGTCCGCCAGGTCGTCCGGTCCCGCCAGCTCCGCCCTGCGCGCAGGCGGCTTGGCTGCGGAGGAGGAGCACGAGGAGGGGAAGATGGCTGGTGGGGTGCGTGGGGGACTCCCCTCCCACCTAATCATCGGCGGACGGCTCACCTGCCTCCTCGCGCTTCGTTTGAACCGGGACTGACACCTCGGAGGGGAAAGGGAGAGGAAGAGGATTCCGCTCTTTAATGTCATGCGTCTTTGAAAATTTGCATTTTTATAACAACTCTTTCCCTGTTCTGTTTTATTTTGAGGGTCAGACCCTGTCAGTTACAATCAAAACTGGCTACGCGCTGCTGGTTCTGCATTTTATTTTCTATGCACACGTTATGTTATTCCTAAAACTGGCATAACTTATGTACCAAACCACACACAGGAAACCGGTTCTTTGTGTGAGCGAGGTGTGGAACCACTGTTCTCTTTTAACGGCAGAAATAAAAACAATCTATCCCTTTTTTTTCCTGATATTAAAACCACATTTTAGGTGTTTTGTTTTAATCAGAACCGGGACGGTCGATTTATTTAGTTGATTAACAGGGAATTCATCTCCAACATCTATAATAATCTGTTGCCCTTTCGAGTCATTTAACAAGAAAAAAAAATTCAAAACTTTTCTGGATCCAGCTTCTCAAATGGCATTTTGTGTTCAGGTAACTTTATGTGACAGATCTCTGGGTTTAGTTTTGTTTTGTTTAACTGTTGATTGGCCAACTTGGGCATATTTAACAATTTTCTGACATTTAAAAAAAAAATATGTAAGAAATAATCAAGAGATCAATCAATAATAAATATATATCGGGGGACGGATACGATCATGTGAATGGAGGAGAGTCCATCTCGGTCTTTCTCTCATCTTTACTACCGCTGGAAGGCGCCTTTCCACCCAAAGATTAACCAGAACAATTTTCATCGAGCCGGCCTCCATTTTCCAGGCGTATCCATACCGAACTTCTGTCTTCTACCGTAGGGAAACGGCGTAGGCGCTGGTGTAGCTTCCCCTCGGCCTCGTCCCCTTGTTCGTCTGCGGGCTACGCCGGGGTATCGTTCACACCATACGCCCCGTCTCTCACTGATGAATGGTTGTGCCTTGTTGACCCCCCCCCTCCTCTTCCTCCTCCTCCCCCTGCTTGCGTCAGTGTGATATAGGGCTGACCCGTGGAGGCGGGGGCAAGGTGGGGGGACATTGAGACGGATGAAGGGTCGGAAGTGTGTGCCGAGGAGCCTCTCCTCTGGGTCTCCTTCACCCCCACGTGCCCGACCCACGCCAGCCCTTCATTCTAATCTGATGATAATGATATTTGCTCAGGACGACCTCTGCTTGCACAGTGTAATTACCCCCCCAGCTTTCTATGATCTCAGCTATTGGAAATCGATGGGCCATAAGAGGGCCCCATCAGAGCTTATTATTATCACTGCTCGCTTTTTCGTTACAGTGCGATCAGATTTAATATGTTGTCGAGTTTTTTACTGCATGCCCCCCCCATGTCGACTACTTACTTATGTTGGTGTGGTTAAATCGGCGAGGGGCTATTCTTTGAACTGGCGCCACGGCCAGACTCTTACAGACGCCTCACACCGGACAATGTCGGTTTTCTTTTATGCTGCAAATACACAATCCCAATTTCAGCCGATCAAACGTTTAACATCCTACTTTGAAATAATAAAAATTAAAGGAAAATTAGGTTTGTTTTTTATTCCTTTATGATAAGCTCCCAAAACACCCACCCGTTGTGCAGCAGAACATCGGTTCTATGGAGATGGTCGAGCATTATTTTTCCCCTTAACAGCACCTTTGGCTATATGCTTTTAGCACTTGGCAGCTCTGTGCTCATCCATGCATTTGTAAGTGGACGCTTATTTAAATCAGTTAGGTTAGTCTGCCGCTCTGGATGACTCCCTCCATTACCTACTCATCCAGGGTTAAGTACCCTCTGGGACAGATGGCACCGGCCATCGGGTGACCCCGCCTCTGCGCCACCTCCGCCGAGGCACTTTACTCGAGGCCCCGCCGTGGCGACCTTCCGCCAGCCTCCCGCAAATAGACCTTTCCTTGTGCCACCGCTGGCACAAGGCGGGCATGCGGTCTGCCCAATCGGACGACGTCGCTTCCACGTCGGCCCCGCGAAACCCGAAAACTCGCTACCTCAAGAGCGAAGCTGCGTCTTTGCAGCGACCTTGGTGCATGTTATTGTCAGTCCCGACAGATAAGTGGATCCCGGCTGAGATTTCATCAATGAGGCTAAACGAGGGCAGAGGCGAGACACCGTTTTTGAACGGGGGACCGGGCCCTGCTGCGCAATTAAACAAAGACGATGTACTTCCTTTGCGGTACGTTGTACGGGGGAGGGGCTGCGAGGGTCCCGAGTTGTTTATTTTGTGTTTAGACCAGGTCACAGGCTGAGTTGTGCGCCTTACGTCATACTCCCAACACTTCTTTGAGCAGCAATTTCCTTTTATTGACCCCTGTGTGGTGCCTGGATCTGTAAAACATCTCATGGCTGTCATGTTTTTATGAGCCAAAGGAACCTAATAACACAGCAATCAGCATTTATTTGAGGACCTTGCGTTTGTGGGTTTCCACAAAGGGATCCGATGCGAAGCACGTCCCCGGATGCGTGGGAGACCCTCCTCCCCGACCTCGGGATAACAGCCACGGTGACTTAAGGTCGCAGAGTCTCGAGAAGGTTGCGAGGCGGATTTTGTTGATGAAAGAAACGTCTGAGACAGAAGTATGGAGAGGATTAAAGCCGAAGGAGACGGGTCGAAGGATGAAGGAGAGGGGACTGGAGGTGGTCGTTCGGTGACACGGATTGGTTGTGAAAATGTATTTTTAGCCCGGGACGGAAAAGGTGAAAAACGAGGAGAGGTGGACGTGATCGATATGTTTGTGCAAAGGGCAGAGGACTGCCGAGACACGACGGTGGAAGTCATGAGCGAGGCAGTCTCCCTGGGGGGGCGGGGGCGGGGGCATCGGCCAGAGCGGAGGCACAACAAATGAGGAAATGGTAACAGAGACATGGCTGATGAGCAAGGCTGCCAAGTGACAGGGGGTATTTATTATGAACACACTGTTTGGCCATTTGAACACTGGAGCTAAGTCCTAGGCTCCTGGTTGCCAGACGGAGAACAGAAAAAAGGTGGGGATGTACGCTCCGGATCTCCGGCCGGATCCCCGGCCGGATCCCGGGCGGACCCTCTGACAGGAGCGGACCTGGAGCGTCGCTCCGAATAGGCTCTGAATTAGGCTTTGTTTGTTTGAGAAATTTAAAAAAAGCAAAAATAATGTTTTCTGTCTACAATTACGGCAGGTTGAGATTAATCCGTTGCTTATTTTCCAAAAGATCCGACCCTTGATGGCATCAGCTGCACTGGCAGCGATAACTTGTCTTACTTTCCGAGTGGAAATCACAGGGTTGGGGGACGGGGATGTGAGACGGACCAGAGAAGCTAATGTACAGGAGGTGGATGCCAAACTTGCTTTGGGCAAAGCGAGCGCTTCGGCTCAGCTTATTTTTACTTGGTCCCTCCACCCTCCTTTCCCCTGCTTCATTTCCCTCCCCTTCAGCGCTCAGGCAACAGGATTTAAACAGATCACTCACCAGTTTAACCCCATTTCTCTCTCAGTGCACAGGCCTTTTTTTCCCCCATATAAAATCAATGGCACGATATGTGACACAATAGGAAATGATTGGTAATACGAAATTTTTCAGTATAATGTCTAAGGTTTGATCCAGCTTCAACAAGCCTTGCAAACAATGACACTCTCTTCCTTCATGATGTCTGTTATTGTTTGCTCATTAGTTATCAGTTGCCTTTTCCAGTGTAAAATAGCGATCAACAGTTGTTGTTGTCGTCGCCATGACAACCGCGCTAACTCCATCGGCGGAAGACTTTGCAATGCGGAAGAAAGCTAGTAAGGGGACCTTGAGCTTACATTAGTTTATCAGCTATCGTGACTTTTTTTTCACCGTTTACACGCATTTCACGCTTTTCGTGCTGTTGGCGTGATCTGCGTCGGTTCGTGTTCTGGCGGCCGGGTTCCTTCGGCGGCCGGGTTCCTTCGGCGGCCGGGTTCCTTCGGTCTTCACAGGCCAGCCTGTACAGTACTTGCGCGCGCGCGCGTGTGTGTGCGCGTCGGTCTGACTACGCCGGCGTGTGTGCGACTGGTTAAATGATTTCTTGAAGGGGCTGTATTAGAGCGGCCATTTCATTTTGGCACCTAATAACAGTCAGGTCACGCCGTGCCCCAGCTGATCCTCTTTGATATGGTCCGTGCACTTGCCCAAGCCCTCGTTCACTGGTGCCAATCATTCTAATCATGCGCACGCCTTCAACCCCCCAACGCCATCTCCAATCCAACCCCTGGGGTCACACGGTGGCTTTCGCGGCAGTTGAGATGGGGAAGAGGAGGGTTTAAACTGCCCCCCCACCCTGTTCTGACAGATGGGCCATATTCTTTGACCCTTCCTCGAGCCGGTCGGCGGTCTGCTTCGCCAACAGCGCTTTCTTATAAATACAGCCCGGAACAAAAGCTTCTCTGACCCTTTTGCTTAAAAATATCTGCCGCAAACCCTGAGGCATTGTTACCTGATGTTTCCTCCGAGCGCTTAGGCATGCACACTCTTACACTGGAGCACCTGTCTTGTTCAAAGGTGTCCGGACAGTAGGAAATCGAACGTTTTCAGGGGTGCAGAGCTCCCCCTCGCCCCCGTACACCCCCCCCCAGACACATCTCCCAGCCGGCGTGGGGATTCAAACAGGTCACCTGGCAAAGGTTATCCATTTCAAAAAAGGCCAGAGGTCAGAGGTGAGCCCGGTTTCCACATCCCATGAATCGCCAGCGGCACATTATATTTAGCAATTGGCTCGGGCCTGACACTGCCCTTTTCTGAGATGAATTACTGACTTCATTGCTCTCCCCAGTGGACTGGTCAGTGTTAAACCAATGACAGCAAGACAGGAATCAAATTGAACTCGAGATCAAATCGGGGTAACAGGCGCCAAAGGCAGCCTCACCTTTTAATGAAAGCTTGCAGACTGGCCGGTTCCCGCTTTTTGAGATTTTTTCTCTTTATGCTGTCACAATTAGAGCGAACGGCAAAATTTAATTTGGTTTACTTGCTGGTAAAGTCTTAACGTCTCACGGAAACTTTAATTTTGTTGTCAGCTTGTCTCTGTATCTTGTTATTACGTCATCAGTGAGCTCTGATGACTTTTCTGTCACATGGGGAGAAAAAAACCAAAAAAAACCAAAAAGAAAACCCGAACCTAAAAAGTCACAACTACGTTGCAATGGCAAAATACATTTCGAAAGGAATGTGATGCCACAGGGATGTTTCATTCCAAAATAAGGAAAAATCTGAAAGGGACAAATTTGGAAAAATCAAAAAAAATATATTTACTGAATGTATCTGTTTTTTCCCACAATATTTGCTCATGGCAACTAAAGCCGATCTAACATTTTCCTTGTTAATTTTTTTTTAAGAGATTAAAAGATCATGGTCTTGGTTAAATTTTTAAATGGTCAGCGTAAACTAGAAGGATTTTGATTTTGATACCAAAACAAAACCCGTTTCTCTAACCTGAACTAGAGCGTTTTGTGTTCCGAACGGAACCGGACGTGGGACGTGGGACACAGGATGCAAATCTCGGTTTTCGTACGAATCCTCTGCTTTGTATCGCGTGTCCCCCATCGCAATCAACGATCAATTGATTCTGTCATTTTCCAGTTATAATGGTAAAGGTCTGTGGATTAACCCAAGAAACCAGTACATCGCTCTTGAAATGGTCCATTTTTCTTTTCTTTCCTAGGTCTTTATTCTCCACACGTTCTGCACCAACTCCGAACTTGCCACGGTGATGTTGCGGCGGAAACCTCGTCAAAACTTCACGGGGTAAGACAAAAATTGACAGCGATTCGATGGCTGGACAAGAGCATGGTGAATTGGCCCTTTAAGCAGGGAAACGGCGCCGGGGCCTGAGCTCACGCACCAGTTAAAGAGGCGACACAAACATAAAACCTCCGCAACGCAAAACAAAAGAGCAAAACAAGCAGTTTCCCTGTCTCACAATTGCAAATCGAACAAACAAACAAGCGAACAAACAAACAAACAAATCCAGACCAGGTGTTTCCTGTTTTTGCATTAAAAAACGGAATCTACAATATATCACATCACGACGCAGGATTGCTTATTCATTTATGTATTCATGTATTCATCCTAGCCCAGGGCCGAGCGTCATATGGTTTATGTTTATAGTCCCAGTGCAACAGATGAGAGGAATCTATATACCGTCACAATGATTGTTTTCTTTTAATATTGTCTTTTCCGACTGCAATTGTGAAAACAGTTCACGGAGCCGACTGTATAGAAGTATGTTGGCTCTCCTTCCTATGTTGGGATTTTGCTGGGTATAATCCTCAAGTACATGCTCGGATCTAGAGGTACAGAGGAGCAGATAACTGAACCCATTTTTTACTACTTTTCACCTCTTAAATAACAGTAGTTTCCTGTACGGGTTTCATCGTGTCATAGTCGAATCAGTCGTGACACGTTGCTTTAATTACTGGAAATCACCTTTTTCTCTTTCCCCTTCAAACGCCGAATTACCCATAAGGCAGTGCTGCTTCCCTTGCACATGCAGGGCCGTTCCCTTGCCCACCCTCCCTCGGGACACCCGTTCCTTTTAGATTTTTGTAAAGAGAACAAACATGTTGGAAGTGGTCTTTTTCCATCCCTCCCTCCATCTGCTATTATTAGAAACACCAAAAGCTTCACTTGTTTTGCTGCCAGAGGAACAGCACCCTCTCCCTTTTTTTTTTCGTGCTGCAAAGCAGGAACCCGTTTTTTTTTGTTTGTTTGTTTGTTTTTTTTTCGTTTTCGGCTAAAAAGGATCCAGCAGCTTGCTCGAGCCAAATCCCCGGTCCGGCTGCAGTCTGTGTGTAGTCGAGAGGCCGCCGGGGGCTCCCGGTCTTCGAGGAAGAAGGCTCCCATCCTTCCCGGCGGAGTTGGAAGATCACGTTTATTTTATGCTAAAATTTATAAATAAGTGTGGTCCTGTTTTCACTGTACCCAACCCTGTGGGCTTTGTTGCACATTTCTCTCTATATCCACTGCAGCTGAGTCTGAGTGGACGATGTGGTGCCGAGCACCTTTTTAGTTTACGTAACTTCACCTCATTTCACTAGTTTACACGGATGACGTTATCCGTCCGTGCCCCCCCTGCGCGCCGGCTGCGTTCGTCCATTGGAGGCCGAAGGGGCCGAGTAAGTGGCGGCGGCGCGGCCTCAACCCGTGTTTTTAGCCCTAATCTGTAATAGCATCCAGCGAGGGAGGAACAGCCTCTGCGACGCGACCGGCCGCGGAGAAACCGGGTGAGAGGAAAGAGAGGGAGAGAGAGAGGGAGAGAGAGATGGAGGGATCGAGCGGGAACAGCAGACACAGATAAAAAGGAATTAAAAAAGAAAGAGAGGGAGAGAAACCAAACGGATTGACTTTGGTAAGAGGTCACTTTTGAAAGTCCTCCCAGGCGATTGTTCGAAAGTACCATTTTTTTTTTCCTCAGTTCAGGACACCCCAGAGATGTGAAGTGTAAGGTTATAGTATGGCCCAGTGCTCTATATTAATGGTGACTTTGGCTCACCTAATGCGGATTGTCAGGGTTATAGCCCCCGGGTGCCTGCTGAGCAGAATGTGAATGCAAAGAGAGCCAATCCCTCTCCCCATCCCCTCCCCTGGCCACCAGGGCCCCACCGGCCCCCCCGCTCAAGGTTACAGTCCGTACGGCCTGGCAGCAATGAAGCCATCAGCGCTGATTTTAAATGATACCCCGGACTAGCCCCCGCTTAATGTGCTCCCTCTCTCTTCACTTTTCTTCCTTTTAAACTCTTGATTATCCTCTTTTAAAGTTGATATTGTAATGCATGATCTGAGGAGAGGCTGAAGGGGAGAGACGAGTTTCTCCTTGGGGGGAGAAGAACAACAAAGGAGAGGTTATGATCAAGGGCCTGGCTCTTGAGCTCCGAGCCACACGAAGGATGTCTTTTTTTTTTGTTTTTGGTTTTTGTTTTTCCGGTGGTTTTCCATCGCGAACCGGAACCCGGATGCAAACGATTCGCTGCGGCGGAGCCCTGTGCGACCCCCCCCGGCGGGAAACCGCACGCGTACGTCGTTCTCCCCGGGGAAGAACCGCGCGTCTCACGGTTCCCGATCCTGCGGTGACGCCACCGCCGCAAAGATCCCTCCCGCGGAGGAAGGAGAGGCTCCAATCACCCCCCCACCCCACCCTCCGCGGCCGTCGAACCACTGCTCTGATGCACATTTTTTAAATTTTATTTATCTTTTTGTGTGTTACTCTCATCTCATTGCTCATGTAGATTCCCACTAATGCTTACCGGACGAGTAAAAATGTTATTCTAATGATGGTCGAGGGAGCCGGGTTTTTGCAGGTAGTTGTTATGGAAACTGCAGCTGCAGCTTAACTGTACGATAAGCCTCCTCCCTTACCCCCCTTCCCCACCCCTCCACCCCATCTTCTCTTCCCTTTCGATCTGGTGAACACAGCATGTTGGAGTCATTACCTGAGTACAAATGGTTAAGGACAGGGCTGAGACATTTGGGGGGGGGCACGTTCACTCAGATGCTCAGACAACGCGTGCGAACTGTTAAGTGCTGCTAATCTACGAGCCACAATCTGACCCAGACGGACGAGGACTGTCCTGCATTTCTATTCAGCCTCGGCTCACTCATGCCGGCGTTCCTCCCTCCCTCATTAATAAACACTGCACAGTTGTAGCATAATCAAACAAAATTAGAACTCCACAATGTTCCCTTGCTTAAATAATTCAGATTGTCGAGTTATTATATTATATAAACTAAAATGACACATTTACCAATTTCTGGAGACTCATCGGGGTCGTCGGGCCGCAAATGTCTCATTGTCGCTACCAGCGGTGTAATGTTTTGTTTTCCTTGCTTTAGTGCTCGGTATTGATTAACCCGCTAAATTGCTAAAATAGCTCATTATAATCTGATTTATATGCGGCAATGTGTAAGTGCTGCTTATTTTTGCAGCTGGATACTAATGCGCTCAGCGGGATGAAGCCGAAATTCCCAAATTGTCATCAAACTCTAAATCAGTTGCTCCGAGCTGAGCGTTTTGTGGTGAATGGGTGTGTAGCGCTGTCGCTAAAGGTTCACGTCGGTCTTTTTTTCACTCCCCCCCATTTAAATTGCACTAACAGTGATGTCAACTCCAGACCCTGTAAAACTGCTGCACTGCCTCCCGCCCACCTGTTTGGAATCGCTTTCAAGCGAGGTACTCGGCTGCTTTAAAAGTAGCGGGTCGGTCTATACTTGACATACGCAGGCTATGTTTTCTGCTGCGACAAGATAATGCTCCAAACAGTTTAAAGTAATCTAGTTCCTTCTGAGATGAGCACGACTGAGAGAGGAAAAGGTCAAGAGAAAATGGGAAGAAAAAATACACAAAAAAGCCACCATGTACCAACAGCCCCCCCCCACCCTTAAAGTAATTAATACAAGAAAATAAATGGGGAAAATGATGAGTGACCGTGCTGTAAATGGTATAATTTGATCCTGATTTTCATTTACACTTTTTTTGTATTTTTGTTTTCCCTCAAAAATATCCCCCCAAAAAATAACCACAGGGGGAAAAAATGAAAATAATGAGGTTTAAATATACGGCATTCACGCTCGTGTCGCCCGGCTGGGTCAATGCTATTTTCTCTTTTTTTTGTTTTTTTGTTTTTTTGTTTTTTTACCGACAACAGCGAGGTCAAACAATTCGCCGAATGCCAGACGCCCTTCTAGACTAAACGAGAAAACAGGTCGTATTACATCGACTTTCAAAATGAAGCCTCAATCATTTAATGTCCCCGTCGGGCGGGAAAACATAGTCGGTGCCTCTCAAAACGCATTTGTGACAAAATGCTTCCCATGACTGTTGTGTGATGCTACAGTCGTACGTTTAGGTTTAGGTAGAGAAGCCGCGTCACAACGGGGCGTGAACATCGGCCATCGTTGTCCTTTCACCCCGGTGTCCTTGGCCTTTTTTATTTCTTTAGCTTTTCTTTAGCTTTTGAGCCACATCTGCCGTAATTAGCGCGGCCGCCGGGGGGGTCGCCGGGGTTAAACTTAAAACACAGTGTCGTTCCTCGACCGACTCGGCTCTGGTCTCAATGACGGGCGACACTCTCAAACTCTAAATGGCGGACGCATGACGACTGCAAGGAAAAACCTCGGTTCCGGGTCCTACGGAGTCACGGTCATATATGGCCTATCATATATCACAACCCCCCCCTCCTTCGCACCCGTCCGGGGGGGTTCGACAGAGAGGATGACCACCGCCACCACGTTTCACCCTGAAGTCTAATTTAAGGCTGTGAATGATGGCTTTTTTTTTAAAGGGTCTAATTTGAACCTTAGTACCGGGTTCGCTCGTCTCGGCTCATTCTGTCTTTTTAATTAACTTATCGATTAAATGGACCTGTCTTAATTGATGGTTGGCATTATAATAGGGGGCTCAAATGGTGCTGAACAACGCCCCACACACACACACACACACACACACACACACACACACACACACACACACACACACACACACACACACACACACACACACACACACACACTCACACACTTCTTTTAGTCCCAACACAAGGAGTTCAATTACGGGAACCTTTTATTTATTTTTTTATTAGAAAGTCCGTCCAGATGTGCAACGCGAAGCCGACCTCTCACATTCTCGGCGCCGCTCCCCTTTCACCTCGCGAATGTTCCATTCGGAGAAGAATTTAGATTGGAGACGAAGAATTTCTCACAAGATTGAAGGCCAAACAAAATGTAATTACTGTGAATAAAAAAGAGGATATTTTGACATGTTTTTTTTTTTTTTTTCCTCTGATTTCAACACAGCTGAAAATAGGATTGAACTGTTTGCAGTAACTAATGAGCTCCGTGTGAGATCGCTCAAGGTTGTAGCCGGCAGACATCACAGCTTAATGCGACTCGCTGTGTGACAAGTTTCCTCGGATTTTCCGTCGAGGCTCTGTCTCACTGAACTTCCACAAACTTTCAGCTGAAAGTGCGGTGATGTCAGTAATGATCTCCAAGTAAACCCAGCTAAAATAGCACAGTGACCTCATTATTGTTTCCATAGTTACAGAATAGCAGGGTTACAGTTCCTATCTATAGCGGCGCTCGCTTCACACAAAACGCTGCCTTTTCCACAGATGATAGTGGTTAACGGCCAAATTGCAAAAAAGCAGCTCGCGATAATCTGATTTATAGGCGGTGTTTGTGCAAGTGCCGCTTATTTTTGCAGCTGGATACTGACGCACTCGCCGGCGCAGAGCTCGGATTCCCAGACCGTGATCAAATTCTCCGACAACTGCTCTCGACAAATTGAATATTTGTGGCAAATGATGGTGTAGTGCGGCTGATGGGGGCTTGCATCAGCCTTCTGTGTCTTGTTTATCAAATATTATCACCGTTTGAAATGCACAAACAATGATATCAATTCCAGACCCTGAAACCGCTCCACTGCCGCCCACCCACCTATTTCGCTCTCCGTGCCAGAGAGAGCATCACACACTTAGCTGAACCAGCTGGCTTTGTCAGGCAGGGATCCAAAACATGGATCTATATTTACCAGGTTACACACCGATCAGCCACAACATTAAAACATGTTACCGGATTTAATGTTTTGGCCAAATGGTCTATATACACAATATATACCAGTCAGCACTGTACTTGAGTCCACTTAGATGCTATTAAACTCAAGTAATGATAGAAGACCTCATTGTCTCTCAGGCCCATAACATTTAGACAGATGTCTATTTGGTTAAAGGGTAAAATGATATTCCTGCAATTATATTCTTGCATGTGAGAGATTGGGCGGGTGGGGGTGGGGGTGGTGGTGGTGGTGGTGGTGGTTGTGGGTGGGGTGGTTCGTCTGTCACTGCCGAGGTGGCTTTTTATTTGAGGGGGGGGTGTTTTTCTTTTTTCCGAGCACAGTCTCGCCTGCTCCCTTTCCCCATCGGTACGGCGGTGACTCATTGTGAACTCGACTGTGCCGGAGGTGGAGGAGAGGCACAGCGGGTGGGGGGGGGGGGCTGTCAGCAGAACCGGGACGGATTGGTGTCACGAACAACAACAACAACAACAGCAAAGCTCGGTCTAAATCAGTTGTTCATACCAGGAGTCGCTGGCATGTTTTGTAATTGTTTTGTGTCTCGTTCGGAAACCGTGGGCGTTTGCACGTCGCTGTGACCCCCCCCTCCCCCCGTCTCAGCCGCGAGAGCATTACCGAAGCCCCGGGGGCCCGGACCGCAGCTCGTCCCACAGTCGCCGGTGTCGGACGGGGTCGAGGTCAGTCAAGTTCCCCCACACCGAGCCGGCGAGCGCCGGGTCTTTGCGGAGATGGCTCCGTGTATCAGGGCGCTGCCATGTTGAAACAGTGAAGGCACTCGCGGCGTAAGAGGCGCACTTTTCATCTCAAATGTCACTGTGTGCTGAAGCATGAAGAATTCCCTCCTTTGGAACTAAGGGGTCTAGTTCAAACCATGGAGAAACAGCCCTGGACCAAAAGTACACACGACTATGTAGACAGAGACGTCCACTTACTTTATAAACGCACAGTGTGTCTGTGTGTTTGTATGTGTGTTTGTGTGTGTGTTTTCTCTTTGTGTCCTTAACAGTAGCTATGAATCTGAAATTTAAGAAACCACAGTGGCGTGGAAAATGAAAATGTTCTATTTAAACGCTTTGACAAGAGTCCAGACAACTGAAAAAAACCCCAAACTGACAAATTTTCTCAACGAGACGGTATGAATTAACAAAGGCATTTCATCAAAGGGAACAACTCTGTCGCATGTGTAGGTGAGCTTTGAAAGAAAAACTGGGTTTTTTCTTTCTTTTTTTTTCCACAAGCTGCGAGCGAAATGTTAAAAACAAACCAAGCCGACGAGGCAAAAGTGTTTATTCCGAACGGCGCGCGCCGAACGCCGTGCGAGCCGACGCCTGCTTGTAATTTCTCATTTTATAGAGTGGAGCAGGTCTCCATCTTAGAGACTCAAATTGAACGCTCCAACCACGCATTGTCGAGCCGCTCGGTTCAGCCGCAGACAGGTGCTCCTGAATATTCATTGGCAGCGAGCCCTCACGGATTCTAATCACTGTCAATATGTGTGCACTTTGCAACTGTCAACTATTCAGAAAACAAAATATGCCCCCTGCTTCGACTGCTTATGAAAATTTATGATGCGGACTGGGGGTGGGTGGGTGTGGGGGGGTTCCCGTGTATCTATCGGAGATTTGCAGGGAGCCCGAGCAGGGGGATTGGTTTCGATACGGCGTAGAGTTACCGGGAGACTGTGTGTTCGTGGTTTTACGTAACAGTTAATCTTTTCAAACGTGTGCATCACCCTCTAATCTTGTTTAAAAAAAAATAAATCAATAAATTAAATGCACAGATCTGTTGTGAGTAATGCACTTGGATAGAAAGAGACAGAGGCGAGACGAGTTTCGACTTGATGGTTGAAAATCTCTTCTGTGGCCTCAGGTCGGTTTCACTTCCTGCACCTCTGTCCCGCCGCCGCTCATCTGCAAGAATGTTCCGGGCACATGTATTTGCCGTTTTTCCCCTCTGGGATCCATCTAATGGGCCCAGACGTCACCTTCCCGACGCTACGCAATGTGGCGGCTCGGGCTCCATCCGCCAGCCACTCTTCGTGGGCGACGATCGAACCCTCCTCTCCCCTTTGTTCCGCAGGCGGTTTATATGGGAAATTTTAGCCTCCGGGGGGGGGATCCTCGCGGGCGCTGCACAGACGTTTGTTCTGAGCAACTTCTCGTCCCCGGTCCCTCGCTGTCGTCTGACAACGCTCGCAGCCATATGGGGGGACGCACATTTTGACGGGGGCCCGCCGCGGTTTTCAGTCGAGGTGAAACGGCCGGGGATCCGGTTTCACATAACAGCCACGGTGAGCGGATCCGTCCAATACGTGCAATAAAGTGCGGCTCCTCGGTGAGAGGCTCCTAACCCACTTGAAGAATTCTTGTGGAAAGTCCACATTCAGATGTGAATCAGGTTTTAACTGCATCTTGGACTAGGGTTAATGAATCGGTGGTTGCACCTCGTAACCTAGACGCCTCTCAACCTTTCGCTTTTCCTCCAGGTGTGTCTCACTTGTGACCCGGACGTCTTTCGACCTGCAAAAAAGCCTAATCGGTGCTAACTTGGGTATGAATTATATACGCGTGAGTCGTTGTCGGGGTCTGCAGAGACCTCGGGCAGACGACTCGGCTGAAATGATCATCAGTAAAAAGTGAGGAACCGTGACACGGGATTCTGCCACTCGCAACCCGTTTTCCTATCACCAGTCAGTGTCGGTTCCTTTCCCCCCGAACCGTGACCCCCCCCCCCCACGCTGACCAAGCCGTTTTTATGTCTGAGCCCAAGTTAACCTTTAAACTAGATGTAATCGTTCTGAAAGGACCAGACAGAGGAAGTTATCCGACCGGTTGGGAAACCGAAATCGGTAAACCCACGACTGGGTCGTCTTGGAAGCCACTGAAAGCCATGTTTTGTTACATCGGTCTGAGGACAACATGGTGTCTTCGGACCTGCAAATCACCAAATCCCCAATTAGTGTATGGTCCTAGTAAATCATACTGTTGGGGTCTGGAGATGTGTTTCAGTTTTAAAGCTTTTCAGCTTCTGTAGAGATCAGACTTTCTCTGCCGGGGAAAAAAAAAAAGAAAACCCTTAACAGCACCGGTTGTTCGTTCAAGCAACTAAAGAGGCCGACGTGGGCTTTTGGGAGAGGAGCTCTGGGTTGAATGGGCCGACAGAGCGGGCGCCGCTGACACGGGAGACAGATGTTCACGTCCCGTTTTCAATATACGGTCGTGATGGATTCTTTTAATCACGGGCGCCATCATTTCTGTGACCGTCGTATGCGTTATGGAAGGTTCCGACAAAACATGCAGTCCTGCAGATGGGTTAGCGGGGGTCATAAAAACGCTCGTACTCAAAAACCTTCAGTTTTCAGGGAAGGCGGTGACGAATGGTCGACGCCGCTGCTTAGTCCGGGGGAAGCGTTCGAGATCCGTGGCTCGGTGCGTCGGCTGGCGTCAGAGTATCGGGGGCCCCTCCCCCCTTTTTTTGCGGCTTCCTCGGCCTCCGCCGGATCCGCCCGGTTCACGCGGCGTCCTGCGGCCGGCGCGGCCCTCAAACCCTCGGCGCGGCGCCGGAGCGGGATGAGGAATGCGAGGTCAGGGCCAATGCCACCACCAGGGCCGACTGAGTCATTTTACACTCTGTCATCACTCTTATCACAGTTTTACTCCCTCTTTCACTTCATCTCGATTGGTCACTCCTCTCTGGAACACACATCTGCACCCTAGAGGCTTTATCTGTGATTCCTTATCATGCCCAACTCTGCCTATCTCTCACGCCCCCCCCCCCCCCACCACCACCACCACCACCACCACTGCGCCTGTTCCTTCTCTCTTTTTTTTCCCACTGCACCTCTTCCTTCCCATTTGTCTGTTGCTCTGTCATATTTGTCCTTCCCCATCTGCTATAATAGACTCAGAATTATATGTTGAAAGTAAATAGCGTGGAAGGTGAAATAGATGTAGGTTTCATCCAGGCCCCTCCGGGAAACACACATCTGCAGCCCCTGCCTTAATTATATTATTCTTTCTTGGGTACATTTCGTGTCATATTTCCTGGTTTTACCCTGTAATCACAGGGATGAACTTGTCTCCGCAGTACATCAGTGAAGATAACTAGACATTACACTTTGGACAATGTCAGCCGGGGCTGACACTAATTATGATATTTTCAAAGTCAGTCAGATTCACAGCAGAGGCACATTTATGCAGGATCCATTTAAATTCTTAATTGTGTCTTACTGTTAAAAGTGGGGAGTCTAGGTATTTAGTGTATAGCCTTAGGAGCTGTTTGCCCTTGGCGATTCTTTCATCTCTCAGATTTAACAGCGTGAGTCAAACAGCGTTTGGTAAATTTGACCGGGGTACATCGAGTAGCCAGAGTTCCTTGTGTTAATATTGACCCGAGGGAGGCCGGGCGAAGAGGAGCCGAGCGGGACGCGCCGATCCCTCCGAGGCAGAACGGGAGGCGGCGGCGGTGGAGCGTCGTTTCGGGGACGAGCGGGGTTTTTTTCCGTACGCGTCCTTTGTCTTTCTCGCCTCGGAAGTCGCCCACGTCCTGGACTTTTTTGGTTTCATAACGGAGACGATGGTTTCATCACCCCCCCACCCACCCCCGGGGTTTCATTCGCCGGAGTTACAGAGTTCAGCCGGCACTTTCCGGAGCGGAGTCAAATATACCTCATGGCGCACAGCGGAGGAAAGATAACTGCTGATTAGATAGGCACAGATATGGATTTTAGGGGCCAATAACAGTAACCTTCCGCTATCTACTGAGTTATGGCCAGTTACAACACAATGTGATAACATTACTCTTGGATTAGAGAAAAAAAAATTGTGAATAAAACTAGATTGACCTGTTAATTTTCCCACTGTCAATACAACGTATAGGAACAAATTGTAGTTTACACGTTAGAGGCTGTTTTCACCGGCGTTCGTCATCCGGCGGCTCAACACTATATGACGACCGACGTGCGCCGCCTCTTCCTCGCGTGATTGTCTCTGTGGCCCTGAAGAAGCGGGATTCGGCGGCCGAGGGGAGGCGAGGCGGGGGCGAGGCGAGGTGAGGAGAGGTGAGGCGAGGCGAGGCTACAGACGAGACTACGGACAGACTGCACAACCTTTACCATGTTCCAACAAACCAGAGACGAATCGCTTGGAACCACAGATGATCCTTTTTTCTTTTTTTTTTCTTTTTGAAACGGTCGGCAGAAATTTTGTGCAGTTTTCGGTTCTATGCAGAAACACTGCACCAGGTTTCATAAACGCCCATAAATGGATCGGATTGACTTTTTGGGGGCGGAAAAATACACTTATTTGCTCCCACCTCATTTATGTTTGTTGAATGTTAACATATAGATCCTAGAAAAACTATTTTTTAACCTACATGGCTTCATCCCAGTGTGGAGTCCGTGGGCCGCACAATGCAAAAGGCAAAAGTGTGGAAACTGAAAACTTCTTTTTTTTTGGATAACGTGCTCGGCGAGCAGTTTTTATTCCAGTGAGTGTGCTCCATCTTTGAGTCTGGTATCCGTTGCCTAAAATATATCCGTGGGTTATGTGCTGGACTGTTTCTTGGCTGGGAGCAGTTGCGAGGCAACCAGCAGAGACTCCAGCTAGTTAAAAAAAAAAAAAAAACAGCTCAGCAGTGACCCCTCCCTTGTAAAATGGCTTAATGTCACCTTTTTATAACCTTGGTTTTGTACGGATTAAACAAAAATATGATGTATCGTGTTAATTAATGAGCTTTAGAGATGCTGGAAACCCTGGACAGTGCCAGGCCAGATGTTTCCCCCCTGTTTCAGGTCTGGGTTAAGCTCGGCTAACCAGAGAGAGAGGCATAGCCCTTCTGGCCAAATCCCTTCACCAGAAAGCGAATGAGCTCATTTAGTAAAATGCTGAAATACCTGTTTTATTTCGACAGGAGCAAGGAATCCGGGACCAACAGGACAATAATAAATTAACTGTCTGGTGCTATTGCGTTGCTCGGTTTTGAAAGGGCAATCAGTGATGTTCCTAAATATCTGAGCAGTAATATTATGAGTCCGAGCCTTTTATTGAGTCTTTTTTTTTTTTCGTGCATGACGCTCCTTGGACGCTACAGAGCTCGGCGAGTCTAGAAAACATGAGAACTTTTCATAACCAAGTGAATTTTATTTCGATTTCGAAGTTGAGCTGTTATCGCGTTTTTTCCGGCGTCTCCGCGGTCCGTCGTCTCAGATCAGGGCAGTAATGTCCTTAGATCAGTGTTTCCCTAACTATCGGCGTCTCGCTCTGTTCGATCCGGTCTCTTGTCCCTCAGTGTGCACCCTTGACTTTTAAATGCACATTAGTATGTGCATGTACCCCCCCCCCAAACACCTGGCTTTCCCATTCCCTCCACTCCACCTCATTCAGCAACACTTTTCTCTGGCACTGAACTCACTTTTGATGATTCCCCTGGCACCAAATATATATTTTTTTCTACCCTTTGAGGTGCATATATTTTTTCGAAACAGCTTGAAGTGCCGGCTCCCTGAGTTTAGCAAAGCCGCGCTTATCGCGGGTCACAGATCTGGAGGCTTCCCTCATTTCCCTGTTTATCAGTTAATTCTGGCCAAAATGACTTATTGTTATTTCCGCTACTGGTCTAATGGAACGGCATTATCAAGGCTCTGTTTTTTTGAGATAATGCCCGGGAAGACACCGTTCAAGGTCCGCCATGGTCTACCAGATGTCAGATTACCACAAGAAAAGGCGCCGTAAATAAAAGCGAGGGCCGCCTTGCTGCTGCGTACCACTGCCCGCAACACGGCGAGATATCAAAATCATCAACCTATTACAGCCTTGACTGTGTTAGAATCCAATACGCAGGCTTCTTGTGTGCGGTGGAAATCACCATCACCTCATCCATAAATAAAGCAAGTGAAGGCATTGTGGAAAAAAAAGAAAAGGCTTGTCCACTCTCCAGCGAGCTCCTTTCCATTTTTTTCCCTTTTTTTTCTCCCAGCGGCGAGTCACAGCTTACATCGTCTTATGTTTGCTCCGTGTTGTCATTCTCAGCACATTTCATAATGGATGAACATATTTCCTTCGTATACAGGAAAGCGCTGATAATGAGAGTTATCGTTCTTTAGAATTTGCACCACTGATGATAATGGACTTCATTATGTCCCTCTTCCAGTAAGCTGTCACCCTGAACAAATTTAAATTAGCCAGCCCCAGAACAGATCTTACACCAAGATTATTTCCATTCAAGGCGCCATTTGGAGCTGTTTTGATTCCCTTTAATACAGGGACTTTTTCACTCCAGCAAGCAGCAGCCCTGTTTATTTGACTGTCACAACATTATAAATTACTGGCAGCTTTCTGAGCAACGACGAGAGGGAGATGGGGGGGGGGTCACCTAGACGCCAGCCTCGGCTACGAGAGCGGGCCGGCGTGAGGGATGCCCGCTCGCCGGCTGGCGGACGGGGCAAGGTGGGGTCTTGGGCGAGGGACCCCGAGGGGGAACTGCGTGGCGGGAAACACACTGTGACTCGTTCAATAAAGCTAATTAATGGTATTTTATACATAATGAGGGTCGGCCTCCCATGTGGTCCCCTCTCAGGTTGAGTTCATGGAGGGGCGGCGGCTTCGCTGTGGCTGCAGGGAAAATTCTGGAAAAAAAATATCATGTCAGGTTGCGTTAAGGTCGTTTTGTTGTGACTTTGCCTTTTTGAAACACATTATCCTTTACACAAAGGACCCACATGTTCACGGGTCTATTGATCATTGTTACATTGAAGCTATTCTTCCTATTCAATCATTATATTAGATTTATTTTATTCATGCTCTTAATAAAACATAACGTTTTATTTACCTGTATGTATTTTAGGGTTTTCCCAAGCATTGCACCAAAGATGCAGGTGGCTGGAAACCAACCTACAACCGAAATATGGTCACAAAGATGCACAATAGATCACATGTAGGTTATTGGGAACACGAGACGCAATCGGAACTGATATTAGCGGACACACAACGCAATCTAAGAGCAGCGCGGCAGCCGTTTAGCGCCGTGCGTAAACACAAAGCAAGGCGGCGTCTTGAAGCCGAGATTCGACACCAAGCCGTGAAGGCGTGACGTAGGAGCTCGAGCTAGTCGCGACTCACGAATACACAGGAAGACGCACGTTTGCGTCGGGCTGATAAAAGCTCTCGTTTTGATGGGATTTTTTTAAATGACGTCTGTGTTTCTCGGTTAGTTCAGAACTTGCTGGAATCATCATCCACTTCAGATCAAATTAATACTCATCTGGATGGACACACTAACTTGCTTGGTTTGTTGGACCTGCACACACACACACACACCACTTTGGAAGTTAGTAACTAAATGAGTATACTGAACACTGATAAAACCCAAATATTCATATATGTGGATCAATAGGCATTAAAACCGTTGATCAGAGAAGTATATGTGATCGTCTGTGAGGTACAGCAGATACTACTTATACTTGATATTATAAATTGTATTGATATTTGATACTGACTCTAATGAGATAATGTAACTGAAAAAAAAAATCACAAGAGGCTTGAGTTGAGTCCCGCACATCAAACAATTAGTTGAGCGAAAGGATTAGTTCTCCGAGAAAGTGACTCGGGGAAAGAAAGTTACCTTTGTTTTCTTGAACCGAGGAGGCGCCGTGTTCTGTTCAAGAACCGCGACATCGCGTCGGTCTGAGATCCAAAGCCCGTTCTCGAAGACACGCGGAACAATGTGGACGTGTCTGGTTTCTTGCCCACATAGAAATCGAAGTTCTTCAGATTTCCTTGCAAATTCTTAACGGTCCTTTATCCTCATTACCTTAGAGGAAAACATTAAGGTTCATGAGAAACGTAGTCCTGATATAGAATAAACATTACCAGTAGCAATGCTGCCAATGGGAGGTGGAGCCCACTGCCTCTGCCAGTCTCTTCGTTTCCAGCGAATATACCTTCGTTATCACATTTTAGGTCTAACAATTAACATGCGGATGCTTAAAAATGCAACGCGCCGCCTCGGCTGAGGATACGGGGCTGTGCGGTCGCTGCACGAGGGTCGAGCGTTGGCCCTCGACAGGGGAGCGGGGGGGGGCTCAGAGGGCAGCGGGCCGGGACCTGGACGAGGCCAATTACCGGGGGGGGGCGTGCAGCTCACATCCTTTTCGGCAGTGAAGTGTACACACTGAGATCAACTAAAAATATGATAGATAAATAAAGGAATTAAAACCAACACACACACACACACACAGCCAAGCTTTTTCCACGTTTCCTCTCCATCTGCTCGCCAGGCCCCGGGAGTCGGACCCGCCACCATCCCGTGCCTCCGATTAGCATGTTTTCAGCCGCGCCCGCCGACGGTGAAACTCCAGGGCCCCGCTCCCCTTGAAAAAAAAAAGAAAAGGTGTAACAGACAGAACCTGGGCGGCTGCGGCATCTGCATTAACACCTTGCGAGGGGCCGTCTCCCAGGGCCCGGGAGCCGAGGACGGTGCCTTCCCTTCACACCTCGTTACTCCCGATCCCTCCCGTGACCTTTCCCCGCGGGCGAGCGCGCAGCCCGTGAGACGGCGAACCAATCGCTATCCCCTCTTCCAGTCAGACAGCCCCACCCCTCTCAAGGCCTTCCTCTTTGCCCCCCCCCCTTTTTCCCTCTGCCCACACACACACACACCCTTTATCGGTCAGCACTGTTTACATTGATGTGTTTTTTCCCCTCGAATCGTTCCAGCAGAAACTGATTTGACCTTGACGAGAAACTGCGTTTTTTTGTTTTTTCCTTTAGACCTGAAGAGGAAGGCGAATGCCCTTTGAAAGCCTCGTCTTTCATGTCGCTAATAGACAGGAAGCTCTCTGAATGACCATTTTTTTCTTTTGTCATTATAACGACCAGCACGGGCTCGAAATGAACGGGGCCCCGATGAGGGGGCAAAACGGAGTTCCACGGGCGAGAGGGAAACGGGGGCCCGCCGGCAAGGTTGCGTGGTTTGTCTTTGATGCTCCTGGCCTGACACCGGGGGGGGGCTCACCTTGACTGGGTCATTTAATCAGACACACACTAAGTCACCTGGCACCGGGAGGCTGAGAGACAATTACATTTAGCCTTCATGGGGCGACGATGCCAGGGCACCAGAAAACATCTATATTTTAAACTTTTCAATGGTCTGTTGCGGCTCGAGTGGCTATCCACAACTATATAAACAGCTTTTTTTTTCCCCTGAATTAAAAAAAAAAAAAGGATAAAATGGTTTTGCTCTCAATTTTAATTAGTTCTTAGGATTAATTAATTAATTAAAGTTAATGTTCCTTCTCAAAGGTAATTATAATGAAAAACAGCTTTTTACAGTCAGCCGTGTCTCTATTTTCCTAAAAAAAAAAAGAAAAAAAGTAAGACTGTTAGTAAAAGCCGACATGATATGTAAATGGAGCCGAAGCTCCGGCTGGACGGCGGCGCCCTCGGCCCCCGGCCCCGGCCCTCGGGCCCTCCTGCGCTCGGAACAAAACCGTCCCGACCCGACCCGGGACGTCCGTGCGTCTCACGACGCCGCCTGCAAACTGCAGCGCGCGAGCACAGAGAAACCCTATTAATTGGTGCGGTCTGGCTGGGCCCCTGTCAGACGAGGCCTTTCATGGCCTTTTCCTGAGCTTCTCCTGGGAGAGCCGAGGAGGAGGCTGCCTGTAATGAGACACCGTACCTGGCTGCACTGGGGGGAATCAGGAGGGTCACTCGTGGACAATTAGGGAGAAATAATGAGAGCTTTCTCCTCCTTTCTGTCTCTGTTTCACCCCCCCCCCTTCCTTTCTGTTTCCTGTGAGGATGATTTCATCAGGTACCTTTTTTTTGGGGGGGGGGGGGTCCCGTGAGAGTCGGCTCGCAGCCGAAACAAGCACTGCCAGAGGAGAGCTGGCGCAATGTCCATCCTTGAAGGAAGGCGAACAAAACGGCAAACGGCCGTGTGGAGTGGTGGCGCCGCCGGGCAGGATTGCAGACTTGACAAGACGGCGACACGATGCGTGATGCGTGATGCATGATGTGCGATGCGCCGCCCATCACCAGAGATCCTGAAGCAACACTTGACGCGTTATCTAATGAGCCAAGTCTGCGCGCCACTGGCCATCGCGGCCGCCATGAAGAACCGCATAGCTCAGCCCGCGTACGGTTAAACGCGTCGTTTCGGCGGTGGCGGTGGTGGCAGCGGCGGCCTTTGTGGCTGCCTCCCAGCGGCTCCCGTCAGCCGACGGATTTCCACTCAACTGACAGACACCGATATGCCGCCCGTCCTCGGCCTTAATAGCACTCGATACCCACTGCACTTTATATCCAAATGGCAACGAATCAAAACCGCCTCCGGTCTGACGCCTTTTGGGGGGGGGGGTGAAACTGCCCAGCTAAGTGTGGCACCTTATTTACATGCAGTGAGTCGATTCGTTTTTCTTTCTTCTTTTTAGGGGTTGAGAGGTGATCAATAATTTACATGCAGGTGAGCGCCTGATATGTGTGAAATTGTCCACACGCCTCTAAAAATAATGAAGGATTTGAATTGTAATACAGATAGTTAGCTTTTTATTAGCCGAAAGGAGCCATTAAAAAAAAAAAAAGATGAAAAATCAAACTGAAATCGCGCAGGGCAGCGAGTCCCTCTGTTTGTCCATTTGCGGCTAAAAGGGGAAGATAATTGAGTTTAGAAAATATATTTTTGAACTGATTAGTTTTGCCTGTTTGGGTGTGAAAGAAGCCAGAGAATAGTGGATGAAAAAAAAGCAAAACAACAGAAAAAACAACAGTCTTTTGCATAAAAAAAGTCCCACAAACTAAAATCGCTGTGAAGCTGGTGCTCCCACTTCCTTCGACTTTAATGATAATCACAGCTTCCTCCCCGCAGGCTGCGCCGGGGCTGCTTCGTCTCCCCGTAGCCTTCAGCTTTGCCTTTGCTGCTCGAGCACGGGGATGAAAAAGCCCTTTTGGACACATGTGTTGTTGTAGGAGAACTGAGCCGCGGTCGAGCTGAAACGTGGTCGTCGCCCTTCTGCGGACAGATCGGAGAAGGAGATAAAAAAAAAAAAAAAACGGGAGCAGACGGGCAGCGAAGGCCACGATTTTGTTCTGAAGTCGTGCGGCGACCCCGACGGCGTGACAGACTGCTTGGGGTTCCGGGCCTCGTCCTGGATCTCACCGCATCGGTGTTAGCGGCGGTGGTGGAAGGCTGGTGGAATGGCCGCAAGGCGGTTAAAAATAAATAAATAAATAAATAAAGCGAAGGCGAGGGTTTTGAGGCGGCCCGGGGAGTCTGTTACGCTGATAGAAAATGTAAAGTGCTATAGTGGTGGATGTAATGCAGAATGATTGTCTGTCTCCCCTGTTTATTTGCCAGTGTGAGGGCCGTAATGGAGACAAATGCCCGTCTGGGCCCGCGGGCCCCCGGCGCCGGCGGCGCAACGCCCCCTGCATGTGGCCGCCGGGGCCGCTTGGTGCCGGGGGACCGGCGCGCGGCGGCAGGTGAGAGGCCCTCAGGTGCCTAACCTGGCTTTTATGCCTTAATGACTCCTTGTTACTCTCATAGCTATTTCCCGGTTGCCACCGGCAATTCCAGCCTCTGTGTCCATTAGACGCGGGGGAACACGGATCAATATGTGATGCGGTTTCCCTGGGGTATGATGGAGGCTTCTTTAGGGTCGCTGCCCCCGGTCTCCCCTCTTTTTCACTCTCATTCTGACCCCCCCTCCTTATTTTTGTTTTTTTTGCGAGTAGAACCCAGGTAGGCGTCACAAAGACCAAAGGAGACGCCGCTCAATCATTTATCTAAATGAAGCAAAATCCACAGACGACAGGAAATACTTCTTTGCGGCGTTCTGGAACAGAAACCTGTCACCCGGGTCGCACCGAGGCGGACGGGCGGGTGAGTCATCGCCGGCCCGACGCCCACCCGCCGGCGGCGTGCCGGCGACATCGTCCGCCTTTGTAAAGGATGTTTCCCACCTATTATCTTTGAACAATGAGACACGGTTTGCTAGTATTCGATTTCACAAAGGTCAACATCATTTTGCCACTGGAGTAAAGCGTTGTTTTCATAATATGCCCTAGATTATGCACAGACACAACGGAGCTTGTGGAGCCTCAGTGCATTAAAGCCCAGAGAGCAAAAGCACATTAAAAAGCAATCGCATACCTTTGTTAATAGTTTTTTTTTTATTTTATTTTGTTGGGGTTTTTTTTTACACTTTTGTGCCACAATATTTTACCGCAGACTGCGTCATTCATTCAGCTGCTGCAAAACCCATTAATTATTAAAGTAATGCTGAGTTGCAGAGGCTGTTTAAAAAAAAGAAAGAAAGATAGTTTTCATGTACCTGGACCCTCTTTACTTGGTGATATGTCAAGGCTCCACATGTAGCGCTGATTTGTGTTTCCATGACAACATTACTCCAGTTCTAATTTTGAATATCACAGTCTGGGGACTTGGTTTCGACCGTGATGAACATGGAGAAAATTAAAAGAAAAATACCGGCGTTATTGAGTTTTTCGCCCGTCTGCCTGATTTTTCCGCACAACTCTGGTACGATAGCGGACCTCGGCTTCTTTCGGTCGAAACCCGGAGAAAGGCGCACGGGTTCTTCTGGGAAAGAGCCCGGAGTTTTCTCTCGATCGTTGTTCTGCGTCGAATGCCCCAAACGGAGGCCTGCGAAATAAAAATATCGTTTGCTACAACGCCGACGACCCTGACAACCTACGCCAAGCTGACCGAACCTCCGCCCCTCCCAACACACGGGCAGTGGTGACTGAAGCGGTATGGAGCCACAGAAACCCACAAGCCTTAGCCCTGCAGGACTCGTCCCTCAACTGAGGAGCAGCTTCAGCTTAAATGATAACGAAGTCCCTGGAGACAGCGAATAAAACCCCCCCCCGCACCAGCTTGCTCCCGAAAATTACCGAGAAACGTCTCCGTGTTCTGCGAGCCATCGGTCTTCTCAGCGAGACGACTGGTCGCCGTCATCTGGCGGCACCTCGTGTCGGTTGATCAAAAAACTCAAATTCCTGGTGGATTTAATTCCCAGTAATTTCCTGGTAAATTACCAGGATCTGCCACCGAATCTCTGTAGCCTTACTGGGCAGCATTTCTCCATCTCAGCGGTATTTCCAGCGACGCGCCCCCACTGATGCAGCCCTTCCTGTTCCTCAATGCGGCACCGTTGTGTTAAATAAAAATAAAAAAGAACAAACAGCAGAGTGCTTGTGTCTTTTCTGTTGAGAAAATTTTTGCACAATCACTCTTGATTTGCCCTTATTATTTTAAAAAAAAAATTTAAATGACTGTTTACCCGTTATTGTGCAAACCAGTTAATACGTTAAGTTTGTTAGGGGGCTTAGTAATTGGGGATGGAGAGCTGTGCCTGAATGTCTCGCATGCTGTGGAAAGGTGCGGCTCTTACCAAGGTTAATTGTCTCATGACAACAGATTGTAAATGCAAAATGCTTGTGTTTACAAGGCTATAGAGCCCTTTCTTTTTTCCTCCCCTTCCAGTCCGCACCGTTCTGGGTCAGTGGTTTCGTGCTCTAGGCTCTGCAGTTAGCGCCCTGCGGCAGCTGAGAGATGTGCGCGGTGAAGGCGGTGATCAGAAAGGCTGAAATTGGTCCGGAGAGAGTACCGCTGTCAGAAATGGACCACAACACCGAGCAAAAGAAATGGAAAATGCCCCCCCCCCCGCCCCCTCCCGCTGAGCGAATGAATGCGCTGGCTTCTCTGCAAACCTTCGGTCATACTGGCGGATCACAGCATCAGCAAAATGCACCCTTAAGTCAACAGGTTTCTGAAGGGTATAATAAAACTGGGGGGGGATTAACATTCTCCCTCGACCCATTACTCTCTCACTCTCTTCTATGTAGATTTCAAAAGGCTCTTGTAGATGCCCCCCCCCCATGTCCTTAATCAGTGCACAATGTTATCTTCCATCGACCCCCGGCTCCCGGCATCTGTTCCTGTGGCTGAGGCGCGGCCGCCGGACACGACGCCGTTTACGAGCCGGATGATGAAAGTGGTGCAAATGTTGTAAAAAAAAAAAAGAAAAGAAAAGAAAGAAAGAAAATACGTGACAGACGAGAAGGGGAGGACGGGACGGAGGAGATAAAAGGGACAAAAAAAGGAGTCTCCAGTTCAGGATCTGAAGAGACATCATTAAGTGTGGGCAGCGTTAAATAATTTACTCCCTCCCTGATCAGACCCTATTTAATTAGCCCTTGTTCCTCCAATCTAATCAGGCCCTCTTGGTTGGGGTGTCGGGCTCTGAACTGTGAGGGGCCAAGAAGCATCACACGATCGGCTGCTGTGTGATCAGAGCGGGGGACACGGGGACACATACTGCCGGACGACCACGGCTGTCGCTAGCAGCACTAACGTGTCGCGGCGGTCGGCCAACCGGCTGCCGTCGGACGCCCCCCGTGGCGCCGCCTAACCAGAGCTAGCCTGTCTTATTACGCCCCTCTGAACATGTTATGCAGTTACCTTTGCATGTGACCGCGCACGGATGTTTTGCCGGTGTGGGCGCTTTCGCCGGGGGATTGAGACGCGGCGCTGCGGCAACGCCACCCTTTGTCGGGGATAAGTGGCGGCGCCCCACGGATCTCAGAACTCAATGAAAAATGGTCGCGGCGGGAGGCGGAGGTGCAGGTAAGTATTGCGTTGCCCCGAGGCTAGTTTAGATGAGCCGGAGGATCCGGTTTCAGGACCCCCCCCCCCTCCAAAAAAAAGAAATAAAAATATAAAAAATGGTCTGAAGTGGAAAATCCCACCTGATGGGCCACTAGCATGGTTTTCAAGCCACTAGATGGTTTGTGCAAATCAATTTTCTGAAAAAAAAAAAGGTTACGATAAAAAAAGAAAAGGTTGGAGTAAAGCTCAGATGACCATCCGCCCCCCCAGCCCCTCCCCCACATTGTGGAACGGACTAGTGGATCAGTTTTGTTCTCACGCTGTAGGATTGACACGATTCTGCCAGTGGAGGACGTCGAATTTGTCTTAAGCTGCACTCCCACAACCAGCCAGTGCTGAGGTACACACTTTGATTTGTGACATGCAGAGAAAGGGGGGTGGCGATGAGGAAGAGGAAGAAGCAGAGGGAAGAGAAGGCAGTAGCGTCCCGCTGAGGTAATTTGCCTTGGGTCTTACGGAGCTTAGCGGCACCGCTGGTGGACTCCTGCGCCGGCCGATGTGGGAAAAGGGGAAGATGTGCGAGCGGCACGGGAAGCCGGCAGAATCACAAGTGCCGTGGCTTTTACCTCGTAGCTTCAGAGTAAGGGCCCGGAGGCCAGAAGCGGGTTAGCTAACGCTCAGACAATGGTAGCCGGCACCCGGGCGCCTGCGCGGCTGCGTCGTGCGCGGGGGTAGGCCGAGGCCGAGTTTTTTCCACGGGAAGCGTGGCGTTTTTTCTTTTTTTGTCCCCCCCCCCCCGCGCCCTTAAGCGGCTGTGACACCTTCGGTGCTGCCAGGAGCCCCCCCCCGACCCCAAACCCCGCCCGTCAGCCGAACGCCGACGCGCCTGAGGGGGCTGGGAAGCTTCCCCTCTATAATTGCGTCCCGTGTCAGCCCGTCACACGTCAGGCTCAAGCGGCGCCGGAGACGGCTAATCACCAGCCAGAACCTCCTTCACCTCCTTCACCCTCTCGCGTTCCCCATCTTTCACCCGACTATCTGCCTCCCATTTTTTGTTTTTTACACCTGTTTGGGTGACACCCCCCCACACACCTCCCGCGCCCCTCTGGGCCGACATCCACATCTTTATCTCAGCGACGGACGCCGTCCACATGACTCGACAGTCAAAGCAGCTCTGTCTCATTAGCCCTCTTCTTTAAAAGTACCTGTTAATGCAGCCATCTCCTAATTATTCCATCTGCTGTTCTCCGGCTGACATGTTTTACTCATTTTATGTTAATTGCATAAAAATTTTGTTAAAATTCGGGCGCCGGGATGAAAACGATAATAGGCGGCCTCTCCACACCTGCCGCGGCGAGTCGGGGTGTGACCGCCATTCGGCTTCTTGTGCCGTCCGGGACGATGGAGGCGATTCGTAACGAGTTTTACGCGCGTGACAGGAAGTTGTTTTTTTTTAAAGTCTCCACAGTGGAAAAGTCCTTGTGATCTTTGATAAGAAAGATCAGTGTATCGGACTGTGTGTGCGTGTGTGTGTGACCACATCTTTGATCTTGAGTGATGTGTGTGTGTGCTTCCTTGTGCGCGAGCGAGCGAGGAAGAGAGCGACGTGGCGCCAGCGCCTCCCGCCTCCTACAGATTGAGGTGAGAGCAGCCAGGTGGGGCCCCCGGTCGTGTCGGAGCGCCACGGTAACTGGATGTGATGGGCGGCCTCTGGGGATCTCTGCCTTAGAAGTGCTAAACGAGCGAAGCAGAGCAATCACACCGCTCCTGTGTGCATATGCCTCTGTGTGTGTGCGTGTGCGTGTGTGTGTGTGCGTGGGCGTGTGTGTGTGTGCGTGCGCGCGTGTGTGTGTGTGTGTGTGTGTGTGCGTGCGCGTGTGTGTGTGTGCGTGTGTGTCGCAGGCCCACATACGGATATATATGATGGCCCGTTTGCTTTCCCGTTGCCACTGGCTCCGTGTCTGTGTAGGCGTGTATCAGCTATAAAGGACACTGCATTCATCCCCGGACTAAATATAAGCACCACCAGAGGGATGATAAGATAAAAAAAAGGAAAAAAGCCCTTTAATGTATCAAATGTTGCCAGGTAACAAGCGTTTTTCTAAATAACAAAAAGAAAAACCAACAACAACCACAAACATGGCTGCCGCTTCGGGTCAGAGTGCTGACGCTAAGCGCCGCAGACAGTCCACACATGGAGGAGAGACTCCGGCCGCAAAGGTGGCCGGATGAGACACCGGGTTCCGGTCCGGAGACCGCGACGCCCCCCCCCCCCCAACAACCTCCGACCCCCAGCGTCTCAATGTGATTGTTAGCCTGGGGCTGCTGAAAGGGCAAACTACCCCCCACCCCTTCATTAACCAAATGGAATTGACTTAATTCAATTAAGGAGAAAAAATGTTCCTCCCACGAGAGGAGCGGCTGTTTGTGTACATCTCTGCCTTTTGCGCATCAGCTGTTACTCAGGGTGTGTGTGCATTCGTGTGTGTGTGCCCCCCCCACGTGCATTAAACGTGCGACCTGCAAACCGAGGCCTCATGCATATGAAAACAAAACAAACGAGCGCGTGTCGCGGGTCGTGTTCTTGCCGCGGGCCCCATCGGGCCCCATCGGGCGGGGACAGCGCGGAGGCCTCCGCTGGCACCGGGGGCCCCACGCCTCCACCTGCGCCCCGTGCCGAGGTGAACGCCAAGGAGTCTCCGAGCCACTCCATCAAGCTGCACCCCCCCCCCCCCCCGGGGAACACCAGCCAATGAATTACAGATTAGATCATTGTTACAGGATCATAACAGTGATCTAATTGCCAATTTCTCTTTTTAATTGAATTTGGTGGAGTGAAGAGGACGGAGATAGGATTCATGGGACCTTTTCTTTTTTTGTGGAGCCGATTGGAGTCGGTCTGCTGTTGACCGGGCGCGACGGTTAATGAGGGAAAAAGAACCCGGCAGAGCTCGACATCGGCTGCAAACTGGGCGTTGGCGGCAGGACGTTTTGGGCCCTAATATCCATGACGGCGGATCTTGTTGGAACCGAATTCCAAATTTTTTTCCGCGGGGCGTCGGCTCGCCGAGATTAGCCCGCCATCGTCAGCGTTACGAGCGCGGTCCAAGCCGACGCGAACGGGTCGCTCGCCGCTGCTCGTCCGTCGCCTCCCATCTCGCCGGCCTCCTTTTCCGCCGAGCGTTTTTCCCACGATGTCGAAGCTCTTCCTCTCGTTTTTTTTCTTCCTTTTTTTTTTTTCTCCCCACTTTTGTTTCTCTAATGCAGAAATTTCTCTGAAGCTGAACCTGCCGCTCTCCGGCCTGGGATTAGCTGATTGCAGTTTGTCCGTGCCCCCCCCCCAGATCCAGAACCCTCCACCCAGTCCCGCAATAAACCGAGCCCCACAGTGTTGTCTGATTACGGCCTGGTTAAATGAGATGAGATAAGTTAGCCCACGTCTCCTCCGCAGCCTTGCTCGAGAGCTGACAAGCCCAATACATCTGCCGGGGCTATGGTAATTGAGACGGGGGGGTGTCATGGTGGTTGGACGTAGGGGAGTGATTCGTGTGTGTGTGTGTGTGTGTGTGTGAACAGGAGGGGGAGCCTCCCTCTGTCTCTTGTTCCCCAGTACCTGTCATTGATGAGGAGCCAAGGAGAAGCTTCAGCTTGAAGCTGTCATCAGCCCTGTGAATCTGTCTGCCTCACTCTATCATCCCTCCCTCCTGCCTCCCTCCCTCCCTCCCTCTCTCCCTCCTCCCTCTCTCCCTCCTCCCTCCTCCCTCCCTCTCTCTCTCTCTCTCTCTCTGGAGGTGGCGAGTCGGCGTGTGATTTTTCCCTTTTTCCCCTTTTTCCGTTTTCCTTTTCCGCTCGGGACAGCGGCTCAGCGCGGAAAAACCCGAAACCGGGCGCGGCGAGGTGCAAACAGGTGCAGCCGCCGCCGCCCCCCGCCCGCCCCCGCTGGCCTCTCCCTCTCCCGGACCGACAGGCCAATCGCAGGCCACCGCTCGCCCTCCCTCCGTCTTCGGCGCACACTCTCTCTCTCTCTCTCTCTCTCTCTCGCTCTGTGTCTCTCGCTCTGTCTCTCCACTCACACTCCCTCCTCCTGCTCTGCTTTCTCTCCAGCTCTCTCTCTCTCTCTCTCTCACTGGTTTTCATTCCTTTGCGTTCAATCCGTGCATACCCTCCTCCTCCTCCTCCACCTCCTCCTCCTCCTCCACCTCCTCACACCTTTCGGTCAGAAGAGGAAGAGGAAGCCCAGCCCAGGGAGAGATGCTGAGAGGATGAAACTCTGACACGCCGACAGACCACAGGGAAACAAGAGCACAACTGTGAGTACAGCGGTCCTTTCACCTCTCGCCAGGCTTAACGCTGTCACACACACACGCACACCTCGTCCGTCACACACACACGCACACGTGTCCTGCACATTTACTTCAAACACACATAGCAACTTGACTCCACATGCGGATCGGGAGCGTCCGGCGTCCGGCGTCCGGCGTCCGGCGTCCATCCACCGCTCCGGTGTCTTCGTGGGTTATTTTTCTCTCTTCCTTTTTATGCCCGTCGGGCGACGTGGCGGCGGCAGAAGTCTGGCATCGTGTTTTCTTTTTAAACATGTGCACCGTGTTTCCGTGCGTCTCCTACGTGGATCCCAGCTTTGTCCTGCGCTTTATCGCAGCGTCGCAGAAAAAAAAACAATCCGGGGAAAGTGTGTTTCGCACTTTGCGGTGCAATCTGTGACGTTTTGGGGTTTTTTTTTGGTCCCTCCTCACTTTTTTTGTTCCTCTCTTGGCAGGAGTCGGCGCATTATTATCTTTTTTTTTTAATGTTTCTTTGTTCGGCTCCGATGGGAAGAAAAAAAAAAATCATCCGTTGCAAATATGCAAGGTCAACTGAATAATGTTTTGCACGGTCCACCTCATGTTGTCAGCTTCTTTTGTCTGTGTAGATCTGCAGTTTCTTTTCTTTTTTTATTGCCAATATAGGAACGCTGGATCTCCACATGAGGGAGGCGTCTCTGCTCTTATCGCCCATCTTAAACGTATAAGCCTCTATAAGCCAATAGTTGCCTGCAGGGTTTTTAGAAAAAAAGAAAAAGGGGAGGGGGGAGGAGGGAGGGAGAGAGGGAGGGAGGGGGGGGCCATACTTTCTTCTCAATGGCACAAGAATCCGGAGCAATCCCCGCTGCTTATTGTTTAGCGCTCAGCCGGGGGAGGTCTGCACGCAAGGGCTGATCTGCGCCGCTCTCGCGCCGCACTGTTTTTTTGATTATGCCCCCCCCCCCCCCGGTTCATCCCCGGCCGAGGCGATTTCCCATTTCCTTCTCCCATTTTCGAGAGCGGGGAGCATAATGTGATAGCGGCTCGCATGCGGGGAAGTGCAGACGGTTGGATCCGTGCAGAGGACACAGATTGCATTCCCCCTGGAGAATGCTCTCGCTGTATTAAAGGCACTAGAGGGCTGCTCGGCACTTGTCATCAGCTCCGCTAGTAATGCCGGCAAAGGTGGTGGTGGTGGTGGTGGTGGTGGGGGGGGGGGAGGTATAGAGAGAGAGAGAAAGTAGACGCGGTGTTTACGGCCACTCTCTCATTTAAAGAGCTCCCATTGGCCCTAATGCCAGCGCTGCATCACACCGGCTTCGCCGCAATCCAGGTTATATTACATCGGCGAGGCCCAGGATGTGGCGCCGTAGCCCTCGCAGGTTCCCACCGGCAAAACGTGGGGGAAGAGCATAAAAAAGAAAAAGAGAAAAATCTAAAAAAAGAGAAGGACGTATACGGTGAGACGTCCCGCGTTAGATATATGAGGTCTGTTGCCGGGGACTATAAACTCCTGGAGTGAGAGCAACATTTGCATTTTTACGATTTAGCATGGACCACATGCACCGCGGCGCTTGTTTATGCTTGGAACCCGATTCGCATTAATCCTCGTTCTAGTCGCTTGCAGTTCTGTTTCTCCTCTCTTTTTTTTAAGGTGTTCTCGATTTATAATTCGTACGGTTTCCCGGAGCGTTTAGCTGTTGCGGCTGATACTTGTTTTTTCTTTTTCCCTAAATCGGAACGAGGGATTGATTTTTGACCGTTGTGAAGTGTGAAGTGACATGTCGCTGGCTCCCGAGGCCCCGACGAGCCTCTGGTCGCCGATGTGTCAGCAAAAGTGAACGAAAAAGCCCGAGACTCTCACTTCCTCCTCCTCCTCCTCCTCCTCCTCCTCCTCCTCCTCCTCCTCCGTCTGGCCTCGGCGAATTTACCGAACCCTCGCGGTTTAACACAAACACACACGAACACACCGACGTTAAATCAAGGTAAACAAGACAATTATCTTGCCTTTCCTCCTCTGTAGTTGCCCCCCCCCCCTTTTTACCCCCATGCATGGATTATTGGGAAAAGGGGACAGACTAGTTGAGAGTTAAAAGGCAAAGCGCTGAAGTGTCCTACATAAGAAACTGCAGCTTCGCCGGCCGCTCATCACCTATAACCGCCATCAAAGCTGCGTGTGTGTGTGCGCGTGTGTTTTTAGTCGCACAAGAAGATTACAAAAGCCACATCACAAAAAAAAAGTAATTTAAACTCCACCAAAATTAATGCAACTTTCATTTTGGATTTGCCTGTGGCTTTCATGGAAAATTCATGCAATTTAAATGCAGGGAGCCCGTCCGCCTCCGACTTGGTCACTGACCGTTGATTTAAATTCATCATCCCTGCGTCGTGTTTTTCATTGTTGAGGTGTGTTTTCAAGGGAGCGTTAATAGCCTTTTTATGCCAGGAAACATATTTAATTACGTATATCTTCGCTGATGCGTTACTTACTCCCGAGGCCTGCCCTTTTAATCGCGATCATGACTTCGCAGTCATTAAATCGGCCTGCGAAGGCCAGATAAGTCACTGTCATCCCGTACGTATATTTATATACCCCCCCCCCCCGCTATCTGCTCGTGTATCTGCACTTATCGATTTAGACGGTTGGTAACCAGTCCCGATCATCAATACAGGTCCTTACGGGGCGAGGGCCGGACAGTCTTCCCACTCTCCCCGAAGGCTCAATTACGCAGCACGCACAAGGAAACGTGGGGCGGTGGGGGGGGTGGGGGCGGAGGTGGGGGGGGTGGGGGCGGAGGTGGGGGCAGGGGTCGGGGGTGCGGTATCATCTTCTGACAAGGTCAAATTATATATGTCAGCTGCGAGTCATTTTGTCGAGGTGTGCAGCCACGTCTGGATGCATGAGGAGACATTGGGGGAGTTGATAAATGTTGCATGCCGGGCGCTTTAAATATTCAGATACTTTGCTGATTAAATTATGTCCGACGGAGGAGACGGTTCGAGGCCTCTCCTGGGTATTTGGGGCGTGTGTGTGCGTGTGTGTGCGTGTGTGTGCGCGTGTGTGTGTGTGCGTGTGTGTGCGCGTGTGTGTGTGTGTGTGTGCGCGTGTGTGTGCGTGTGTGTGCGCGTGTGTGCGCGTGTGTGTGTGTGTGTGTGCGTGTGTGTGCGTGTGTGTGCGCGTGTGTGTGTGTGTGTTGTTATTTTTATTTATTTATTTTATTTTTTCCCAGGCCTGACTCAAACGCTACTCGTGTTCCCATTGTGGGAAAGTTGATGCTTTAATTGGCGCTTTGTGGGGCTTGTTTGCCTTTGCCGGCGTTCTCAGACAATGGAATACACAGCCTATTCAGAACTCGTGAATACCCCCCCCGACTTAGTGATGAAGGACATGTGTAGCAAATATTGAAGATTTTTTTTTTTTCCTTCTCCCGTTGGTGCGAAGCCAAAAAAGCGGAATTGATTTTGTAGAGTGAGCCTGGGAAGGATCTCTCCTCAAAAACCTTTGTGAGAATGATGGTAATTGCAGGGCAAAGCGCCGCAGACAGAATAAGGAGGATTACCATACGACTCCAATTACAGGGCTTTGGGAGATATACAGATCAACAAAGACATAAATTTTTATCTTTCCAAATAGCTTTCGACGCCGGCAGCGCGTTTTAGGGGTCGTCCACGGCGTGAACCCTCGTTTACCTCCGGTGCTATGTAGCCGTGCGGACGCTCTCGGTTCCGTGTGCGCGGATTCCTCGGTTCCACCCGAACCCGGCGCGCCGGAGGTTGAGCGTGTGATGCCGAGGAACGGTTCTAGGGGACGTTTCCCGGTTCTGCTCCGGTTACTACTGAGGCGACGGCAAACGGGGGCTGCAAATGACAATTTTTTTCATCATCAGTTAATGTACTGAGCATATTTTATTCTTCACAACGGCTCAGTGGCTCATTTTAGCTTTAGCGTAGCTTTTATTGTCCGACCACCAGCTCAAAACCCAGAGATATTCAATCTACCGTCACAGACGCCTGAGAAAGCCAGGAAATACTCACCTGAGAAGCTGGAACCAGCGAATTTCTGCCATTAATTTTATTTTAATTTTTTTTACTCTTCTTTATCAGCCGATCGATCGGGCAGATGGCCGCCCACCTCCGGCCCGGTTCTGCTTGAGGTTCCTTGCCTCTTTAAAGGGAAGTTAAACGGGGGGGGGGGTCTCTGTGGATAATAACTCTAGAGAGTAACGTGGCCTGAGATAACCTAAGATTCGGTGCGATGTAAATAAAAGGGACTTGACCTCGTCGTTTCGGCTTCGATGGGAACCGTCCCCCCGATGGCTCCTGCTTATCCAGACCGACCAGGACCCCACCCCCCCATTTTCTTTTTCTTTTTCCGGAACTAACACGCTGCCGTTGAGTTTTTGAAACATCCGTCTTAAAACCAGGCCGGGGACAGTGTGATAGACACATAAACCCAGAACTATTTACATAGATACCACCGCTGGAAAAAAGAGAAAAAAAGGGCCTGTGTAAATTACCTTGTTAAAGTTGTCCGGTCCTGTGGCCAAATTGTGCAGTGAACAGACTTTATTTATTTAGTCTCCTTTATTAGAAAGTTTATAGCAGCCCTGCGCAGGCCTCTGCCGCCCTGTCGCCATTTAATCAGCCCGTACCCCCAGCGTTAACCTTCATTACCCCTCTGTCATTCTCTGCAGGGTCACGCAAAGTGTCATCAAATATTTATGATATTAATAACTGCCTTTAGGAAGAAAAAAAAAAAAAGAACATAAATAATCTGCTCCGCAAAGCGCACGATTAAGGAGTCCATGCCGTTTGATGAATGGGGGCGGAGGGGAAATGGAAGGGCGGCCCTGGAGCGAGGGGGAAGAAAAAGGTGGGGCGGCCGAGGAAACGGCGCCCGTCACACGGCCTGTTGTTTTTGCTCCGTGAATTCGTGCTTTATCTGCTGCACAACTGTTCCTCTGAGAGCTGATGCGAGCTCCAGAGAAATCCGTGGACAGTTTGAGCATCCATGCCCTCCCCCGGGGGGGGCGGGGGGGGGGGGGGGGCTCCTACATCGACCGTCTCCAAATAGACAAACACGCGGACACCCACGCACATGCGCGCACATATGTACGCGGGGCTGTTTAGCATGGGAGCCGACTGAGGCAGGGCCCGGCGCTAATTATCTGTTTTTCAGCCGAGGTCTGGTGACAGTGATTAGAGCGAGGGGTTTTTTCTTTTTTCCGAGAGCGCCGCACACACACTCACACACACTCACACACACTCACACACAGTCACACACACTCACACACAGTCACACACACTCACACACACTCACACACTCACACACACACAGCCTAATGAGGAAAACTGGCCTCTCCATAGAGCTCTCCAGGCTCACTTGATCTGCTCCGTGGCTCCGCGAGCGCACAAGTGTGTGTGTGCACAAATGTGTGGGTGTGACTGTCGCTCCTCCAGGCTCGCTGCCGGGGGGGCGAGAGAGAGAGAGAGAGAGACACACACACACACACTCTGTGGTTCAGAAGCTGATATAAGAGTCAAGACAAAAAAAACCCAAAAACAAAAATGGTCTTTTACATAATTGCTGTTTAATTCCGTCTTTTTGTGACGGTTGACGTTCGGTTTGCCGGCCGGGCGCCGCGACCCGAACGGGGGCCTCCGCCGCTTTATGAAAAGGAAACGGCGCCGCGTTCCTCTTCTTCCTCTTCTCTTCCGGAGAGGGGGGCGAGCTGCTTTTCCTCGCGAGGGAATTACAGGCGGCCGCGTCCAAACTTGGGCAGCGCCGAGCCAAGAATACTGGCGCACACAGCGGCGTGGAGGAGCGGCGGATCCGGTGCTCATCTCGGAACAAAAGGGGCGAATTTCCGCAGGCCGAGAGAAAGAATGGGGGGGGGGGGGCGATAAAGAGATTTAGAATTTTCAAAGTCGAACGCTCGCAGGGGTTCCCGGGACACTTTGACCCAAATCCGCGCTGGTTCGCCGCAGGGGTTTCGGAGCGCGTGAAAACGCGGCTTTGTCTGAAAGCGACGGAGCTCGGGACCGAACCGAGCACGCGGGCGCCGGCCCGGGACGCCCCGCGGCGCCGGCGTGGACCCGACCGATGGGTTTCTGCCCGCGCCGGGGTCGGCTTCGGGCGAAGGGCCTGCGCGTCATTTTCCACACCATTTTGTCCCGAAGTCGATTAGCGCGCCTCCGCCGCCGCGGCCGCCTCCGAATTGAACCGCGCATTTAGCTCCTGAGCCGCCAATAAAAGTCAGAGAGCCCGGCTCCCGTCAGCGTAATGATATTTCAGCCTCAGTATTAGTTCAGCACTGTTCTCCGCAGCAGTTTCTGCTCAATTAAAGACTGTCCATATTTAAATACATAGAAAATCAGGACGCCGGCGCCGGCCCGTGTGCATTCAGATATACTGCCGAACGCTTAAATGATGGAGTTTGAAATGGACTTTTTAAGCAGCCGAACGCTTCCACACCTTTCGGGTTTGAATAAGGGGGAACTGTTCATTTGTAACTGTGAAATTTTCCTTTAACGTTATTGATGTAGATTAACTTTTAAAAAGGTAAGTAAGTGAAATGTGAAATAATTCATCAAGAGTCAGCCAAGTAGGAAATGTGATTTTCACTGGCAGAAAGACCTCGTAGACCATTACCCCAAACAGAGGAAGTAGATTAAGGGCGGGGCGCTCCCTCCCCCTCTCTCTCTCTCTCTCTCTCTCCCTCTCTCTCTCTCTCTCTCTCTCTCTCTCTCTCTCTCCCTCTCTCTCTCCCTCTCTCTCTCTCTCTCTCTCTCTCTTTCTCTCCCTCCCTCCCTCCCTCCCTCTCTCTCTCTCTCTCTCCCTGTCTCTCTCGCTCTCTCTCTCTCTCCCTCTCTCTCTCTCCCTCTCTCTCTCCTTCTCTCTCTCCTTCTCCCCCCCCCCTCTGCAGGCCCCCCAAAAGTATGAATAGCACATTTCCCACTAAATTGCCAGGCAGCAGAGGAGGAAATAAATTCCAGCTAGTCAGCCTCCGCGCTCCCGCTCTGGAACTTCCGTTGTCTTCCCTTCCCCGGCCACTCCGGCTTTATTTAGCGGGAGCTGTCATTTCCCATAAATCCCTGGGAGGGGGCGTCCGTCAGAGCTGCCAGCTCCCCTGTGTGGAGCACCTGTAACGGGGGAGCGAAGTGACAGTTGTGCCGGGACGGTCCCGTCAGACGTGGAGACGCAGGCACGGAAACACGCACGGAAACACACGCACACGGAAACACGCACACGGAAACGCACATGGAAACACGCGCGGGAATACGCACGGAAACACACACACAAACACACACACATGCAGAAACACACATGCGCAGGAATTCATGCTCTGAGACCTTTGTAAGTTTCCAAACAGGGGAGCAGCTCCGACAGTTGTCGCAAAGTCAACGCATCAAAAGAAACTCAACACTTTTCTTTCCTTTGGGGGGGGGGGCTGTTTTGGGTTTTTTGGGGGGGGGCTGTGAGTAAATTTGAATATCTTCAGAGGATTTCTATCTATTTCCATGAAGCATGTGCAGGCGAGTAAGCACCGGGCCGAGCCCCCCCCGGTGGCCCCGCTTCGTATTCACGCCGGCGGCTGTCAGGCGTCGGTAAATGACCACGGCGGAAAAACGGGAAAAAAACGGGAAAAAAAAGTAGAGCGCGCGAGGTGGCGTCGGCCGGCGCCGCCGCCGACTAATTGTTTTATTATTATACTTATACATGTCGTTTAAAATGGCCGCGCGGCCCAAAGCGCCAAGGACTCTTTTTTTCCCATTTTTTTTATCTGATTCAGCTGTCGGCGCACATGCTCCATCATCTGCGCTCCAGGAAATTAGAAAGGAGAAACGTTTGACAGCACAATTTCACAAAACATCGCCACGCCATCATTTCATTTTCTCTCAACCATTTTTTTCCTCCCCATTTATTTATTTCATTATTGCCTTTTGAAAAACAAACAGAGCGATAACGGTGGTTGCTGCTCGGGTAATTTATCCCCGTCGCCGCGTTTCGCTTTTACTCTCTCCTTTCCGGGGCTTCGACCCCGGCTGATTAGCGGGCGAGCGGCGGGGGCGACGCCGGCTCATCAAAAGAGGAGGGTTCCGGGCGATGCCGGCGACGGCAAGACGGGATAAAGGACGGGTCGGGGGGGGGTGCTGGCCGGTCAGTCCCGGGCTCGGCCCCCCGGTGCGCCGGCTTCCGGTGGCTTCATCGCCCGGGTGGGTCCCGGCCAGGACGGCGAGGGGCCACCGGTCGCCCCCCCTGCGTGGCCTGCTCGCCGCGATGCTGTAGGGATTTATTTATTACCCCCCCCCCCTCCGCTCAGTCTTCCGAGGAGGTTTGGGCGGAGAGTGATGAGCGCTTTGGTGCCGGCAGCCCGCTGAGCCTCTCGCGGATGTGTGCGGCATATGTGCGCGGATCCCGTTGCGTTCCCCCCATTCCGCTGCCAAGAATCCGCGGATCTCGCTCGGAAAGGTTTGATTCAAATTGGCGCTCTAATTTTGGTACACGTAATTCCATCAGAGAGATACAGGGACCGGAAAGCCCCCCCCCCATGCAAAGTTCCTCCGGATTTACCTCCAGTGTCTCGGCGGCTGAGCTACACGTGTAATCTCTGCAGAAAAAGACCGTGCGAGATCTTTGTATTCCGCACGGTTGTCGGAGATTTCGCAGACTTTACTGAGCTTTGCTCGCTGCAGCTGACATTTGAAGTTATTGAAGCCAATTGTACAAATTATTTGTCTATTTTCTGCAAACTGACATTTTGAAGTTTTTTATTATTTAACACGGTCAAAAGGGACGAAGGCGCTGGACAGCGGTTCCCAACCTGAAGGTCTGGGGCACCCGTGGGAGTTTATTTATTCTTATTATTATTTTCTCATTACACCTTTTATTCTGAGATACGTGAAATGTTTTGCATTTTTGGGGGGGATTTAAAGAAAAGCTTCAAATGAGCCGATGTGAAAAGTGCTCGTAGACATATGTGCTGCAAAGGGACACGTAACAAAGAAGTCAGGAACCAGTGTGTTAGGTCTCATTACAAGCAACTTGAATAGAGCTTTTCATCTCTTAATGAAATCAGCGACACGTCCTTTGAAACCCTTCTTTCCCTTCCTTTTTTTAGGGGGGGGGGCAGAAAATGACCGAGCGAGATTTCCTGTAAAAACTCAGGGGGGCGTGCGAGCGGGTCGGAGCCGGCGCCGGACAGGGGTGCGGCGCCGAGAGGAGACACAGGAGGTCGCCGCGGCGTGGAAAGCGCCTGGTTGTTGGTTTTATTTTGTTCGGGTCGGCGCGCGGAGACTTTGTCCGTGGAGTCGAAGCCCAGCGGCTGCCGGGTGGTTTCAGCGGTTTCCAGGTGGGAACACAGGGTTTGACTGGACACCAGGGGACGGATCCGGTTCCGCCGTTTGGCGCGGCTCCTGTTTGGGTTCTAAGGTTACCTTGAGCGGCGTTTATAATGCTCGCCATCTTCGCGGTGACTGAGACTTACGGTCTTAAAATATGTTAATTAATCCGCCGCCGTTTATAGGACGATAAATCTCAGACGGAGAGCGCGGTCTTGTTTATTTAAGAGCCGAGGCTCTGGAGGCGTGAGCGAGGGAAGGCCCGCGCTGCGTCTCCTTCATGCTCCGTAACTTGACTCATCAAAGCCAGTTTTTGAGGAAGGATCCGTCGGCGCCTGGAGGAACTAATAGGGTCACTGGTTAATGATGTGGGAACCCATCCACTCCCTGCGTTTTTAAAATCCAAAGGAAAAAAATCCAAATATCCTGGAAGATGGATTTACAAGCTGCGACGGTTCGAGCCATTCGATGCCATCTCTGGTTTTTTTCCCGTTTTTTTTTTTTTGTATTCGCGGAGCGCTCCGTGTCAAAGTGTATAGATAGCTCATATTGAATTCATAAGGCAGTCATGCAGGAAATCGGAGCACATTTCTGTGATTCGCTTTCGGATGGAAAATGAACAAAAGGCGGTTATGCCACTTTATTTGTGGTTCTGCTGGATCCAGGGAGATCGCTGTTTGCATAATATCTTTCTTATAGGTCTCCTTAACCTTTGCAGAAGGCTTATTGACTCTCACTAACCTTGCGGGGAGCCGCTGAAGGACGGGGAGATGATGAGCGCGCTCGGCGAACGGGAAAAAAAGGAAAAGGCCGCGCGTAGAGGTTCCTCCCGCCCCCTCCCTGCCCTCGCCCAGCGACACCTCTACCAACTCTTTGCGCGACCTTTACCTTCTGATCTCCGTTACCATGGTGAAAGCCCACGGTGATGCGGACTAGACGTGGCCGGAGGCGCATCAGAGCCGCGCCGCCGGCGGAAGTGAGGATGCCGAGTTTAGACGGAGGTTAAAGAGCGAAGGTGAGATTAAAAAAAAAAACAACAAAAAAAACCCAAAACAAAAGGAGGTGATCCAGGAACACTGGCGGTCTGTCGACCGCGGGTTCCCCGGTCGCACCCCCGTCGGAGCGCCGGCGTCCGTCATCCCCGTGTTAGAGCGGCGACCTAATGCCCCCCCCGACAGGGGGCTGTCGAAGGTCAAGCGGTGCGCCCAACAGACTGGTGGACGGTTGACTCTCGGACACCGGACTCCGCGCTGCCAGTTTCATCATCGGCTGTTGGGCTTCGGGATCGCGGCTCCAAAACGGGTCCAAGCAGAAGAAAAGGAAACGTTGTTCAACCTGCTGCCAGAAACACGGTCGCGGATTCTCCAGCTAATTCCTTCCCTAAAAATTACATTTCTCCTTAAACGGTACGTTTTACCACCGAATATATTTTTCTTGAACAATAAAGCCGATTCCCGTTGTTACTCGTGAACGTCTTCAACAGTAGGAGCCTTAGAACCTGTGCCGTAACCATGGTAACAAGGTAACCACTGTTTCCCGTATTCTGCCGGTTCCCGTCTGACACGTTTCATTTTTTTGGATTAACTGATATTTAAAGTATAATTAGGATCATGTAAAGGACTCGACGTTTTAAAGAGACTCAGGTTTTTTTCTTTACTTTCAAACGCGTTCATTCAATATTGGTTATAGATTAGTTATAGATTATGATCATTGTGTCTTGTGCAGCTTGACTTCAGTTCGTCCAGACGGGATTTTAGGATGTGAGCGTCATTTTTTCCTTTTGATGATGGAAAAGAGCAGAACGGAGCAGAACGGAACAGAAAGGAGCAGAACCGAACCGAGCAGAACCGAGCAGAGCAGAACAAAGCAGAACAGATCAGAACGGAGCAGAACAGAACCGAGCGGCGAGCGACAGTGTCACCGCTGGGAGTCACTTCATTCAGGTTTGTGTAATCAGGCTCCTCTGATGGAGAAAAGTCTATTTTCCGAGGCTGAAGAATTCGTACGGACCCAAAATAAAAAAGGACAAAAGTCAGGCCAACCCCTTCGACCCCCCGGAGAAAATCCTCAGGAAGTACTGAACTGATACTGGACAAGAAAGGTGAAAGAAGAGGTCGGGACAATTTGTTCGAATTACAATTTTTCATTATTTTGGAGACTCATAGTTTAAAGATGCACATTTTACATTTTAGAATTCCGATTTCTCGGAGGTGATCAGGAAGCGTTCTGGCGTCAGGGCTTTGAAAAAAGCCGCGTTTTCAATTTTAAATCCAAAATATCACATAAAGTATTTAGAGCCAGCGTGAGAAAACAAGTAGCTCGAGCTGGGAGGGGCTTCCTGTCGGGGGGGGGGGGGGGGGGGGTCCACCATCATCTCCCACCACGTCGGCTGGTAACCCAACAAAATGGAGCCCACTGTGCTACTGCTGCAGGTGCAGTGGGTTTCCCCCGGCGTTCGATTTTCGAACCGGGCGGCGGCAGCCTCCGGGGGGGGGCAAACGAGATGGGGCTGTCGAAAACACTGAGCGCCATCCTTCAAGCCTGACTGTAGTGGTTAAAGGGCAGCCAGGCTCTAAGAGAAACCATTAGCATTTAGATTTGAGACCCCCCCCTGCCAAGCGGGAAGGAGCGGCAGCGTCACACCTCGGGACTTTTCAACGCCACCAGTTGGCCCGAGCGGCTCCGTGTCCCCGATCAATCTCTCGACGCGCCCAGATCGCTGCCCCCCCCCCCCCCGATCGATGGCAGATGCTATCGCGGCTCATCGACGATGAAGTGTTTCTAATGGAGGTTGGGGCGAGGAAGATGTAATTCATTTTAATTTGTAAAAAAACTGCGGCGCGACGAAATCCCGATCGGTCGCTCGGCCATCGGCTATGCAGACGGCGCTCACTCTGGCTCCTCCTCCCTCCTCATCTGCATTCAGGTCTGGGCGCGAATCCACACGAGGCCGAGCACGACGTAAACGCGACACATATTAAGGATCAGTCGGCGCCGATCGCTGCTCAGGTTTTAATGCGCCGCTTTTATTTTTTATTTCTTTGATTTATTTTTTAAAGGTAAACCTTCTTCAGCCAACACTCCGGCTCGGGAACACACCCCTGCACCGGTTCCGCCTCATTAAGTAAAGATTGAAAAGATGACAAATACGACACGTGCAATTTATTATCTTAATTAATTCACTGTCTTCCGTCAGCGACAGTCAGGGCGGCTCTGTCATCCAGAAACCATTTTGGTTTTATTTATTTTTTTTTCCCGGCGGGGACGTTGCTGCAGGAGGCCGGTGCCACGTCGCTCGCCCAGATTAGTGGGAAGAGGTGAGCCTTTTTCCATCTTCCCTTCCATTTCTGCTAAATTTGCCTCAGCCACAGTAATATGCACCATGGGACCCCCCCGTCCTAACCCCCCCGGGCTCCCCCCCCGTCGTGAGCGGTTGCGATTGGAATGGGATGCGCGGCCGTCGTCCGTGATCGTGTGCAGATGAACCTGTCTGCCCTTGCACCCGGCGCATGAGTGAGGCCACGCGACGGCCGTCGTCCGTGAAGCTTTCAGGGCCGGAGAGAAGGGGGCAGGTCCGGGGGGGGGGGCTTGCTGAGCTGTGACAAATGCAATCGGTGCAGAAGATCACTGCCCCCATTTGGAATGGATTAGGCTTCCTTTCAGCACAGAGGAAAATTGGTAAAAATGCCCTGTCATTGTCGGTGTAAACAAGGAATAGGTCACTGTCACTACGGAGGAACCACAGTCAAAAGACGACCCCCCCGGGCGGCTCTACGACGTGAGTCCGGCCCCTTCCTGTCTTTTTCTTTCCTTTTTTACCACGAGGGGCCGAGACGCTCCCTTTTCTTTTTTTCTATCTTTTTTTCAAGGTCCGTCGCACCTCGTCCGCCGCTTACGACGCAGAAATCCGCGGGTGAATTACGGGGAATAATTATTGATGAGAAGCAAGGACGCGGTGCCGTGCTCGTGGGGGGGGGCTCGGAAGCGGCACCGACCCCAGTCTTCACTCTCGAGTGTCCCCATTGATTTATCGAGACTCTATTTTTAGTCGCACATGGAACAGTAACGGATTCACGGGAATTAACAATGATTCATGCCAAGCTAATATCAGATATTTCAGGGGCTCGATTAACGCTGGAGGAATTCGGTGCATCAACTCCTCAATTATTCATAATAATTCTTCCGCTGCACAAACACACTTCTACCTTATCGGAAAAGGCTTGTTAAAGAAGCAGGTGGGATTCCGATCTTTTACAGAACATCTGACGGGCTGCAATTAATAGTATTACCCCCCCACACACACACACACACAATGGTCTGGGCTGAGGATGGATTGTCAAACCGCAGTCGCCTTGGAAGTCAAACCTTGCAGTTGGATTCCCATCTTTACCCCTGGTGGTGTCCGTCCCATGGGAACGTGGGAGTTTTCCTCGCCGACCACCTCTGCCGCCGCCGACACGCCGGAAGGCGGGTGGGGTTTCGTGCGCGTCGTTATTTACGTGTAATCTCATTTGTCCTCAGCGCTTTGTGCGGCGGCTTATGGACACAAAGTCGTACCTTTGTCTTTCAAATGGGTTCGATTTTTTTTTTTTTTTTTAGACCTGGAAGGCGGGATTAAGAACCGGCCGGAGCCGGGAAAACCGGGATGGGAAAATTGCTGCAAAATGGCAAAAAAAAAAGCACATGAAAGATTGACACGGCCGATGACTTGACTTATGGGATTTAACAACAGTTCAATTAGCATATTTATTCGAAAGTCTTAACCGTTCCTCGCAGGCGCTGTCGCATTAAACCTGTTTTTTACCGAAAACGATGCCGACACATCGGGCAAACTACAAACAAACAAACAAACAATGACCCCTCCCAAACAGAAGATGGCCCAAGCGGGCGTAGTGCCGGGCCTGACAGTGAAGCGGAACAACATGGCAGTTCGGTCTGATTGTCGGGCGTCGGCCGTGCCGGTGGTTCCGCGGCCACGATGACTCGCCTGATTACGCCGTTGGATTTGTGTCGTCTAATTGAATCAGCTGAACATGGAGGGGCCTTGGGGGGGGGTCACAGACCGCCCAGGGCAGCACCTCATGCTGATAAAAAACACTGTAAAGTCTTCGGGTCGGCCCTTTTTTGGACCTTTTTCTTTTTGACTCATGTGCTCAGAGCATTAAATAAATAAATAAAAACCCAGCAGCAACGACATCTTCCAGAAACAATGCCCCAGTTGCTCAGACTAATCCAGAGACCTTATTGTGAACAGTTTCCGTCGGTGCCACTTTCAAGAGAGGAAATAATCCACACTTGAGTATCGAGCGTGCTTATTTGAATCGGTGTCTTGAATACAGTCGGCGGAAGAAGTAATTTCGGTGTTATTATCCTGACGGGTGCATTAAGAGTCAACAGCAGAATTCATATTTTGGCAACGGGGGGGGGGGGGGGTTTCAGACGCTGCATGCATGATTTGGAAGTGTGTGTTTGGTTGCGTAATGTGAAATCTGTGTGTGTGTTTGTGGGCTCGGTTCGGCTCCCTGCTCTTCCGCCGGGGGTCGACGGCGGCAGCCATGACGGTGACCTCCTCCGTTTCTTGGGCCGGGACGGACTGTATATACCTTACTGACGTATTCCACGGCCCTCCTCCTGCTGTGGCCCTCCGCTGGGGGGGTGGGGGGGGGTCCTCACCTCCTAACATTAGCTTTACCTCAGACCTCCATGATTGCTGTTGTCAACAGGATCAACGGAGCACAAAAAGCTCCATTAGTTAACTGTCTGGGGTTTTTTTTTTTTTTTAGAAAAGGAATTACGAAAGCAGCCCCCGTGAGCTCAGCCTCCCCAAGCGAGACTCTTCTCATAGCAACTCCACAGCCTCTGGGGGGGGGCGGTCTCCTGTCGAGTCAATATGTTTCCCCTCCGGAGCTCCGCTGCGGAATATTCTGAATGAAAATACTTGGCCGACTGTCCCGTGCCAGTATAGAATATTCTTTTCCCGTCACGTGTCAGTTTCTCCTATCGGGACATTCTTTGTGCCCAGACGGCGTCTTTTTACTCTTGAATGCCCATGTGCCGTTCTGGTCGCGGCGTGGAATGATTGTGACCTGCAGTCTTAGCCGTTCGTGGCGGCCGAGGTGGGAGACAACAGGTAAACAACCCCTTTCCGGTGACTGGAGAGTGGCGAGGTGAAATTTTTTTAAACATGGTTCCCACGTCTTTATCGCCCACATTCTCTGCATTTGTTTGCGTTCGGCTTTTTCTTTGCACGTCCGCGTTTGGCTCAGTCGTAGCCAGTTGAAGCGGGGGATCATTGTGATTGGTTACCGTGGCAGCGGCGGCGGCGGCGGTCCTTACAGCATCCTCCGCTGTCCCTCCATTGTTACGCCGTCTCTATGCGCTCATTGTACACAGTCACGCTGCCACTCGATGAAGCCCTCGGTCCTTCGTCCTTCACCTCACGACGATCAGTCACAAACAAATGTTGTTCTAGTGGCGTAACAGTCATTTAGTTCTACATGTGCTGAGAACCTGGTTTACATTAGAATATCTTCATTTAACTGATGTTGGAAACAATATTCATAAACTCAGTACCTCTTCAAACTTTAATTTTTGCCTCAACATTTGAATCTCCTCTGAATTTTTGAATCATCACAATTACTGTCCATGTTACAGTTTGTTCCTGTCAGAACTGCACCGTTCACCGCGCTAAAATAAAGGGCAGCACGGCGGCAGTAGGTTACATGGGTAGAGAGAGAGAACGTCTGCACCGGATTCGATGTTTCCGGCGTGAGACGCCGGCAGGTTTCACGTCCAGGTTGTGTAGCGTCGTGCAGCCTTGCACTTGCCTCTGACTACTTGGCCGTTCCCCCGCTGGTTCTCGCACGTCCGCCGCAGAAAGCCCAGGGTCTCCCGAGCGTGGTCCGGTTCGGTCCGGTCCGCCTGCCCTCGCCGGGTCAGATTTAGATCCGCCCGCCGCCCGTCGTTATCCTGGGGCCCAGCCCAGATGTGTTTTTGCAGCTGGGCGAAGCTGCACAAGGACACGGCGCACTCGCCAAGCCGAGGCTCTTCAGGCCCGGCACACAGTCACTGCTCCATTGAAACCCGTTTGGGGAATTAATAACCAATGCTTCGCTTTGGCCCCTGTTGAATGCGGTGAATTGTGAGATTGAGCCACAGTATGAGTAAAGAATATGACTAGGCCATGCCCCCCTGCCCTGCACTGAGTGAGTTAGTATTATTTAGTAAAAAAAATTTAAATAAATAAATTAAGCTTGACTGTAGAATCTCAAAAATCTTATTTTGGCAGTTGCCGCCATTTAATAAATGACAGCGTTATCACGGAGACTCTATGTGCAAAAAGTCTGAAGTGACTCAAAAGGGAAAGTCATTGTATGTGAAGCATATTTTCAGAAGATTATTGTGTTTTTCTTTATTTAAACTCTGCACCTCAGTGCACCTCCAGATTATCAGCGCGAGCTGCTGCTCCGCCGTCTTCCAGATGACTGACACGACAAACACTTTACACAAGCCTTTCATATCTGAGACGTTTTCTTACCCCCCCTTCCTTTTTTTTCCATAACTCCAGAATCTCAAAATCTCGGAAATTGGACTCAAATGCCGCCCGTGAATGAACCATGAGCGGTGCTTAAATATTTCAAAAGCAGCGTGAGCACCCGCCATACAATCCAATCCAATTTATTTTGTATTTACAGGAGCTGATACGAGCTTTGATGTTACCCATCAAAACAATGTCAAAGCATGAAAAATATTTAGTTTGGACAAATACTCCTGGTAAGGTCTAATTTTCTAAGAGCTTATCTGATCGGAGCTGTGGGGGGGGGCTGTTGGGAGGGAGGGGGCTGGAGTCTACAGTCCCACCATGTGGGGGCAACTCTGGACAGATCAGGTGCAAACTCAGAAGCCTCTTGCTCCATGGGGCCACGTTGCTAAACCGCCGATCTACCCCCCCCCCGACCCAAGACTTTAGCCCCAGAGTAACCCCCCCCCCCGAGACCCTCGTCCCGTCGCCTCGTTCTTGTCGTGGGCGTTTTTCTCCCCCCGCATGCTGTCGGGAACACGGCGATTCGCTTCTCCGATCCTGAAATATGAAGCACATAAACAAGCGCGTCGAAAAAAAATAAAAGAAGAAAAGCCAGAACGGATCCACGGGGTTTCTCTCTCTGAACAAAGGGATAAACGACGGGCGGGAGCTGTGGTTATACACATTAATGTCGGGTTCAGCTGAGGACTAATCGCTGTGGCACATACAATCCCCTCTCGGTACATTTCCTTTACGGCGGCGGCGCAGCAGCGAGCTTGTCTTGGAGGAGAATAAGCGACGCTTTTATTTCGTAGACCGACACGAGGTGTTTAAAAGTAATAAAAAACGGTAAAGTGATGCAATATTTCCGTCCGACCTCGATCACGTGGTGTCGAATCCGCCCGCTCCGGATCGCTCCGTTCACGCCGGCCTACGTCGGTCGCTACCGCTCCCTTGGCGACACGCCAGGTAAATGTTGATCACGATGACGAAAAGAAGAAACAGGACTTCTGTAGAGGAAGTTGCTTTTAAAAAATGCTCCATAAACCACGCGATTAGTTCTTGCTGCTAGTTTAGAGATTATCCCTTTTAAAAAATGGCAACTCTGCAAACACTCGACAAAGCTAAGAGAAAAAAAACGTCCTTCACTGCTCCATATTCGACTTCGGCTTGTAAAGTGGTTCTGAGTTGGTTTATTTTCATGTAAAATCCTGCAGAAAGTAAATACCCGCCAACAATTCTTTTCTTCCCGACGATTTCTTTTTCAGCATTAGCTTCCTTTTCAGTGTTTTTTTAAGATGTGTCTGTTTTTTTTGCGATCACAAGATTGTGATCACGAGTGTTTTCGAGACCGAGGCGACATTAACCTTTCCCTCGCCGGGGCGGCCACTCTTCACCTGGTCGCCCCCCCCCACCGGCGGACGGAGCAGCGGCCGTCTGTCCGGCCCGTCTGATTTCCGTCCCCTCGGCAGGCCGGGTAATGGAGATCAGTAATTGGGTGCTATAAATCCCGGCCGAGGACAAGGTGGGTCAGAACAGGCTGATTACTTAGGCATTACAGTCAATCTAAGCGAGTCCTTGAATTGAAAGATCCGGCGAGGCGGACTCTCATTATCGGGGCCGGTGCATGTATGTGTTGGTGTGAGAGTAGGGGCCAAGGTCCCCTTCCCGTCCGCCGCCGCGGGACGACATTATGCAACGCTCCGGCGCCCTCGGACTCGTAAACATCACAACAAATTTATTTTCCTCATCTCCCACGGTTTTTATAAGAATGTTTTCGAAATCGGCAGAGAGTGGTGGGGGGGGGCTGTCTGGAGTTTTTAGACCTCTCCTGAAGGAACAGCTCCTCGGTGCATTAACGACGTCCACCTTGGAGGGGGGTGCGTACATGGCGGGTTCGATGTAAGGCCGCGGGAGCGTCTCCAGATCCGCTCTGTGACCCAGGCATCTGCCCCCCCGCCGTCCACCGCCGCCGTCCCCCCGCCCCCCGCCGTCCACCGCCGCCGCGCCCGGGCTCCGGCTTCACGCCGCTGCGTTTATCTCTCGCCGTAGCCAGGGAAACGGAGCTCCCGGGGGTGATTAGCCCCGTCGTTTGACGCGGCGCCGGTCGGTGGCTATATGGTGAAACGCACCTTTCTGTTGTTTTTCATCTCAGGGCCTATGAGCTTAATCCATTTTAAGCTTCTCAGTAAGAGAATAAAAAAAAGAAGAGTGTATGGAAGGTGAATTAAAGTGTAAAGCCGAGAGTCTTTCTCAGCTTTCTCTCCAGCTGAGGGTGTGACTTACTGGATTATGGGAACAGTAGTTTCTGCTCCAACCCCCTTAAGTTCTCTGATGCGGCTTTTATATCCCCCTCCCTATTTTGATACACTTTTTTTCTTTACTTTTTCGTATCGAGAGCACATCGACATATTCTGACTGTGAATTTCTTCATCACAAGTTTTCCCTTCTCCTTTGTGCCATCGGTCCTCCTCCGAAAAAAAAAAGGCTTTTGATTCACAGTCTTCAAAGTCATTTGTCTGGGAAAAAAAAATCAAATAAAATAAAATCGGCACAAGCTCTAAATGTAAAAATCATGTTATGAATAGTAATGTGGCTGAGCTTCCAAAAACACGGAATAAATGAGCAAACGTGATGAATTATCTCGGCGTACGTTTAGAGGCGGGGGGGGAGGGAAAAATCCAGAGAAAAAGATATATGACAAATTTATGCCGTGGCATCAGTGCAAACCCCTGCAGTGTGAAGTGTTCCCACTCAGAGAGGCACTCGTGCTAGCATCATCCCTCGACTCCTATAACAGCATGCTACTTCACTTAGCAGCCTCCATTTGGGATGCAGCACAAACACTGTTTTAGCGCTTTTATCTTAATGCACCGCGACACTCTGTTAGCACTAGAGCCGTGATTATCGTACGGCGAGGGGAGCGCCGCGCGTTTAAGCCAGACTTATTTGGACGGGAACTTAGCGCCGACCCCGGGCGCTCGAGGGGCGGGCGGCTCCGGGGCTCTCGACGCTCGCTTTCCTGCGTCCCGTTAAATGGCCTGTTTGCACGCATTTTAATAAAACAATAATTTCCTCCGCGCCGTCATCCCGCTCTACACCGCAGAGCCCCGCTGAGTGTGTTTACTGTTTTGGAGGACGATTCGTCAGCAGGATGACGGAGCCAGACTGTTGTCGCTTTAACCGTCTGCTCGCTGGTTTGGCTGCGAAACGCTCCTAAAGGAAAAGAAGGAAAAAAAAAAGGAAAAACAAACGAAGCGCGTGAGGGTTGGACGGATCGTAGCGAGGTTGGATAGGTCATTTCCATTCCCGTGACGGGCACGGGCCTATGGCCGCCGTCTCCGCGGGTTGGAGGCGAGCCTCGGTCGAGGCTTGGCCACTGGGGATAAAGCGGCCGTCGCCCTCTCCGCTCGGGGGGGGGGGGCTCGTCCTCGCACCTCCAGGGGCCAGTGATTTAATAGAGGTGCGGTGTCAGCGCTGACCTCATCCGCTGATGTCTTCACAGCTCATGCCCCAACATGCGACACTGACACTTGGCGAGATAAACAGCAAAAGGTGTGTGTGTGTGTGTGTATGTGTTTGTGTGTGTGTGTGCGTGTGTGTGTGTGTGTGTGTGTGTGTGTGTGTGTGCGTGTGTGTGTGTGTGGGTCGCGGGGGGTGGATGGAGGAGGGATGGATGGGTGGAGAGGCTCATATGTCTTCGTTCTGGGCGGGGGGAGCATGATGGACAGCGGACGGGGGAGATGCGGCGGCGGCGGGAAAGCAGCGCCCAATCAGCCGTGACGTTCGAGACGCCTGCAGCCGCGTCAGGTTACTGTAAATTAAATCAGACTAAGATTAAAATCAGTTTATCCAAAAACTTACAAATAAGTTAGAAAATGACTTGACAGTTTATTTGGTTGTTTCTTGGTTTGTTTCTATGATATTGGATAGAAAAAACAACAACAATGACGTGGCAGAAATCCACAGGACAGAAAGCTCAGGGTACCGTCATTTTCATGTCAGAGGGTAGGTATCCGATATGAATGAGAGAGCCGGCTCTTCTTCCTCTTCCTCTTCCTCTTCTTCCATTTTGCTGCTAAACTGTCGGCCGCCATCTGACCGCCGCCCGTCAGCGCCCCCCCCCAACGACGACTACCTGAGGTTTACCTTTGTCACAGGTGTGATATTTCAAATTTGCTCAAACTTTTAGGCGATAAAACGAGGCTGATTTCTGAAAAAAAGCCAGCAGACCTTGAGTTACAATTTTTTTCTTTTTTTTGGTGATTCTTTTTGCCTCAAATTTTTTATGTCAGTCTGCTGTTTTCAAGGTCAAGAATGAACTTTCATCCTCGTTTATTCAGACTTATCAGAGCGAACGGGGGGGTAGGATGGCGAGAGGTCAAACGTATTTAGATGCTGAAGGCAGAAGGTTCCCAGACAGAGAGCGAAGAACCACAGGAATAATATAACTTTAATAATCTCCATCATGCATCGGTCCGTCATGTGACTCTAGGTGTATTAACTTCAGTCAGAGCTCAGCGGAAACACGGCGACTGGCGTCGACGCAACCTGCTCCGGTCTGGACGCCGCGGCCAATCAGAATCCCGACGCGTGATGTCGCCTGTCAGTACGGGAGGAGAGCCACGCGGGTCACGAGAGCGAAAAAAGGCGGCGGGGGAAACCGGCGGTCTCAAAAACCGGGGGCGGGGGGGCAGCACCTTGGTTTAAGGACGCTTACAAGATAGCGTAAAATAATTGGCCTTGGAAAAAGTGGCCGGGGGGAGGGGGTATAACGCTGCCCCCCCCCCGAACTGAGTGAACACTGAAACGGATTCCTGAAGTAAAAAGAATTAAATAACAAGGGAAACAAACAAACAAAACAAAAACAAAAAAAACCCGAAGTGAAACTGGAATCAGATTTCTGAAAGAAAGTAGAACTGATGTGAGATGTGGAACTAAAGTAACCTTGATGAGATTCTCCTCCCGTCTCCACGCCGCCGCTCGCCGTGTCGTGTTTGTGTTGCATTATGCTGCGTTCACACACAGCTGAACTCTGCTTAATGGACTAACCCGCCAGACTCACAGCAGCCGCACAAACACAACAGGGCCCTGCTGTTTGAGAACAAACAAACAAACAAACAAACAAACAACAACAACAACAAAAAAGATGATTGAGCCATGGCTTGTCAGTGAGAATCCACTTTTGCCCTTGAGCGCTAATCACGCGACGTCTATGCAGACTCACGTACGCGGCCCCGAAGGATCCGGGGCCCGGATTTCCGAGCTCCCAGAAACAAACCCCAACATGTTGTCAGCGACGCGGCGCCGATGGGGCGACGCTGCACTTTCGTCCGAGCTGGCGAGGGGCTGTCTCGTTGCTCCGGGTTGGGGGGAGGGGGGGTACGGGCCCCCCCTCCCCGGCGTTCCACATAATCGGAGAAAATCTGCCAGCGTTTCTGTCGACGCTGGGCCCGACGGCTGCCCCCTGAACAAATGAAAATGTATGAACTGCAGATGCAATCCAACTCATTTCCGAATAGAGTTTCTTTATTTTTTTTGCCGTTGTTTAAATGTTTGCTGGAATCATTGTTCATGCTGTGTGGGGCAAACCCAGAGGCATATTTTATTAATATTTGAAGCTGCGTTTCTTTTTTTGTTATTTTTTTTTTATTTCATTGGCGAGTTTCTGGCACAGAACTTTAATAAAAAGTTTCCAGCATCGCCTGCGTGGAGCCGGGCTCCCCGCCACGGCGTCGGTCCGTGATGTCTGGGGACGGCTTTCCTTCCCTTTGGGGGGGTTTCGTAGCTGGATTCAGACTCGACGCAGCGGAACGAGGCGGGACTCGTAAATGTTGCACGGGCTATGATTTATATATTTGAATCCCTCGGTGTGCAAATGCGCGACGCCTCTTATATAATCCTCGTTTACATATTTTACATATTTTGCATTGATTACCACATTCCCTGACCTTTTTTTTCCATCACATGCAGTTAAATGTTGATAATGTTTTTGTGAACCACCACTTAGAGGAGGGGGGGCATATACATATAACGTACGGCCCGGCGCTGAAAGTGGGCGATTATGGAGCGGCCGCTCGTTTACTGATGACCTACTTCACTTGAAATTCAGTTGCTGTTGTTATCGTAGGGGTGGGGGTGGTGTTGGTGTTGGTGGTGGTGGTGGTGGGGGGGTGTGACAAGGGAGCGATGAGGAAAGATGAGGCGCAGACAGCGTGTGCCAAGTTCAAGGTAATTACCGCGGCTCTTAATAGCCAGTAACATTATTTAATCATTATTCAGCCTAAGTCTGGATGAATCACATTATTTGGTAGCGGCCCAGTCGTGGTCAAGGGTTTGTGGGGGGGGTGGGGGGCTGATTTATCACCCGCCGGAGATGAGCCGTAGCTTCTGCCAGTATGAAAAAAAATACCTACAACGCGTGTTATTACTGACGATCATTGAGAATCATCCGACCTTTGGCCTCCGCTCAGGCGACGGTGAAGCGACATTATTTTATTTATTTTCTTTTTATTTATCTATTTTAGCAAAGTCACAATCGCAGGCATCTAGTTTATCGGGTTCTTATTTTCAAAATGGTGAAACATTACAAAACGCCACAGACGCCACGGCTTCACTTCTATTGGACGTGAGGCAGATTTTAAGAAGAGTGCTATGGGACGGAAGCAGCGGACGCGGGACCGCTGACCTTTAGTCCCTGCTATGGGGGTAGTTTCCCCCACACTTGGAAACTACCCCCCCTCTGCCTAAGCCTGGACCATTACCATTCATTACCATGTAAAACCGTCTTAAGGGGTTTAGAAGCTCCACCGGAACCAGAGACATGCTGTTTAATACATTACCATATATTATTGTTTTCACGGGATCAGTGGCAGACGAGAAGGAAAAACCTCTCGATTTCCTCCATCGCACTGTAGGCGTGGGCTCCCAGTCGATGGGACCTGGCGGCCCTATTGTTTTAGAGCTAATTTGACATAAGATTTAGGCAAAAAAAAAGCACCGGAGACATTTTCCAGGTGTCAGGGTCTGTTTCATTCCCAGCTCAGAACTAAAGCCTCCCGAAATTGCAACTGTCCACCAGGGTATCAAAAAAAGGTCACGCGCCTCAAACGTGGCCGCACCCGGGCCGTCGCCTCCACAGAGCATTTCCTCCACGCCACCCCGTGCAAATCGTTATCCCCCGAGTAAATCTACCCGACGTGTCGACACCTAATCGGCCCGAATTTGGAAACGAAATGAGGGAAAGATGGGAGAGAAAGAAAAGCACAAGGGAAAATTAGTGGGGGGGAAGGCGGCGGCGGTGGCGATGGCGTCGGCGGCCGTGGCGGTTGCGGTTGCGGCGGTGGCGCCCCCCCCCACCGCTGCCTGGCCCTGACACCTTGCAGAGAGTGCTCATTCATCACGCGGCGCAGGGGCTTGAGCCCCTGTAAATCACTGTGGATAAAGGACGCGCCATAAAGAACGGAATTGTGAAGGTAAGGGTTTTAAATCCCCCCCAGATGATCCGAGATAAACACGGGGAGACTTTTGACAGTCCCTCGTTACCGCCACGAGCGGGGAGCTGTCACCGCTCCCTCCTCGCCTTTCATCTCTCGGTAACAGTCTGGCTGCTAATATCCTCAATTATCTCTGCAATATGTTGCTGGGAAAAAGGGAAAGTTCCGAGGAGGCATCCGCGCAATTTTAAAGTTTTAATTTGACAGCTTGTGGTGTAATGATGAGTTGCGGTGGTGGCGCGGGGGGGGGGGTATTGGGGGGGCATGGGGGGGCAGCAGCCCACACCGGGCCTGTGACAAGTGATTGGGGCCGGACCGAGAATGGTTTGCGGATGTCAAGACTTTTCCGAATCAGATGTCAGGAAGCCAAATGGACATTTCACAGGTTGATGTTGGGGGAGAAGGAAAAAAAAAAAAGCCCCAAGTTCCAAATTGTAAATGATGCATCTCATCCAGTGGTTGTTTCTGGAAGGGAGGCAAATATTTTTATTTATTACTATTATTTTTTTAAAATAACAAATCCATATTAAAACACTCGCTCTCCAGACGACGCCTGTGATGGCGTCCCATGTCGGTGTGACACCCCCGCGGCGACTCCGCCTCCCCAGATCAATCGTTATAGAGCGGAGCGCTGCTCGGTGCTCGCTCTCCGTCCCGAGACCACCACTGTCCGTGAATCCATCGGGTTGGGGGGGGGGTTCAGCATAGACGGAGCAGCCGTCTGTCTGCGTAGTGACGGCTAAGTCACGGCGTACGATGGAGACACAAGTCCACTCGCAGGAAAATATCCTCCTACCTATGTACCTCGGCAGGTAATACCCCCCCCACCATCCCCATCTGATATATATACATAGCTTCAACTCGGAGGTTAGACCAGTCGATCATCATAAATCACAGTTTCACGCTCAGGTTTTTATGAAACATTGTCCGTCCCGCAGGTGAGGAAGCGTTATCCGGCGTCCAGCGTCAGAGAACGTGCCGGCGTCACAGAACATGGGTAACGGGCGGCAGCACGGGGGACGGGGGACGGGGGACTGGGGGGGCATATACTCCATCAAAGGCCTTGCACCGCGGAGCAATTAGTACACATAATATTAACATAAGGATCAGACGTGGCGCCTCCGCCGGGGCGCAACTTAAAAGTCAAAGGTAGTTGGCGTTGGCGCGGCCGCGTCAATCTCCCTTTTGCCGGAGTAATTGCCTCGGGTTCGTTCAGCCCCGAACTCGGCGGAAGGCGAAGTCAATAGCCTCGGCGGCGTAATGACAGAGCCACACTTTCCCGCTCACATTAACAGCTTTTTTTTTTTTTCCTCGATAGATAAAAGTCCCAAATAATGGCTCCTGTGATGGAGTGAAACCGGGATAACAAATTGGCCCTTTGTGATAACAACCCCCCTGTGAGCTTCCCGGGCGTGAGAGATAGACAGACGGCTTTGAGGAGAGTCAGATCTGCAACGGCGGCGTGCCGGGGGAGACGCTCGGCGCCCTACAGAAGGATGGATAGCGTAGATCTGTAATGGCTCCCCCCGCTTTTGACAAACTAACCCGACCCGCAACCTTCATCCTCATTGGCTGGGTAAAGGGCGCCGGCGGAGGAGCCGGGGCCCCCGAGATAAGCGAAGCCCGTCGCTCCGGCTCGGCCGGTTGTAAATCGCGGGGGCCGCCTCCGTCACGTGCGAGAGACGAGCGGCCCGTCTCCTGCGACAACCTCCTTTTTGACTTGACGTGCAAAAAAACCCCAAAAAACAAAAAAAGGGATTGATACGAGGAGGAGGAGGAGGAGGAGGAGGAGGAGGGACTGAAAAGAACGAGGGCTCGAGCAGATGTGGGAGGTGACGTCTTCCTCCGCAACTTTTCTATCTGACATTGCACAATGCGAGATTTCAACGGTAAATTAAAATGCTTCGCAGGCTTCTTTAAAAAAAAAAAAGAGGGAGAAGAAGAAGGAGGAGAAGAAGAAGAGGAAGAAGGAGACGAAGGAGATGGAGAAGAAGAAGGACAAGAAGAAGACGAAGGAGAAGAAGAGGAAGAAGAAGGAGACGGAAAAGAAGGAGGCGAAGGAGACGGAGGAGAAGAAGAGGAAGAGGAAGAAGAAGAAGAAGAAGAAGAAGACGAAGAGGAAGAAGAGGGGCTGCAGGACAGAGAGCGGGCGGGCGGGCGGGCGGGCGGGCGGGCGGGCGGGCGGGCGGGCGGGCGGGCGGGCGGGCGGGCGGGCGGGCGGGCGGGCGGGCGGGCGGGCGGGCGGGCGGGCGGGCGGGCGGGCGGGCGGGCGGGCGGGCGGGCGGGCGGGCGGGCGGGCGGGCGGGCGGGCGGGCGGGCGGGCGGGCGGGCGGGCGGGCGGGCGGGCGGGCGGGCGGGCGGGCGGGCGGGCGGGCGGGCGGGCGGGCGGGCGGGCGGGCGGGCGGGCGGGCGGGCGGGCGGGCGGGCGGGCGGGCGGGCGGGCGGGCGGGCGGGCGGGCGGGCGGGCGGGCGGGCGGGCGGGCGGGCGGGCGGGCGGGCGGGCGGGCGGGCGGGCGGGCGGGCGGGCGGGCGGGCGGGCGGGCGGGCGGGCGGGCGGGCGGGCGGGCGGGCGGGCGGGCGGGCGGGCGGGCGGGCGGGCGGGCGGGCGGGCGGGCGGGCGGGCGGGCGGGCGGGCGGGCGGGCGGGCGGGCGGGCGGGCGGGCGGGCGGGCGGGCGGGCGGGCGGGCGGGCGGGCGGGCGGGCGGGCGGGCGGGCGGGCGGGCGGGCGGGCGGGCGGGCGGGCGGGCGGGCGGGCGGGCGGGCGGGCGGGCGGGCGGGCGGGCGGGCGGGCGGGCGGGCGGGCGGGCGGGCGGGCGGGCGGGCGGGCGGGCGGGCGGGCGGGCGGGCGGGCGGGCGGGCGGGCGGGCGGGCGGGCGGGCGGGCGGGCGGGCGGGCGGGCGGGCGGGCGGGCGGGCGGGCGGGCGGGCGGGCGGGCGGGCGGGCGGGCGGGCGGGCGGGCGGGCGGGCGGGCGGGCGGGCGGGCGGGCGGGCGGGCGGGCGGGCGGGCGGGCGGGCGGGCGGGCGGGCGGGCGGGCGGGCGGGCGGGCGGGCGGGCGGGCGGGCGGGCGGGCGGGCGGGCGGGCGGGCGGGCGGGCGGGCGGGCGGGCGGGCGGGCGGGCGGGCGGGCGGGCGGGCGGGCGGGCGGGCGGGCGGGCGGGCGGGCGGGCGGGCGGGCGGGCGGGCGGGCGGGCGGGCGGGCGGGCGGGCGGGCGGGCGGGCGGGCGGGCGGGCGGGCGGGCGGGCGGGCGGGCGGGCGGGCGGGCGGGCGGGCGGGCGGGCGGGCGGGCGGGCGGGCGGGCGGGCGGGCGGGCGGGCGGGCGGGCGGGCGGGCGGGCGGGCGGGCGGGCGGGCGGGCGGGCGGGCGGGCGGGCGGGCGGGCGGGCGGGCGGGCGGGCGGGCGGGCGGGCGGGCGGGCGGGCGGGCGGGCGGGCGGGCGGGCGGGCGGGCGGGCGGGCGGGCGGGCGGGCGGGCGGGCGGGCGGGCGGGCGGGCGGGCGGGCGGGCGGGCGGGCGGGCGGGCGGGCGGGCGGGCGGGCGGGCGGGCGGGCGGGCGGGCGGGCGGGCGGGCGGGCGGGCGGGCGGGCGGGCGGGCGGGCGGGCGGGCGGGCGGGCGGGCGGGCGGGCGGGCGGGCGGGCGGGCGGGCGGGCGGGCGGGCGGGCGGGCGGGCGGGCGGGCGGGCGGGCGGGCGGGCGGGCGGGCGGGCGGGCGGGCGGGCGGGCGGGCGGGCGGGCGGGCGGGCGGGCGGGCGGGCGGGCGGGCGGGCGGGCGGGCGGGCGGGCGGGCGGGCGGGCGGGCGGGCGGGCGGGCGGGCGGGCGGGCGGGCGGGCGGGCGGGCGGGCGGGCGGGCGGGCGGGCGGGCGGGCGGGCGGGCGGGCGGGCGGGCGGGCGGGCGGGCGGGCGGGCGGGCGGGCGGGCGGGCGGGCGGGCGGGCGGGCGGGCGGGCGGGCGGGCGGGCGGGCGGGCGGGCGGGCGGGCGGGCGGGCGGGCGGGCGGGCGGGCGGCGGGCGTAGGGGGGTGCATCGTTTTGGCGGGTTCAAGGCTGACATCGCTTTTGGACGAGGACGAACGCAGCAGCGACGCCTCGCCGGAGACGCGTCCGTCCCCGCAGGGCGTCGTCACCGCCGGACGCTTTCCCTGTTGCTAAGAGCCGGAGAACAGGGAGAGAGAGTCTTTTTTCCCTCTCTCTCTCTTTTTTCCCTCTGTTGCATGCGATGCAAAAGAGATTACGCAACCTCAGCTCCGTGTGCTTCTCTGTGGGTGTCGCCTCGGACGAGATCCGTACTTTGTTGATCAAAGTGGCTGTGAAACAGTGGAGATATTTGACGGAGGAGCTGGGCCGAGGATATACTGTAGATGTTTCCTTTTAACCCACACTCAACGCCGAGTCTGTTTCTCGGCTCTGGAAAAGCCTCTTTTTGTTCTCGTTTTGTTTTATTTTTTTGTTTTTTCGGACCGTGCGGGCAACACAAACCCGTCCTTGCCGTGATGCGGGAGGCCGGGCATCGGCGAGGGTGTTAATCGCGTGGCCCGCGGTTCGCCGAGCTCTGCCTCGGTGTATGGGACTCGTTTCCTCCCTGAATAGTCAAGGTAGGAAAGGGGAAAAAAACAGAAAGAAAAAACAATCCAGCTTTTTCACCTTGACATGTCTCGTAACCTGCCCGCGGGGAACCTCAGGCCCGTCGCGCTAACGCCTGACTGTACCCGGCCGGGCGCCGGCTCACGCGTGCCAGCGAGCAGAGGAACAAATCTACGCGAGAGCTCGCACTAATTAAAAATGTGGTTTTTCCCCACTTCTAGAGCCGACGGCAGATGGGAAGTTTTGGCCCGAGCGTCGGCACGTTTGGCGAAGTTCCGCTTGCGTGACGGGGCTCAGTCGAACTTACCCGCTGCGCCCCGCACGCTCGTCGCCGACTCGTTGGAAACACTTCACGAGACCCCCTGAGACGTGCGTATGTAGTGCAGCCTAGCAGGCAGGCGTTCGCGGCGCAGAACCCGGTTCCTGTCGGTCCTGCGTGAGTTACTACACCGCATTTAGCCTCGGTACAGTAGGAACGGTTACCTCTGTGTGCGCTGACTGATGACGGGTCAGAGGTCTGGGGGAGGGGGCTCGGATTTTGTTGTAGCGGCCATATCCGGGATCCTTCGTCTTTCTACCAGGTTCAAAAAATCTTGTTCTGTTCTTCTGAAATCCACCAGGAGACGTCAGGGTCCGACGCGGTGCAGTTGTCTTGCGACAACAGAACCGGAGACCCGCTCGCCGGGCGGCTCTGAGGCACAACGCCAGGCGTCCGCTTTATCTAAACTGAAAACCCGCTGAGTCGGTGGTGGCTTTCTCTGAACCTAATTTCCATCCTATGGTCTAGACCATAGGTGTTAGGGGCCCTCACCACAGCCCCGGGCCCCAGGCCCCAGGCCCCATCATGCCCGGTCATTTGTTACATTTTAACACACTTTTTCTATGGTTAAATTTTGCATCTGACTCTGAATTACAAGGCAAAGATAAAGCAAATACATTTCCTTCAACGACTGTGGGTCACATGGCAGATACGGCCCATTTAGTCAGCACTGATTATACTTTGTGGTTTTACCTTGTGTGTTATCTTCGCCACCTGTGGGCATCAAACTTCATGTCGGACACTTGGCACCACAGTGGGTGGGATTTAAAATGGGGAAGGTGTAAAAAAAAAAAAAAATCGTGCCGAGGTGTCGAGAAATAACTTTTTCAACCGATGCAAAAAAAAAAAAACAAAGAAAAAAGTGCTCACGACTCTCAGCAAACGGCAGAACAGCGCCGGCGCCGACTGAGACGGACGTCGACGGGTCGGCCGCGTCGGTCGCTGCCCACCACTGGGGTCAGACGGACGACGATAGGGCGCCGGGCCGATACCGGTACGGCTGAAAATGAGACGGCCGGGTTCTAGACGACCGGGTCCTAGACGACCGGGTCCTAGACGACCGGGTCCAACAAACTCTCCAGGAACAGACTTATTGCTTTTGGTTTTATTTCCTTTTTCCTTCACACCCACACACGTTGGACTAACAAGATAAACAAATGCCAAACACGGCCCTCTGCTTTGTTTTTGTTTTTTTTAAACTTTGGAAAACCCCAATTACTTGGAGAGACGGGGGGGGGGTTGGAAATGACTATGCATGAAGGCGCTGAGATGTTAGAGGTCAAAGTGGTTCCCTGATGGTTCCGCGTCCTCGTTCTGAGCAGAGCCTCCTCTGTCACCTCCACCGCCGCTCCCCTCTCCGACGGCGCTTTGCATTCAGTCCTTTCAGGAGGAGCTGTGCCCTTCTCTGCCGACGCACTGATGTTTAATTCATTCCTGGACACCCGGGGGGGTGGGGGTGGTGGTGGGGGGGGGGGGGGCCCATAACAACAACAACAGGAGGAAAAAAAGGAAAAAGAGAAAAAGGGGAGACGGTGAGAGAGGGAGGAAGAAGAGCACAGAAATTAGACGGAGCTTCATGTTTGTATTTGTGTCGGCCGGCGGCGGACGCCAAGGGAACGACGGACCCAAACCAAGGAGACTTAAGACATCTGAGAGGGAACGTCAGGGGCCAGGGGGGCTGTAGAGACAAACAAATCCCGATTCCTTTTGGTTTTGTTGGACTTCAGGGGAGGGTGGGGGCAGTGAAGATGTTGCTGGACGCCTCGGCGTGCTCCCTCTTAATCGGGGGTCTATTGAGTGAACTTTCAGAGGCATGGATTGGGGGTGGGGGGGCTCGGGGGGGCTCCCCTCGGACTCCGCTAAATTGGTCAGAGGCAAAGGAAGGCAGAGTTGCGGGGCTCCGCCGGGGGAACTTTTGATGCGCCGGTCGGGGAGTCTGGCATGGTTTGCCTCTATTGACCCTCCCCGCTCTCGACCCACGACGGGGGGGGGGGGGGTGGGGGGAGACTCAGCCTCAGAAGAATTTTTACCAGATTGTGCTGATCCAGTGGAGCTGCCACCAGCAATTCCCGCAATTCACAACGACGAAGGGCACGGAGCTACGAAGCATTTGCAGTCTAGACGTTTTTTTAAATTTTTTTATTTTGAAGATTATATTTCTGTCATTTTTGCTTTATTTGACAGCGACGAGTCACAGAGGATGTGGCAGGGGTCCAGGGTGGACTCGGGTGGACTTTTGAATCATCTGCTACTTTCCCTCTCATCTTTAAATCCAAACAAGGGGTCTCACTCGTATCATCTCCGCTCCAACCTTAATGGATTCTACGCCGGATCAGCTCCAAATATATCCGTCCCCTCTGCACGGACAGCGCGTCTTTTATGGATTTATGGTTAATAATAGTCTAATGCTTTCCCCGCCGTGGGACTGGTGCGTAACCCCCTCCGTGGAAGGAGCGGCATCATTCACGTCGCCGCGGCGGCTCCGCCATTAACGTAATGAGTCGGGCCGTTAATGTGGCCCCCGCCTCAGATGCAAAAAGAAAAAAAATAAGGGGGGGGTCTCTCGACCCGGGTTCCCGCCGCAGACGCGAGACCTCTGGGCCCCACATGACAGGGGGATGCGTCATCGCTGATTTATTTCCGCCCTTGAACCTCCTGCCGACAGGACCTTCGTGGGAGGGGGGGGTGAAGGCCCCCACTCGAAACCCATCAGAGAGATGTGCACCCCGCAACTGAAGGCTTTTTAGCGAGAGTCCCAAATGTGCTATTCTTCACATGTGGCGCGGTGCCGGAACAGGCCCATCAGATGGTGCCTCAGATGAATCTGGCTTGACCCATGAGCGTCCGCCGCCGCCTGCCGCATCACCGGAAGGGGGGGCGTTGGATTTGCAACGGATCCCGTGCTGATAGAAATCAATTCAAATTTAGCCGAGGCACTGGGCTCCGATAAGGCGCCGCCGCCCCCTACACGTAGACGCACAAATTTCATAATGAATAGATAAGGATTAATGTAATTCCAAACTGTCAGCACCTGCCAGATGGCGTGTCATCAATGAGATTATCATTGCACCATGATTTTATTTACAACCACCAGGCATAAACAGCCCGTGTTTATTCGTGTCCTATCCATAAACATGACTCCATGGTAACCATCCAGGGAGGTGCACCATTTTCCTCTTCTTCTCTCTTAAAAGAACTGATAATGACTGTGGAGATGGACGAGAGAGGCAGGGGGGGCAGGCAGATAAGGGCCCGGGGCCGGATTCAGACCAGAGCCCGAGCCCGGGCCTCGACACGTGTCAGGGGCTTAGCCAGGCGGGCCGCCGGCGCGGGCCCCCTCGGAGGGAGGCACCTCGAAACGGCCCCGTGGACTCTGTCCGCCCGCTGCCGTAATTAACGTCCGCCCACAATGCCGCCGCTATCCGCTATGTAACCCGCGAAGACAGACCATAATTACGTGAGCGTTTGAGCAACGGAGATCGGGAGATCGGGAGATCGGGGGAGCAAACAGAGAACCCGGCCTGCAGCCTCGAGGGGAGGGGCAGAGTGTTGGTCTAGGTTAATAGGCATCCTCCAGGGAGGGATTAGCCAGAGTTAAAGAAAGTAAGGAGGGAGGCTTTTGAATCCAGTATAATAATGTCAAATACCATAAAAACCTCCCTTTATAATCTCATTGTCACGGGCCATTTACAGGTTCTTGGTTCAAGGCTTTATGAAGTTCCCTATACAGGCATTAAAAAAAAACAGAAAACCCACTAAGATCCCGTGAAAGAACACTTCGTTTCGAGCTGGACACTCAGCAGCACCATCCAGAAATAGCCCGCCATCTGCTTCCCGCCTCTGCGGCAGCCAAACACCGAGCTGGAAACGCTCCGGCGCCGGCCGAGCCTCGCCGGGGGAACAAAGGAGGAATGGATGGGGGTGGGGGTGGGGGGGGAGCGATGCAAGCGCCGCCACAATGCCGTGGGACGCCGCAGGACCGAGAGCCACCCGGATCCTGGGAGTCGCGCAGGCAGGAGACGTAGGTTCCACGAGGGGAGCGCCACTCGCGGCATAGTGGACCCTGCGATCGATCGGGATGTGAAGTGGCTTAGCTGTGCCTCCGTGTGTCAATAACTCCCCCTCAGCCCCCCCCCTTCAGCCAATGCGATAAAAGTCGAGGCTCGTGGTACCGACCCGCTGCTGGCGCCCAGAGGCGTGAACCCGCCCACGAACCCGCCCGCATGATCATATCCTGATCTTGCGGCCTCATTTACCTGATCTGTCGCTAATTCCCCCGATCGCACAGTCAACAGTACCCAAACTTTTGTTCCAGCGGCGAGACTGAGGGAGAATAAAGGCCGAATTAGAATGCGCTCCACGGCGCCGTAGATTGAGACAAGGATTTAATTGGCTCCGTATCGGGGTTAGATAGCACCGTTGTTGACTCTTGATTAGAAAAAAAAATAAAAAAAGAACAAGGTGACTTGATATTGCGGTGATAAGCAAAAAAAAGAAAAAAAATCCGGACTCGATGGCGTCGATACGTCTCTCTCGGGCGCACGCAGGTGGCTCACCTTGTAACCAATGACAGCGGCCGCGGCGGCTCGCGCGGGAGATAGACATCAGGAGGTTCGCCGGCCGGCGAGCGCCGCCGCGCATTTTATTGCTGTGTGTGCAGTGTCTGTTTTCCTTAAAATCGTTCTGGTTGTTCCCGACATACTGTTGACTTAGAGGTCAGGCCGAGCCGAGGCATAAATTTCTGGAGTGATGCCGGCTGATTCACAGCGTGTCACGCGGCAGCTCTTCAAAATAAAGGTCACCTCTGAGCAGCGCTTTATGGCTTTATATCCGTTTTATAGGCAACCGTGCCGACTCGCCACCCGGCGTTATCGGAATCCGAATCACCTTTGCGCGATCCTGTGCCTTCGTACGCGACTCTGTCCCGGCGGGGAGGCAAAGTGTGCGCTCCCAGCGCCCAGAAGACATAAAGGTTAATCATTTTGGTTTCTTTTTAAGAAAAAAAAAAAAGGAAAGGCACCGAAACCACGTTAGTGGAAGTAGTGGAGTTATTTAAAACTCATTTCCAGCTAAGTAGCGAAATCTTGTTCTTGAGACTTAGCTGCGTCAGTCCTGGGGGGGGTTAAAGCTCGCGACGGGCCGGTCCCATGCGTGACAACCCTCTCTGGTTCCTGTATCTGATCTAAGCTTGCAGTTATCAGACGGTGTGAGTGGGAAAGGTCTTTGTCATGGTTATTTCAAAAAGATTTTTTAAAATCACATTTTTTTGTATCAGACGAGACAGGAGCCCAAACTCGTGGCCCTCGAGTCCGGCGGAGATGTAACGACTGTCAAAACCAACTCACCTCGTCAATGGCTCAACTTTGATTTCTGTCTGAACCTTTAAATGAATTTTACCTGTTTTGAATCCTAACCTCGCCTCTGAATGCAATATAGCATATGGGCCTGAATATCATAAGACGCCCCCCCCCCATTTTGAAATTGTGTTTGAAAAAGCGAAAGTCGTTAAATAATACAAAGGCTAAACAGAAAGTATTTTTTATTTTTATTCAAACACGACGCACATTTAAAAGATATTAAAGCAGGTTTAATTTTAAACTGTCTCTCGTCTTCACCGACTCTTTATCTCAAAAACGCAAGAGGCAGAAAGTGAAGTACTCACATGATACAGAAATAATGAATTCCAAACTTTTTGTTTCCTCCCCAAAAAAGAAAAATTTTAAAAATCACTACATATTCAGGAGGTTACACGTTTAATCTGTGCACAGGGAGAAAGATTCGAGAGGCAGCGTAACGTGGGACCTTAAACCTACATAATTCAGTTGTTTTGGTTTTTTAGACACTTTTCTTTCATGCAGTTCTCCGAGCTCGTTCCTGGGAACGCCGCTTAACAAAAAAGCCCCCAAAAAACAAAAACGCCACTCAGAGCCGACATGCGGCTTCCGGAATCCAGCTTTTGATGTTGCCGGGTTCAGATTTTTCTCACTCATACGTCGCAGCCTAGAAGCGTCGGTTCGCGGCGCGTACTCTATGTTTTACCTCCGTCCGGGGTATAAATGTCCGCTGCCTCCCGCAGCCGCCGCACACGTTGATTAGGGGTTGAGCCCTCTGCGGCGGAGGCGGCGTCCACGTCGTGTCCCTGCCTCTATAAGCTTGTTATCTTTGTGCCCCACAGTTTGCCTTCCCGGTTTCCAAAACGCCACTCTGTGTGTCTTTAGTTGCGAGCATATTGGTCTCCATGGAAACCCATTTTATCAATACCTCATTGGCGCCAAATGACCCTGCGCCGTTACTTAGCTCCTCGCTGCTTTTGTGCGGAAGTGTTTTTCTTTTGGAGATTAAACGTTCGAAGGCAAATTGAGGTCCTGCTGGTTTTATCGCCGGGACACTGAATAAGCGTACGTGGAAAAATACCAAAGCGTAGGACTGTGAGACCCCATTTGAAAAACAGATTATGATGTGTTTGTGTGCTTCGTAGGGACTGGGGAGGGGGAGGAGGAGGAGGAGGAGGAGGTGGGTTGGCGGCACATGTGGTGCCGGGGGTACCGCACAATTTTATCAGGTAGAAACAGGGTGTGGAAGGTGGCGCCAAACATGTTTTCGACCGCTGTTTAATCCTTTATGTGATATTATTGCAAAAAAACAAGGAAAAAGTTCCAAGGCCCTTTAAACGCAACACGGATGACAGCAGAATGTTTAGTCAAATTAGCGATCAGACGTGAAAACAATGATGTCTTATGTAACCACGTTTTATTTTTCCCTTCCTTCCCGAGGTTTCTACCAGCATTTTTTCTTCTCCTTTTTTTTCTTGTATTGAACGGTGCCTGCTCTGGGATTTCCCTCCGGAATATTAACGCACCCCCCCCTCCCCGAAACGTCCACAGATAATTGCCGGGAGGAAGAGCCCAGGAAGGTCAGCCAAGAATCCCGCCGTAGGTGCCAAAGTGAAATCTACGGGACTACAATTACTTGGACGGGCCGAGGCGGCGGAGCAAAGTGAATGACAGGTAGGAAATAATTCATATGAATCACCTGCTGTATTATGAATAACCACCTGCTGAGAGGACATAGCACGGTCAGTTATCCTCAGGATTGGTTCTGAATAGCCCTTTTTGTCATTTGTTGGTAATTGCCTTAATTCTCTTGATAATATAATGAAATTAACCTCCGAGAACATTTCTTTCTAATGGCATTTATGAGACAAGGTTGAAGTTGACATGCCAGCAGTCACACAATTATATCTAGATTATTCTACTCTGCTGCTATTTGGCTTCCTTTTTTTTTTTTTTTTTTTTGAAGTCGACGCTCCAGAGTCCTTTTCACTGCCAGTCATAATTCATGAACTTCATCTCGCCGGAACGTACGGCGCTGAATCCCGCACGAAAGGGGCGTCCTTTTTTTATGAAATCTGGGGTTGTCTAGCGCCTGTTTTCTATTTGGGATACATCTGACCTTGGCAGCGAGAAGACATCAAAGGCTGTCAGTCAAGCCGCCGCGCCGGCCTCGTTTCCTCGGCGGTTGTCATTCTCCGGAGGAGTCGAAGCAGCCGCCGACTTGAAATCCAGCGATTCTGCGCTATGCCTCTATGTCCTTCCTCCTGCCGAACCCGGCGACCGCCTCGGGGTGCGGTGGGAAGAAGTGGGGGGGGCAGCCCCGGAATGGCGTTCGAATTTAGAGAACGTGGTCAAGGAAAGAAGGTAGTCGACTGGTTCGGTGGTGTCTAACGCCGTGATCTTTAGGAGGCGTCGACCTTTTCTGTCAAAGGTTTAAGGAACATAGAATAAAGGGGGATGAGTTGATGCATCGACTGAAGTCTCCTCACTTTTTTGGTGGACAAAGGAAAAAAAACTATTATAATGCAAAATTATCATTCATACCTTAACGGGGGGTTAACCCGAAACGGGGGTTTCCGTGATGGCAACTGTTGACCGACGGCCGACGGCCTACGTTGCTGAGACTGTGCCATTCCACAGATCGGAGAACGTTCTCCCGTTCTCCCAAGAACGTTCTCCTGTATGTTCCACAAGCCCTGACACAAAGCCTTTCCCCAGCTGACCCCCCCAGCGTCAGCCGACGCCCGTTGTGCCGATATATTTGTATTTCCCCCCAGGAAGTGAAGGCTGGTTAGCCTAGCGTGCTAGCATCAGCTCTTGGTTCCCGATGGCTGTTTGTCATTTCAACACTCGCCGAACTTTTTGCGGTTGCTCTATACTCGATGTTGCACACCCCCCCCCCAACATTACAGAAAGGACAACCTGGCAAGGCAATCGGCTGACTAGCAACCAATGGGCTTTCAGAATTGGAAGAAGGATGAAGGTGGAAAGAAGTCCAGCAGAAAAAAATGTGAGCAATAGATAGATAATTTATTCATCCCTCGGGAAATTCATCCTCCATCCTCCGTCCGTCCGTCCGTCCGTCCGTCCGTCCGTCCGTCCGTCCGTCCGTCCGTCCGTCCGTCCGTCCGACAGTCCGTCCGTCCGTCCGTCCGTCCGTCCGTCCGTCCGTCCGTCCGACAGTCCGTCCGTCCGTCCGACCGTCCGTCCGTCCGTCCGTCCGTCCGTCCGTCCGTCCGTCCGTCCGTCCGTCCGTCCGTCCGTCCGTCCGTCCGTCCGTCCGTCCGTCCGTCCGTCCGTCCGTCCGTCCGTCCGTCCGTCCGTCCGTCCGTCCGTCCGTCCGTCCGTCCGTCCGTCCGTCCGTCCGTCCGTCCGTCCGTCCGTCCGTCCGTCCGTCCGTCCGTCCGTCCGTCCGTCCGTCCGTCCGTCCGTCCGTCCGTCCGTCCGTCCGTCCGTCCGTCCGTCCGTCCGTCCGTCCGTCCGTCCGTCCGTCCGTCCGTCCGTCCGTCCGTCCGTCCGTCCGTCCGTCCGTCCGTCCGTCCGTCCGTCCGTCCGTCCGTCCGTCCGTCCGTCCGTCCGTCCGTCCGTCCGTCCGTCCGTCCGTCCGTCCGTCCGTCCGTCCGTCCGTCCGTCCGTCCGTCCGTCCGTCCGTCCGTCCGTCCGTCCGTCCGTCCGTCCGTCCGTCCGTCCGTCCGTCCGTCCGTCCGTCCGTCCGTCCGTCCGTCCGTCCGTCAGTCCGTCCGTCTGTCCGTCCATCCGTCCATCCGTCCATCCGTCCGTCCGTCCGTCCGTCCGTCCGTCCGTCCGTCCGTCCGTCCGTCCGTCCGTCCGTCCGTCCGTCCGTCCGTCCGTCCGTCCGTCCGTCCGTCCGTCCGTCCGTCCGTCCGTCCGTCCGTCCGTCCGTCCGTCCGTCCGTCCGTCCGTCCGTCCGTCTGTCCGTCCGTCCGTCCGTCCGTCCGTCCGTCCGTCCGTCCGTCCGTCCGTCCGTCCGACAGTCCGTCCGTCCGTCCGACCGTCCGTCCGTCCGTCCGTCCGTCCGTCCGTCCGTCCGTCCGTCCGTCCGTCCGTCCGTCCGTCCGTCCGTCCGTCCGTCCGTCCGTCCGTCCGTCCGTCCGTCCGTCCGTCCGTCCGTCCGTCCGTCCGTCCGACAGTCCGTCCGTCCGTCCGTCCGTCCGTCCGTCCGTCCGTCCGTCCGTCCGTCCGTCCGTCCGTCCGTCCGTCCGTCCGTCCGTCTGTCCGTCCGTCCGTCCGTCCGTCCGTCCGTCCGTCCGTCCGTCCGTCCGTCCGTCCGTCTGTCCGTCCGTCCGTCCGTCCGTCCGTCCGTCCGTCCGTCCGTCCGTCCGTCCGTCCGTCCGTCCGTCCGTCCGTCCGTCCGTCCGTCCGTCCGTCCGTCCGTCCGTCCGTCCGTCCGTCCGTCCGTCCGTCCGTCCGTCCGTCCGTCCGTCCGTCCGTCCGTCCGTCCGTCCGTCCGTCCGTCCGTCCGTCCGTCCGTCCGTCCGTCCGTCCGTCCGTCCGTCCGTCCGTCTGTCCGTCCGTCCGTCCGTCCGTCCGTCCGTCCGTCCGTCCGTCCGTCCGTCCGTCCGTCCGTCCGTCCGTCCGTCCGTCCGTCCGTCCGTCCGTCCGTCCGTCCGTCCGTCCGTCCGTCCGTCCGTCCGTCCGTCCGTCCGTCCGTCCGTCCGTCCGTCCGTCCGTCCGTCCGTCCGTCCGTCCGTCCGTCCGTCCGTCCGTCCGTCCGTCCGTCCGTCCGTCCGTCCGTCCGTCCGTCCGTCCGTCCGTCCGTCCGTCCGTCCGTCCGTCCGTCCGTCCGTCCGTCCGTCCGTCCGTCCGTCCGTCCGTCCGTCCGTCCGTCCGTCCGTCCGTCCGTCCGTCCGTCCGTCCGTCCGTCCGTCCGTCCGTCCGTCCGTCCGTCCGTCCGTCCGTCCGTCCGTCCGTCCGTCCGTCCGTCCGTCCGTCCGTCCGTCCGTCCGTCCGTCCGTCCGACAGTCCGTCCGTCCGCCCGCCGTCGCCCGCCGTCGTCCGTCCGTCCGTCCGTCCGTCCATCCGCCTGCCCGTCCGTCCGTCCGTCCGTCCGTCCGTCCGTCCGTCCATCTGCCCGTCCGTCCGTCCGTCGGTCTGGCCAACACGGCACCGACTCAGGCCCTCAGCGGAACATCAAACGTCCCGGTATCTCGCGGCTTGGCTCCGTTTCACAAACAGATCAAGGGTACCACAATGTTCTCATTCCAGTTGATATGGAAATGTCACATCATTTCAAAGAGAACTCCTATTTTATTCATGTAGTCCTGACTGTCTAATATGGGCCTGGAAGAGCTCTACCCAAGCTGCTGCAGAGCAAAAGGCAAAACAAGGGCGGCACGGCAGAAGAACAGTGCACCGAAAACGCCGTTGTTTGGCCGCGGAAGATGGAGAATTTCGCAGCTAAAAAAACATACACATTTGTGGCTGGTTCTGGGGAAAATTATTTCCTGTACGGAGGAAATTTTTGCGTCAAGATTCCAGTGCCGATTCTTCCTTTCTCTGCTTGGACACGGACATCGTCAGATCGTTGGCACGTCGACGCCTTTCGGTTTTAAAGTGATTATCGGGCGAGTGGGAAACAGGTGAAGATCGAGTTCTCTACCTTTTTGTGTTTTTTTTTTTTTTTTTCTTTCAGGGAAAAAAGAGAGAGAGGGAGAGAGATTTCATCGGCACCTTTTTTGAAGCAGAACAAATCTGATATCTTTCGACCGTCCTCTCCTGTTGTGATAAGAGCTGTTTACTTGCTTCACAATGGATTTGTTATTTTAACAGATATTATAGGTACTCTTTGAAAAAATTAGATTATTTGAGGCCCCAACTTAGTGCAGAAGCAAAAATAACCCAAAAAAACAACAAAAACATTCAGTACTTGTTTCATTAAGTTAAACATTTGGATTTTTCTTAAGTAACCCTGATGTTACTGTAATTTGTCCACATATCCGGGCAAAATGCCCAGAAGCTAATGGGGTGGAGTTTACTGTTAATTACAGTAATTAATCCGGGGCGGCAACGAACAGCACTGGTTATTATCGATCAGTCCACCCACTGTTCCCCTCGATTAATCGATGAGCATTATTCTCTATAAAATGTTATAAACAGTGAAAAATAACCTTTAAAATTTCCTAAACTAAATGTGATTCGGTCAAATCGTCTCCTTTGTCCTATCGACTCGCCAAAACAAAAACAAACAAAAACCAAAATGATTTAGTGTAATAACTCTTAAGACGAATAAAACCAGTGAATCATATGTAAACGAGTGGAAACCGACGGATTCATCGTTTATTGAAACGGTGATGACCGATCGTTTCATCCCTGTTTTTATCTGCAGAAAAAGAAAGTGACTGTCGTCCTTTGTCCTGGGAATGAGGTTTTTCTTGTAAAAATGACTGTGGGAAGGAAGCGAGCATGGGGGGGTCCCAGTGATGGGTATATCTTGATTTTACCTCAATCATCTGCACCAGAATCATGTCTGAGCGCTCTCCGTCGAGGCTTCGCCGACTTCCTGACTATTTCCGTCCGAGCATCTGTGGGCTGCCGCCGCACGTGCTAAAGGGCTGTTTATCCAGAAAAAAAACAAAAAAACATCGGAAAATAAAAAGACGCATCTCTTCCTTTGCAGCGGAGGAAGTGACCTAGCGGCATGCCACGCGTTCGATGGGAGATTGACAGAGACGTCCGGCCACGGTGGCGTCCTGCGGATTCCCGCTGATTCGTGGCGGGAAAGGGGAAACGGACATAGGGCACGTCGTAAAAAGCTCGGTAACAGGAGCTAATACAATTACATTAGAGTGATTAAAAGAGGTTAAATAGGTGATCTATTACATTGATCTTAAATGCATTCATTCTTAATTTAATTCAACAGTGCTATAATGCTGTAGTTAAAATATGTCCTATTAGTGTTTGGAGCCTGCATGTATAACGATTAATTATTGAATAATTGTTCATGCATTTCAACACTGGCAGGCTCTGAAGGGTAATTTATTTTCTTCAGTGGCTGTACAAAGATAGGGCTTAATTACAGTGGAGTAGCCTTATCTCCCCGCTCTAATCCGCTCTTTGGAGTCTCCCGTGTTCACGCCGGACGCCGATAGCATCGGACGGCCGGCGGGGCCGGACCGAACGAACCCCCCCCAGTTCTCCCCGTCGCGTCGAGGCACTCGCCCGCCGACCTGACTCCGGGACTCCGAGGCGAGAGGAAGGAAGTGAGACGAGTGGCGGAGCACCTCGACCCCCCCTGAGGTCTGAGGTCAGCGCCGGCTGGAACGTCGCCCGCTCCGCGCTGCCTTTTGTCAGCCGGAGCGACGGAGGGCCTCGCCGGTCCCCCGTTTTGCGGCCACTCCTGCGCCGACGTCGGCGCCTCAACACCATTTTTCTTTTTTCTTTTTTTACCTCCGAGGGCGTGCAGATATCTGTTTTGACTTTCAACTGACCACGTGGTCAACTCGATGATTCGAAATCCGCCGCGCTAGATCTTAATTAGGGAAACTCACAGTTTAATTATCGTAGCTTGATGGAAGATTTCCACCACAGTTGGCATTAATAGTTGCATATATTAAATAAAATTGGGTTGAAATAAATGTTGGCAGCTGAAATAGACTGCATTTAGAAGTGCCAAACGGGATTGGGATCATCTGATTTTTAATTTTTTTTTTTTTTCCTGCATAATGTGTCTGAGCCAGATTGATGTGATGCTCAAGATTAAACCACTGCAGTAAAAAAGAAAAAGAAAATTACAAAACTTTGCAGTCAGGAAATGCTGCTGATTTACTCCTTTAACTTTTCATGGTTACTAGAGTCATTGCCAGGGAAACGGTACATGAGCGAAGCTAGAGGTCGCCACCGTCCGTTTACTTCTGGCCCGCGGCTCCTTAGTTTCCTGTTGGTGGAATCCGGATGGAGCGGCACATCGGGACATTGTAGCCGACACTGTGCGTCCAGCTTCGCGGTACCAGCTCGGGGCCGGTGCTTGAACATTACAGTTCCCCCTGTCAACAAACGTGGTTCCGTGGAGAAATGAGTTCCCCGACTGGTGAGGAAGAACGAAGGGAGATGTTCTAAAAAAACAACCTACAAACCCTCTGAGCAGGCCTTGAGGCCGCGCCACGTCTCCGCTGGATGTAAATCGTGGCGTGGACGAAATTTCTAGGCATTGACGACCGATGAATCCATCTCTAGCCGTCCGCATATTTTGGCTTCCGGAGAAATTTGTACAATTTTCCTTCCGGAAAAAGACCTTATTGGAGCCGGAGATCCGGCAGAGACGTTTCGTGACGTCAGGCGTCACCAGGCGAAGCGAGGAAGAGCAGGAGGACTTTATCACTGTCGCTCCGTCTTGAGAGTTGGATTATTTCATTTCCATCCCTTACCCCCCGCCCGCCCCCGCCCTTGTAGCTGGAAAGTATCCGCCCCGTGTGAAAGTTTCCGAAGTGGGAAGTTTCCCCATTCCCTCTCCACCCTTGGCGTGCCTTCATGATGAAGTGCTCCCCCCTTGGTTTTCATTTAGTTTTAGGAGATTAATCCATTTTAAGGAACATTAGGCTCATTTTGCTCCCATTTATTTTCAGCTCATGACTTTTTTTTTTTCTCATTTTCCCAATATCTTTTTTAATCATTATTTTGCTATTAAATTAACCGGAGACCTCGTTGTTGTTGTTGTTGTTTTTTTTTTAATATTACGTTTACAGATTGAAACACATATATTTTCTTCTTCCTCGGCGAGTCTTCTCTTCTCACTCTGGCTCTTTCAGTGAAATTCAGCTTTTTATTTGGCCAAATAAAAAGGCTGCCCCCCCCCAAGTTTATTTATTTATTTATTTATCTTTTTGGCTATGGCTCAACGCTACATCTGCGGTTGGTGTATTATCCTCTGATAAATGAGAAAACTGAATTATTTCATTGTGCTGATAATGAAATTTCAGTAAATAATTGCGTTCGATAATGGGAGCCCTTTCTTTCTCCATCACCACACATACGATAATGTCACACATGGATTCATATTAATTGCACTGCGTGTCAAGGCTTTAAAAAGGGAGAAAAAGACGGAGAAGACCGAGGTGAGGGATCTTTTTCAGTCGGTTGTCAGTGCGATTTCCGCAGACAAATCGCTAACGGAAGATAATTAACTTCAAATTTCAAAATAAATTGAAAAAAACACTTATTCCAAGAAGAGAAAAGGGCTTTTATCGTCCTCCTTGCATTTTTTTTTTTGCACTTGCGGATGTTATATTGTATTAATATTTTCCACAACAAACGATGATATTATTCAGTGTTGGTGCATCTTTTTTTTTCCCCTCAAAACATAAATATTTTTGACCAGTTCCAGATGAAATCTCTAGGAATCTTCCTGGAAAATTATAAAAAAAGAAATAAAATTTTAAAAAAGGAAACAAAAAACAGCAACTTCTCAGCTGCTTGGTTTTGATCACAAACTTTTAAGTCCCACTCATCTCCTTCCTTCCTTCCTTCCTTCCTTCCTTCCTTCCTTCCTTCCTTCCTTCCTTCCCGTATGGTCGTAATTTCCGTCTCATTATTTCCCTTTTAAAAAAAAAAAAAAAATCCAGCGCCACGAGTCGTCCCCTTTGCCCAGAATTCCAATCAGCGCTCGGACGAGGGGGCTGATTTCCGCTAACCGAGCGTCGCGTGGCGGCGCCGGGTGCCACGGTGGCGGTAATAGCACTGTCAGGTTTGACGATGTGCGGGAAAGCCGCGCTGTCATTCCCCATATTCACTTTTGAAAAAAAAAAAACAAAACTCATTTTGCTTTCATCTTTCCACTAACGCAGAGCTGTCAACGCATAATTCGATGAGTGTCACCGCCAAGCTCGAGCGTTTTCCTCATCTTCCCTCCGCCGACGGCGCCCGCTCCACCCGGGCAGCGACTCCAACCCCCCCGCGCCGCTGTGTTCATATTGCGTTAACGTCCCGCTTGGGTTGCGGCTGCGGTCGACAATGGCGCGAGGCTTCATCCCGCCCTCTGTATTACACTCCGGGGTTTGGCCCGAGGGTCTCGCTTTGAGGGCAGCATCCGATCTGAAAAGAGCGGCGAGCTGCCGTCGACGGCGCGGTGGCGACGCCTCCGTTCGACAGGCGGTCCGACCCCGGGGGGGAAAGCCGTCCTGGGCTTTTCCCCGAAAACAAACACACTCACTTAAAACTGCCACGTCTGAATTTATACGGAGAATTCGGCCATTAAAAGGCCGAGCTCCGACCACGGTCAACCGGGCATTTGAGCCGGAGCGAATCTCTTCAAAGGAAGAAGCCGGGAACTCAGCCTGCGTTTTTTTATTCTAACATCATCAGCGATTCCCATTAAAAAAAAACAAAAAAACAAAAATACCGTATTCTACAAACAAATCTGGGTCCAAAAACCTGCTACATCTCGTTCCTCTGATCCATGCACCTGCCGTATCGTCCAAAAAACGACCAAACACGCTGTTCCTTATTTACCGCCAACGCGCCGCACGCACCGTCCCCCCTGCCAGCCGCGCTCGCCGGAGGACCGACTGCGTGAGTTCGCCGCTAAAAATAGTCCCCGGCAAATAAGCCGTTTATTGCTGTTTTGAGTAACATTTCGCAAAAAAACCCAAACCAAACGCTTTTTAGTCGCCTGTTTAATCTGTTTTTTTCCTTTTTTTTTGTTCCCCGCTGGAGATCCGATGATTCGAGCGGATCGTTTACACGCGGAGGGATGATCCCTCCTTCCGCTGCGGCGCCACTTGTGCTGTTGGCTTGTTTCAACCTTAAGACGTGTGAACAACACTTCAGTTGTCTCCGAGCGAGCGAGCCGGCAGCACAGTCATTTTCATCAGCGCCCTTGTTCAGGTAATGTTCCTTCAGGCTCGCTGATTTCAGGTCTTATCTTGTTAAGAGCCCCCCCCCACCCCACAATCCACCCCCCCCCACCCGACCCATCCCCGCAGCTTCGCCGCGTATCTACGCAGCTGTCAGACGCTGCCCCCCCCCCCCCAGCCCATCCGGCGCCACCATTGGTGACTGCAGAAAGACACTAATTAAAGTCATTGATGTTTAAAATCAAGCGTCGCGCGTCCCGCTTGTTTTGTCACAAAGGCTCCGATAGCGCCTCGGCCCGGCCCCGTCGACTAGCTATCATGTCATTTGTTTTCAAGCCATGTGGAGAAAATACCATGTGTTTGTCACTTCATTAAAAAAAAAAAAAACAACAACAACAGCAACAGTCCTCAGCGACGGGGAGAACGCCGCTTCAGGTGTTTACGGTTTCATTTTTTGGCAGCGGCTTTCATTCGGTGTGATGCCGCAGCTCACTGAGTCAAACTAAAATCTAGGTTTTATTATAACGGAGCAGAATGGAGACAAAAGAAAAAAACAAAAAACACTGTCAAAAAATCAGTGACATAATTCGTAGTTTGTATATCATCGCTTTTCATGTCCCCAGCTTTCATTGTCAATAAGGTTGGACAGTGCGGTGGAACGTTGGTGTTTATCAGTGTGACCACGGTTCTCTGACATGCTCCTTCAGTAGAGTAGTAGCGTTTTAGTAGTAAACGATGGAGAGACGGCGCCACTCTGCAGGTCCGGTTTACAGTTTTGTTACCGGCTGGGTTTATCTTACCGTTTGTCAGACCACGTGCACGATTTTGTTTTTATCGACGAGCGATTCAGACGATAAAATGTCAGGAGACAAAGTGGCCGTCGTGATCCTCAGAGGGCCGAGGCGGCGTCCCCGGACGGAGGCGTAGCGGCGGGAAAGGCGACACGTCCTCGCTGGAACCGGGAAATGTTTGGCATTAAACGTGTCCCCCCGCGATGCCCCGCGACCTCTTGAACCTCTACTCCTGGACTCCTGGACTCCCGGACTCGGAGCGAGCGGGCGGGTTCATAGCGGTGGAGGAGGAGACCACAGCGCAACGTTTCCGCCCTTGAAGTAAACCTTCGCTTTACCATGTTATTTTTCCTAAAACCGAATCTCCATTTTAGACACGCTCATTAAAGAAAACGCTCCACCCGGATCTCAGGAGAATATAAAAAAAAGGAAACATCAAAATGAGAACGAAAACAAAAAGGCTAAATGAATAAAATAACAAAGGCTCCGAAGACCAGTTCGGTTTTGCTCCAGGATCTCGGAGCTGAGGCGTTTACACAGATTTCCTAAAGAAAAACCGGGTTTCTGTAACTGGGACGGGGGATCAGAGGAAGACGGTTTCTGGGCCATGTGTAACTTTTTTTTCCCCACGTTACAGTGCTAAAGACTTCTGACAGGGGACGAAACCACCGCGATGTCGCGGCGCGGGGGGGGGGCGTTGCATTCAGCGATTCGTCCCCACATCCGAAACGATTTGGCGCAGAGTCTGATTAAAAACTGAATCTGGCAGTTTGCGCTTAAAGCCCAAACATGACAAGTTTCCACAGCAGAACCAATAAACCCAGTTTGCAGAGGCTGATGAGCGAATATATATATTTATATTTTCACAGTAACTAGGTTGCTAGACTGCATGTGCAAACGCCTCGTCTGAGGCCCGGCTCTGCGTGACCCGATTCTTCCCACCCGCCCGGTTTTCCTCGTGTCCTGTAGACACGTCGAGCGCAACGCTGTGTGGCCGCCTCCTCCGCCGCCGCCACCGCCGCCGCCCCTGATGCCACCTGCCTTTTCCCACAAACCGCAGAAGGCCCAATTTAGCCCTGCCACCGGCGAAACTTTCCACCTGGACCGACGCGATCGGTCGAACAAATGAGTCGATACCGTTTTCAATTAGCCGCTCAGAATCACCGCGAGGGGCCTCTGTGGAACGACTTGAGGCCGCGATTCGACCCACTGGCCACCATTTGAATAACCCTGCCTCGGGGCGTAATGAATTGACAACCTTTGATTTGGGAGTTTTGCTTCAGTGGTCAACCCCCCCCAAGTTGTTGAAACGGCCCTACGGTCGTCGATGCATGTTCCACCTTTTATTTATGGCCGTGGTAGCATCTGGCTGCCAGCCACGGCCCCCCCCCCTGCTTAAGATGCAGCGGAGCCTCTATGGGTTAGGAGGGCCAGCTCTATCAATCTGCTCCCTTCCGGCCCCCACGTTCCCCAGCGCGGTTAATCACTGCCACTAATTAGTGCTAATTACTCATCGCTGCCCGGAGAGCCCCCCCTCACCCCCCCTTGCTGGCTCACGCTGATCTGAAGGTCCTCTGTGGCGCCCCCGCTGCCTGGCGTTCCTCAGGTAGGGGAGGAGGCGCGGGGACGGGGACGGGGACCGGGGGGGGCGGAGGAGGCTACGGGGGGAAGCTCGTCTTATCTGCTTTTTTTTAATCTTCTTTCTTGGGGCGAGATCTTCGCTAAATAAAACGCGTCCCCGGCGTTTGCCCCCCCGGTGGCTGCCGGTGGGGGGGGGGCTGGTTTGCGCCGGTCTGGCCCGGTCTGGCCGGCGGCCTCGTCCGCAGCCACCGCGACCAGGCTTAATGAGCCGGCACCTCTTTGCTCCCTCTGTCATTAATTGTCTTCAGCCGTGACACCGCGGGTCACGTCGCGTTCAGCCGTGATTTTTTTTTAACTTATTTTATTTTTTTTTTCCTCTCGGTAATTTTAGTTTAATAGATTCAATTTGCTTTCATTTGCTCTGTATTGATTTATTCGTCCCGCCTTGTCTTGTCAACCATAGAAAACCTATAATTTCTCACAAAAAAGTTTGCGAGGAAAAAAAAATAGAAGAAGGCAACGGGAAAAAAAAGTTCATTTAATTTGCTAATATCGAGCGAGTTATTAAAAAAAATAATAAGAAGAGAGAAATGACAAATGTTGTTGATATGGCGCGAAAGTAAAAGCTCGGCCAGAGCTGAGCTCGCTCCTTGGAGGCAAAAGAAAACCACATAAAAAAAAATATATATATATATATATATATATATATATTATATATATAAATATATATATATATATATATATATATATATATTTATGTGTTTTCCAGATCTGAGATAAGGTGCAAACAGCCAAGCTTGTTAACAGGTGGAGAGGCTGTTAGGTCTGATTGGTCGCGCTGTTAATCGCCATCGTTTGATCTGTCAGGTGTTAACCCGCAACGTCCAAAAAAAAAAGGAAAAGAAAAGAAGAGAGTCTGAGTAATGTCTGGTAATGGAAGGTGAGCCTGTCATGTCGACCCCAAATAATTGTACAGTGGCAGCTGATTGGGGGGGGGGGTGAATTGGTATTTCAGGACGACAGTTTAGACGAAGAGGTCGAGGATGCGTCTGAAAGATTGGTTTGGCCTCTGCTGGGGGGGGGGGGCAGTGTCTCCGGGAATCGATGCCGAGGGTAAAGCCTTTACCTCTCACTGACCTCCGAATGCGAAGTGTCCAGCTGTAGTAACTGTGACGGATGAACCGGCCACAACCATAATACACACTCACACTCACACACACGTGGATAATCCCACAAACACACACAATAACACACAGAAAGAGGCTGAGAGAGACAAATATCAGACCTGGTAATGTTCAGAAAGAGGAAAATAAAAGCCGAGTCCCACGAGCAGCTTTAACTTATCACATGTAATAATACATGTAAATGCTCATACACTTGATATTTATAAGCAGGTGCTTTATCCACCTTGTAATTGTCATAATTTATCGTAATTTTGTAAAAAAAATCAAATAAAAGGCTTAAAAGTAGATGAAAGGGACTAAATGACAGCAGCTCGCCGAGCTGATGCTGTTGTACAGGATTAATCTACAGAATCAAGCTTATTTAACCGCTCTGCGTGAAATCTGTTTGTTTGTCAATAACCGAGCCCTAAAAACAAAAACAGAAAACAAAATAGAATAACAAACATGCAAAGTGAAAAACCCGCAAGCCTGAAGTCAGGAACAGGTTAAGACGCGCCGAGGTCCAGAGGTCGCGCTTCGACCCGGAGGCGGAGCTACCGGTCGCCTCCGCACACGGATTTCCCCGATGCCTGAATATTATTTTTCACTTTTCGAGCACCCACGTGACCTTTGGCTCTTTTTTTTTTCGGCCCCAAGGGTCGAGGTTCAAAGTTCATCTCGGAAGCGGCAGGCGGGGCTTTTTCCAGAAACATAAGCAGGACGAGAGCTGCACTTTTCTGAGCATCACAGTTTGAAATCCTTTCATTAGCGATGCTCCTGTTTATTGCTGCTGTTCCACTGTGTCGGATTTATCAATCTTGCTGCACCGATATGTTTTTATTTTGCAGCGTTGCAAGACATGATTTCCTTTTTTTTTCTTTTATTGCAAAGCATTCAAAATTGACCATTAAAAGGAACAAACTAAATTGAACGTCTACAAATCCCATGACGACGGGGCGGCTGATTAGGACCATGGGCTACGACCGAAAGTTCCAGACCAGTTACTAAAGTGACCTTTTGGTGAGAGTGTTCATTTACGCTCAAATTGCTCAAATAATCTTTTCCCCCTGTTTTTTTCTTTTTTTTTTTTAAGGGAGAACCCGACTCCAGGAACTGAAACGTCGACCGAACCTTCGTCCGGCCGCGAGTCACCGATTGTCCGAGTGAAATCGATATTCGAGAATGTAAAATTAGAATATGAATAATTTACAGGATAATATACTCGTGACGAACGTTTGGAACTTAGACAAAGAAAGCAAGTAAAAGAAAAACATTTAAACCCTTGAGCTGTATAAACGTGACCCAGAACAACGGGAGACGGATGGAAGCTGCTTTTTTTCTTTTTCCCGTTTATCTCCCCTCAGCGGCGGCGGCGCCGACCAGACGATCCTCGTGTCGAGACGTTTCTTATCTCCGTGATATTTGTGCTGCCAGGGCCAAAAAAAAAAAAAAAAAGCTATACGGGCAGTTTGGGCCATGAATAGAAAAACGCTTTCCTGTTTATATCGCCCTGTGTCATTACTTTTTTTGGGGGGGGGTTGGCAGGAGTTTTGAAAGAAACCTCAGTCGCAGCCTCTTATGGGGGAAAAAAGCGTTGGAGTCAGGAGTGTGTGCGGTGGAAGGAGGATACACTTGGCTGCCGCCGCCTCCGCCCTCGACGCCATGATGGCGCTTTCTTTCCTCGCCAATGCCTGGTCGATGGTTAATAGCTTTTTTCTTCAGGAAGCGATCGGTGTCATGTATTCCTACACATCAGAGGAAGCGAGTTATCCGAGGCTCTTCACTCTGGAGATGGGAAGCGACAGCGCCGTCGTCACGTCGTAGAGCAGCGTCGGGTGGCGGGTGTTGACCTTTGACCCGTTCTCCGATCGGCGTGAACGGTGAACCGCTGCGTGGCCAGACTTTTTTTTTTTTTTGAGCCACCGGAGACACATTGACGTGTCCCGGGATCATTCAGGAAGTAGAAGACACTGAACCGTGACGGTAAAGATGGTGTTTTATTTTTGTTGACAGCGAGCGGTCGCTGACGCCGTCAACCTTGTTGTGTTTTACACGGAAAACAACACGGGCGGCGCCAGAGGAGAGAGAGGGGCGTACGGGCCTCTGCCTGAGGTCTCGACCGTTCAGCCTTTGTTTTTTATTCAGCTCGCCGCAACCGCAGCGAGAGAAGCGCCACGGGATGTGACGTGATGATATCACATCAGAGTTACCCGGCATGCGCACCCCGGTGTCAGCAGGGGAATGGAGACGGACGCACTGCAAGAAGAGAAACCGTATCAGACCGGTGTTTATGATGCTAGTCGGTGAAACCCCGCCACATTAACCACGCCGTGTCGCCAAGCGCTCTCCCTCCGTCCTCGCGCCGCGGCCGGTGAGCTCGTACCAGGCCGTGCCGCTCGCCTCGCTCGTGGCGTGAAAGCGATTTCAGACACGTGGGCTTGATTAGTTTTTTGGGGAGAGGCCTCGATTCAGTCTCAACAAAAAAAAAATCCAAGTCAGACTAGAAACAATGTCATTCAATCAAATCCTGTACTTCACTCAGTTTCATCTATTTTATGCAGCTCTATGATGTAAATACGCTTAAATAAATATAAGATCGTCTCATAGCACATCCTGTATTTTTGTATACTAAACTACCTCGGCTATATATAGACGAGTTACACTGTGCTCCGCCTGGTGCTGCCTCAACAGTAAAGGGGCTCCTTACACATGGATGAATCAGAGACAATAACACAGTTATATAATAGACCACTCACAGGAGCAACCCCCAGTACTTTTATTTTTATTTTCATAAAAAATAAATAACTAAATTCCTTCCAGCATGTGGTGGGATCGCGCCGTTTTCCCACTTCTGTTTCCACTCGCCCGGTAAGACTTTGGAGCCAGACTTTAACCAGCGGAGAAACTTTTCCGCGGCACGGGCGGAAGCCTCGTTCTACATCCCGTCTTCTTCGTTGCCGGAGAAACGCAGTCCGCCAGGCGAAGCCGGCCTCCATCGCGCCGTCACGTGGCAGGTAAGATCCAAACGAGGCCCAACGACTCCCCGCGCTGGCGTTGTTTCTTATTTTCCTCGCGTCTTCCTGTGTTGGGACTTTAAACCGAGCCGCCGAGGCAATTTTTCCTTTTTTTTCTCTTCTCCTGAATGAATTTCTCTCAATGGACGATCCGAGGCCTCTTTACTGTCTGAAGAGACATTTATTTCCCGTCCTTATGCCTCCTTTGAAAAACGTATTCATCTTTCCAATAAAGATAAATTTCTCTCCGTGCAAACTGCGTTCATTAAACCCCCGAGATTCATTCAGGTTTATCTTGAGAGAGAGAGAGAGAGATATTCATCGGTATGGCCGTATTGACTTTACGTGGAGTCTAGTGGGTTTTATTCCGTCGCCGGAGCTACTCCGCCGGCACGTCTCCGCGGAAGAACACCGGCGAGAGGAGGATGGAGGTCGCACCTCCTCAGATGGCGGCTTTCGGCGTGGTGAGAAAACCCAGGTCCGGTTGTCCGGTTGTGTTCATCCACCTGATCATATAAAATCTAATTTAATAAACCGCATTAGACCCTGGGATTTAAATCAAAGAACAAATTGGCAAGTTCAGTGAAGGGGAAAGAAAATCTACGAGAGACGCAAAAGACCTCGGACAATGGAAACCAGATTTCCCTGAGCGAACTTCTCAAACGCCACTGGATCGTCTCTACTCATTTAGAGAAGCGGTTAGAAAAACAACGAGTTTGCCATAAACCCAGAATAGTCTCGGCCAGTCGCAGGAGGCAGCGGGCGTCCGACGGAGAATATCTGTATCTGCATACGGTGTCTTCTGTCGCCGCGTTGTCGGCGGCTCCGGACGCAAGATGTCACGGGAAAAAAAAAAAGCCAGCTCCTTCTGAGAATTAGCCGGAAATAAAGTGCAACACGGCGCCGTCACCCTGCCGCCGCGTCCCTTCCCTTCACCTGTGCAAATTAGAATTAACGTTTCAGCGAAAAAATAAATAAACGGCACAAATGTCGCCGGGGGGTTGAGGATGGGGGGGCGGCACCATCACGCTGTAATCTGTTGCATTTCGCCAACTCTTAATTGACCTTTTGTTGCCGGCCCTCTCTGCCTTTTTTCTTATTATTTCTCAATTCACGAGGAAAACACAGCCACGGACCTGAGGCGAAACAGCCGCTAGAGCCAGACCAAGAGACGTTGCTATTCATTAGACCAGCTCGCCGCGTTGTTGGCTGTCACCGCCGCCGGGGGGGGGGGTTGTTTTTCCCATTGCCGCAGCTGACATCTGTTGGCATAATGTAGCGTTCGGGGCCGTGATGGGCAACAGGAACTGATTTATAAGGTTCTCTGTTTAAGTGGGTGTCTTAAGGTAATTATGAACCGGTGGGGGGGTTCGCTGCTAATTGCACCTTCCCTGATCTGTAATGAAGGCCAAGCAGCATGAGCGGGCCCATCCAGCGCGTCCGAGGCAGCGGAGGAGCGAGGGCGGCTGAGCCTGGCCGGTTAGCGTCGGTTAGGCTCCGGGCTGGAGCTCCTCACCTGCTGTTCCGCGGCGTCTTCAGCCAATTTCTCTTGAGTAATTAACTGCGATGCCACATATGGCGCGCGATGGCGGCGAGGAAAAAAAAACAAACCAAAACAAAACCAAAACCGAAAAAAAGAAAAATGCGACCCGCTGGCGGACGGCGAGGAGTCGGAGGGAGGAAGCTAGATGCGGGAACCCCGCGGTGACCAAAGCTCGGAAACACCCGGCGCGAAGACGCGAATGGGGGACGACTGGAAAATTCTTTTGACATGCACAATTAAAAACAAATGTTGTTTCCACGCGACACAAATGAGTGTAATTAATCACTGAACAAATGAATTATTGGGAAGATTAGAAAATGAGGTAGATTAAGTACACCAGTGAGGCTTGAATTATTAACAATATTTATATCAGTTGATTAAGATGTTATAGAAGGAGCACATTCCGCCGGCGTAGGACAAAACAATTAGGGGGCTGGAATTCTGCATCACATTATAAATGCACACTGTCTATAACATCTATTATAAATAGGAAAGTTGCAGATGTTCAGTGTCTCCAAAGAGGCGGCAACACACATGCTTGTTCTCGCATGATCGTATGGAAACGTCGGTTTATTTTCGCTTTCATATATGTATCTAGCATCCATAATTCATGCATGTGGGATGAGAATGTATGTATATCCAGTACAATTACACTCGATGATGTAAGATAAGGTATATATATATATATATATATATATATATATATATATATATATATAGGGTACATGCAGTGTACGGTATATATATGTGACGGAATAGTGGGGATGGAGGGGAAGGCAGTCGGCTCATTGGGCTGCGATTGGCCGAGAGGGTGGAGCAGGTTGTTGTACGGTTACTAAGCAGAACGGAGGGAGATGAAACACTAGCGCCACGGCGAAGCAGCCGGGTGATCTTCAGTTAACACACGTAGGCGCGACGAGGCGAAGAGGAAGCGCTCTCAGGCCTCCTCCTTTATCCCTGCTTTCACAGAGAAAACTACAGGGAGAGAGTTTCCCAAAATGTGGAAAGTGACAAAAACCAAAAAACAAAAGTTTTCAGATATGGTCTCAAAATGTCCGCACAGCCCAAACAGCCAAACAAACCCGTTGCCCCACTGGCCGCCGGTCGCCTCAGCGTACCCGAGGGTCGGAGGTCGGGGGTTGCGGTTTGCGGGTCGCAGGGGGGAACCAGCACCTGGGTCTCCCGGTCTGAGAGAGCTCACCCCTGGGTGGTTTCACGCCGTTGCTGAGTGTCAACAGGCAGCATTTTGTTTTCCAGGCTAGATGGTGAAAGATTCTTGTGGACTGCAGAGACTGAGATTCATGTCCTGAGTCCCACATTAGCCTATTTTAGGCTACATAAACACATTAGCTATTGTTAGGCAAAGAGTGTCATGTTTTGGTTTTGTTTTTCAACTTTTTAAAAAAAGTAAACACAAACTTTCCTGTAACACCGTTAACTATGAAGTATTTAAACCAAAACCCTGATTTTTTTTCCCATTAATTTTAACCAAGGGCTTTGACTTGCCGAAGCATTTAGCCGCAAAAAACCCCAAGAAAATTAGAGTCGTGCTCTTTCGTCGTGAGCAGATGTTGAGAAGAAAACAGTTTTACAGATGAACATTTAGCGACTTCACAAATACAGTTTGTTTATTTTGAAAAGGATTCTTTGTAATTTTGAAATAAAAAAAACAATATGCAAGAAAATCAATTTTTTGTTAAAATGTTTTTGCTGTTGTAGGCTAGTTATTTCTTTTACTATAAATGTGTATTGCATGTACAAAATTAACTTCACATACTGTACATACACTTTACAGTAATTAATCCTTTTTAAATAGATATGAGGGTAAATAAACATGTAGAGTATTTTAACATGAAGTTAATTCATATGTGACAATACATGCGAATAGAGTGATAATGGATGACTAATATATAATATTGAACAGTCTCCTAGTCAGTAAAGCAAATAAGAGATTAGAGAGTATATGTGGAAATGTGGGAAAAAATACGTAAGAAACAGTAAATGTATAATTTTTAAGATAAGTACCCAAAATATATCATAGTTTTCCATGGACCTGCAAAGTACATTTCAGAAGTAACAAGAAATACAGAATTCTATTGTACTATTGTATTAGATTCTTTTTTTTTTTTCGTTGGATTCATGATCAAGTTTAGGAGTTAATTTGTTAGTGAATTTTTTTTTTTTTTTAATGATCAAATGGTGACAATAAGCTCATGGTCCGAGCTCACAAAGCAGCATGGCAGCGGGGGGGGGCATTAGGACGGGGAGGTGGCGTTTAAGCAGCAGAGCTACAGAGGGAGAGTTTCTGTCGAGTGAGTGACACAAAAGCAAGATTAGGGGATCAAGTGCTGAGAGATGAGAGAGGAATTTAGTGGAATTGACAGCACATTCGAGGGTTTTTCCGAGAGGAAGGGGAAGACAAGAGACAGGGCGATAATTTTGGAGATTTGAAGGGTCAAGATTAAGCTGCCTGATAATAAGCAGAGTGAAATGAAGCAATTTTGAAAATATATGCTGATGCAGTGTGGACTCGGGGTGGGGTGGGGTGGGGTGGGGGGCGGTTGGTGGAGACAAAGAGGGGCTGTCGGTACTCTACAAATGACTTGGTATCAGACAACAGGCTTTTGGAGATATTGGATTGTACAGTCAGACAGTTTCAGTGTCTCGCATCCGAGGCTGCACCGGGTCTCCTGCACGCCGCCGCCGCCGCCTCTTCACGCTGGATGTGAAGGACTAATAGGGAATCCAGAGTTTCTGCTGGATGCAATTAGCCAGTCGCTTCTAATAGTGTCCATAGCAATGCGTTTTCATGGCAGTGCCATTTTTTTTCTCCCCCCCCTCTGGGCATTATGCCTCGAAGTGTAATTTCTGCCCGGGCGTTTAGACACAGGGCTATCGATTGCATTCGGTGAATGATCTGCTCAGAAACCCATCATCTGCTTTAATAATGTCACTCACCGCTGCATTCTCCGCGCTTGGTTTCCATTAATAGCCAGCCTACGTGACATTGTCAACATTCGCCGCTCAAACAACAGGGTCTTTGAAGCGTGGCTGGTTCGCTATTGGGTCATTTAATCAATTTATACAATTGAACCTATTTAACATATTGATATGCAGTTACCCTGTAATGCGTGTGGCCTTTTATCCCCCCCCCCCCGTGAAGGAAACTCCAAGGGAGCTTTTCAGATCTTCTGCCGTTATTTATCATGTGACATTTAGCCGGGGCCCCTGATAGCGGCAGCTCTCCACTTTAATTAAAGGTTCAACCTCTTCACCGGATGACAAATTGACTGGTTTGCGCCTTGAAAAAGTGCCGGAACATGTCTCGTCCAACCCGCCCCTCGCTAACGGTCGGGCCCGACGACCGGGGGGGGGTGTGGAGGAGGAGCTGGCATTTTAGTCAAGTCATCGCTGAGGACGAGCTGGATCATCCGCTGCACAGGCTCCCGGAGCAAGTGCAACGGTGATAGTTCTACCGTCACTTCTTCCTTATATGTTTAGTTAGCTGGAAAAAAAATTTAAAAAATTGGACAATTTCCCTTTTTTCTTGGTCTTCAACATCATTTTCCTCCTTGCGCTGCTCTTTTGTTAAGCTCCCTCTGACCTTCTGTTTGTGCAGATGCGAGATCTGCAGCTCGGTCGGTAGCGGCGAATGGCTAA